>OZ018328.1:119130909-119647409 GCA_963969495.1 Ceratothoa steindachneri
TGCCCTCTCACCTCTATCTTCCATCATTCTCCCAACTTTCGATGCAGAGAATCCCATCGCATGGTTGGAAATGGCCGACTACATAATGGTCAACCACGCCATCCCAGACCAACACAACTCTTTGCATCGCCTAGAAATTACCCCTAAGTATTTTCTCCCTTTTTAAACACACAATGCTCGAAGTCGGTAATTCTGCGTCTTGGAAGAATTTGCAATTAGCATTTAGGGAGGAATTTGGAAGGTCGTGAATTGAGGATCAGCGGACTCTTCTTAACACGCAGGAAATTGGTGCTAGGCGTCCCTCGCGCTTTCTAGAACATCTCAAGAGCTTACCTTACGCTAAAGGTGCAAACCTTGAACAGCTCGATCCATTGTTAACTAAAATTTTCATGCGTGGGGTCCCCGAACAGGTTAGGCCACTTATTCTAATGACGTCACCTTCGAACGTGGATGAAATGGCAAAAACTGCCGACCAAATCATACGTCACTTGGGGAAATGTGAAAAAGTTCTAATCTTAGTTCCGATCAAAAATTAAATGCATATATTTCGCAGGTTCAGCCATCGAGCGGGTCTCCTGGCAAACGGACGGGACCTCCACGCGGCGCACCTCCCCAAGTTCAGGATCTTGCCTCTGTCTTGGGGAGAATTGAGGATGATATTCGGGCCCTGAAATTACATAATGGGTTTCAGCGTGAGCACAGTCGCGGGCAGGATGGTGGTGCCAGACGCCGTTCGTCCTCCCGTTCAAGGCACAACCAACGAGGGAATTACAGCAAAGAGGTGAGGCAGCATATTCATTTTCAACATAGGCCTAATTGCCCCTATCCTGACAACTCTAAGGGTAGCTGTTGGTACCATTCTAAATATGGGAGCTACGCTGTGTACAGCCATGCAACTTTTACTGTGCATCAATTCATGCACCAATTTTAACCCTCATTCTGGTAATGCTGCTCAAACTGCTATATTTCAACCTTAAGGCCTTTGCTGGTACCACCTCAAATTTGGTGTAAGAGCAGAAAAATGCTCAAAGCCATGCTCGTACCATCAAAATCTCCAATATCAACATACCCTAACTTCACCACCTCAATCTACCAAACTCTACGGGTTTCCTTACCCAACTTTCACCTTCAGCACAGGGAACTTTAAACTGAATTCGCAAGTGATACGTGGGTCTGTCACCTCTGCAACCTCACGCCTTCATCAGGTCGATCCTCCCTTTAGTGTTCATGACCCACTCTCTGGTTTCTCCTTCCTGGTTGACATTGGCGCCCAATGCAGTGTCATTCTAGCCTCTTCAGTCGAGAAAGCTTGCACCCCTTCTGATCTGGTTCTTAAAGCTGCGAATTCATCGCACATAAGGACTTATGGGAGGCGTATCCTCGAGCTCTCTCTCGGGTTACGTCGTATTTTCCCATGGACGTTTATCGTTGCTGACGTCGACATGCCAATTTTGGGCCTCGCCTTTCTTTCCGCTCATGACCTCTTGATTGATTCTCGTCACCACAAGCTCCTCGACAGAACCACGCACTAACTTTTACTGGTTCATTCTTTCCTTTAGGCAGCTCTCCCCTGCTACTGCTCCCCGCTTCCAGCAACTTCTGTGGGAGTTCCCAAGGCTAAGTCTGCCTCCTTCTAAGGATAGGCCCATCAAGCACAATGTAGTGCATAGGGTAGAGACGACAGGAGGGCCAGTTTTCTCACGCCCCCGTCGACTGGCCCCAGATAGACTTTCCCTAATGAAGCAAGAATTTAAATACATGATGGAGGCCGGGATCGCTTGCCCATGGGCTTCGCCGCTTCATGTAGTACCCAAGTCTACTCCGGGGAATTCAGAGCTGTAGGTGACTACAGGCGACTCAATGCCTGTACAGTTCCGGATAGATATCCTCTGCCTTTCTTATCAGATTTTAACTCCGCTCTCTTCGGTCGTTCCATTTTTTCTCGGCTCGATTTGGTTCGCGCTTTCAACCAAATCTCGATTCACCCTGATGATATCCCTAAGACAGCTATCACCACTCCATTCAGTTCCTTCGTCATGAACCGAATGCCTTTCGGACTTCGTAACAGTGGTCAAACCTTCCAACGCTTAATGGATTAGGTTCTGAGAGGTCTTCCTTCGTATTTTGTTATATAGACGACCTCCTGATAGCATCTTCGTCTTTAGAGGAGCATTTTTCTCACCTTCGCCAGATTTTTGCACGTTTAGATGAGTATAGGATCGTACTCAGCACTTCTAAGTGTATCTTCGGTGTCCCACAACTCTCCTTTTGGGGACACTACATTTCCACTGAGGGAATTCGTCCCCTCGAATACAAAGTTGAAGTTATATGGGCTTTTCCCCGACCTTCTTCGCTAAAGCAGCTTCGTAGATTCTGTGGGATGGTAAACTTTTACCACATGTTCATTTGCAACATCTCCTGCATGCAACATCTCTACGAAGTACTTTCCAAGTCCAAGAAAAACCTTCCTCTTTCCTGGTCCCCCGAAGCTTGCGAGGCTTTCTCTCGCACCAAAGAGGCTATGGCTTCCGCTGTTGCCCTGGCCCATCCTTGCCCAGGAGCTCCCATAAGCGTTGCTTCGGACGTGTCCGCTACTCGTGTCGGTGCGATGCTACAGCAGAAAGTTGATGACTCTTGGTAACCTCTCGCCTTCTTCTCTAAGGCTCTTCTTCCTTCCAAACAGAGGTACAGTACATTTTCCCGCGAATTACTGAGCATATACCTCGCCCTCCGTCACTTCCAACAATACTTGGAAGGGAGTGAATTCAGTCTTTACCGACCACAAACCATTGATTGGGGCGCTCGCCTCTAGTAGCACCTCCTCTGTGCAATCTGCAGTTGATACTCGTCACCTTGACTTCATCCTGTAGAGGACAAATGATATTCGCTACATTCCTGGTTCTTCAAACGTCGTACCAGATGCGCTCTCTCGCATTTCATCGATTTCGGGCACGCAACTCTCCCAAATTGAGCCTATCGATCACGCGACAATAGCGCTTGCCTTGGAACAAGATGAAGACACGCAAACACTGCGTCACTCTTCTCAACTTGTCGTTCGCGAGATTGACTTGCCGGACAGTCCTTCCAGGCGCATCCTGGTTGACTATTCAATTCCTGACTGTCCTCGACCTCTCATTCCTCTCGCTTACTGTCGGCGCATATTTGAACAGACTCACGGTCTCTCTCATCCTGGCATTCGAGCAACTCGAAATCTCATTATGCAACATAGTGTGGGGCCAGGTATGAACGCCGACGTGGCCAAGTGGACCCGCGCATTTCTCCCTTGTCAACGTGCAAAGGTTCAACGCCACACAAAGTCCCCTCTGGCTGCTTTTCCACTTCCATCGGCACATTTTGACGCCGTTCACATCGATCTGGTTGGTCCACTTCCCTTTTCGCGTGGTTGCACTTACCTTCTCACCATGATAGATCGCTTTACATCTTGGCCAGAGGCAGTTCCTATCCCCGATATCACAGCTTCCACTGTAACTCGAGCCTTCGTCTCAGCATTGGTTGTTCGTTTTGGTGTCCCATCAACGATCATGACTGATCGAGGTAGCCAATTTGAATCCCACCAATGGGATGCACTCATGTCAGTGCTTGGCTCATTTCGTCTCCTTACCACTAGCTACCATCCCCAGAGTAACTCTAAGGTGGATCGTTTACAAAGGATCTCAAGGAAAGCTTACTCTCCACTGACCCCATCATCACTTGGGTGGACAAGCTACCTTTAATTCTCCTGGGAATTCGTGCCTCCTTGAAAGAGGATTTGAATTGCTCTCCTGCTGAACTCATCTATGGTACGCAACTTCGTCTTCCAGGTCAATTCTTTTCTTCTGCTGATTGTCATCTTCCTTCCGACATACATCCTGCTGCATACGTACACTATTTAGTACGGGCGATGTCTGAGGTAAAGCCGACCGCCACAAGAGTGACTGCTAATCAGAAACCTTTCGTGCTAAAGATGGCAACTTGCTCTCACGTTTTTGTCCATCGCGATTCCACTCGCTCCTCTTTGCAACCAGTCTATGACGGACCCTTTCTCGTCATCTCCAGGAAGCCAAAATTCTTTGTTCTTCAGCTTGGCACCAAGGAAGATACGGTTTCCATTGATCGCCTGAAACCAACTTTAATAGAGGCCGTTCACCTGGATATTCCATGTCAGAGAGAAGGCCGAAGACGTTGAAACGTTAAAGGTTGAGTTAGGCAAAGGGGCGGGAGGGAGTATGGTTCATCCGTTTTGGTCCAGGCGTGCTCAGAGAGGGGACAGTACATTATCTGTGGGTACATCAGGACCGTGGATTAAAGGGTTTGATGGCGATTGGTGAGTAATTTTCTTGGTGGTCGGGGAAGAATCTCGAGAGGAGGGTGTCGGGTTGTAGGATACTATATTGGCAGCTGTACAACCCGGAGGCAGATCATAATCAGGGAGGTGCGGTCGAGTTTTATAGTTATCAGTGGTGAGGGGGATCTGGTATACCGATTCCATGTAGTTTAGCGAGCGAGGTCTATAAGATCTCTTTCCTCGGTGAAGGTATTTCTCGGATGCTTTGCCAGGTGCTATACGAGCTATATGATTTAATGTCGTAAAACTACGTTTCTTCTGAGGAGCTTATTGCACCAGGCGAGGGTGGGGAGTCATCCTCGAGTAGGATGCATTTGTCATTGCAGGAGTTCAGAGAAATCGGAGAAAGAAGGTAGAGAGCGCTTACGAACTCCACCTCCCTCACGATTAGCCCGCGGGAGACTAAAATATTCACTCTCGGGGGGAGGGGGGGGAATCACATTAGGCAGTAAACTGCGGTGAAAGTGGCCGGGCAGCGGCTAACTCGGGGCAAGAACAGTTTCCACATCCATTGGGCCCTTAGTAGAGGCAAGCACCTGGGTAGTTGGATGATCTATAAGTTCATCGTGCGGGATAGTTGAGGATTTATTTATGGGTGGGTTCATGATTTGATACGTATAATGGGGAGGGGGATGATTAAGTTCGATCTGTCTCTTCGATATTTGTTCCTGCGATATTTGGGGGGAAGACTCGTATTTTGAAGATAGGTGAACGACAGGTACTTCGAGCGAGAGTGGCACTCTTCGACGGGGAGAGATGGGTTGTGTTTCATCAATATCGGGGGGTGACATTGCTTCTTTTATTGCGTCACCTTGTTGCGAAGGCGTAGCTGGGTGTGTTCGCAGTTTCTAGGTGCGTTGTTTCAAGGGAGGAGCAACCGTTGTAGAGGCTGGTGTCGAGTAGTCGTTTCTGATCGCTGATGTGCTGGACGTGGGTAGAGTGCCGTGAATGCTAGGAGCTCCACGTGTCACAGCGTTAAAGGTGGGTGTTGAGTGTAATGACTTCTTCGCGCATGTCTAGTTTTGCTTGGCGTCTAGAGATACCGGATCGTAGGGACCGAACGCGAATCTCCTGGTGATAGAGGTAGTGAGGGCACTTCTTGTGGTGGGCATGATGTGGGCCGTCACAGTTGAGGCAGTGAGTCTCTTCTGTGCAATCTGGGACATTGTGTCTCAATTGTCCACATCGAAAGCACGGATTCCCAGTGCTCTTACAATATTTTGCGAAGTGGACGAATCTGCTGCAGTTACGGCACTGGAGTGGGGTGAGGAGTTCTTCTTGAAATCGTATGCGCGTTCCTCCAAATTTTATAAACATTGGCAGTGTTTGTTGTTTTAGTTATCTTAGGAACACTAAATGGAGTGGAAGAGGAGATGGCTTTTAAAAAATATTGACTGACTCAACATTATGTTGTTGGTCGGTGAAGACTTCTTTGATCACGTAAGTGATAAACTCGTCTGGTGCGTCAGATCCTGGGAAGAAGTTATCCACTATGGCCATGCAAGTCGTGGCCACATTAAATTCGTTCTTATCACTGGCCTACATTCTTAGAGAGCCGAGATATTGCAAGCTAAGCAGGCGTTGGGAGAAAGACTCAGTGGTAGCTCTGACTATTATCTCCGCGCGTGACTCAGCAATTGATAAGTCAGGGGCGGATTTAGGAAACATTTCTTTTAAGGAGTGGTACGTGCGTAAGCCACGGCCCTTTTGTTCTTCTGGAACATGTAAAAATATCTAGCGAGACCAAGTAGAGGGAGCTAGGATGCTGTGTAGGTTTGTAGTCGGTTTCGACGAAGATTGGTTGATATTGCGAGGGGGCGACCTCAAAGTGGTTGCTGGACGATTTCCGTTTGGGTGGGAGATAGAGGCCGTCGCGTAGGCCTCAAACTCGCCTGGTCGGAAGAGAAGTCCGTGATCGTATCCAGTGGGGAAGCAAGGGTCGGGTGATCAAGTTTTTAAAAAAGTTTTCATCGATGGGCATGGGGACCCTGTTATTATCGCTGGACGCAAACGTTAATCACCCCCACGCAGTAGCCCGCTCTGCGAGAGGTGAATAGGAGACCGGCTGCCGCCATTTGAGGCCACACTTCCTGCCCAGTGGCCAGGCAGCTCATCAACAATGCAGCTCCATCTTGGGCTCGGTGTAAAATTAATAGTCTGTGGAAATAAAAAAGAGGGTATGCGAGGAGGAGAATGAGGGTAGGGTGGAAGCAGGTTGTTAAAAACTCACCACCTCAAACCAGAGCTCAGGGGGGAGGGGGTATTCCCCCCCCCCCCCAGCACCGGTCCGGGATGGTTGGGTGACAGGAAGTTGGTCGGCGTCTACCCTGTGAAATTATAGGCAGACCAGAGAAAGTTCTGGGAGAGGTTGTATGGAAAATGAAGAAGCAGGGTAAGAAGACAGGGCGTCAGAAAGAAGAGGCTAAGCTCGGGCAGGACGGGTCACGGTCATCACAGCAGCCAGGAAGGCCAATCGCCGTGCCGGTTACGGGGGCGGAGTGGTGAATAACTCGCCTGGAGAACAGTTCGAATCTAGACTGGATGATTTAATCCATGACTATGTATAGAAAGTAGGGTCAAGTAGATTATGAAAGTTAGTTAAATAGGTTTCAGCTATTCTATTAAAAATTCCTGATTGTGCCCTTTTTCACGTCACAATCAGGTATCTTTTCCGCTTTCAGTATCCCCAAAAGCGGTACGGAGGGGAGCGCCTTCACCTGCACTATGCTTTTTCTCATGCTACATGAGAAAAATAATACCTCTTCGGTATGGTCAGCAATGTTCTTTGAGGTGCTAGTATAAATATATTTATTTGTGTAATTGTCTTTCTTAAAGCAAAGTCTTAATTCCAAAATTTACTTCGTTGTCACGTTAGGCCTAAAGCTAACGGCAGACATCTTCGATCTAACGAAATTTATAGTCATGGTTTTCGAAACTCTATCTAGGGTGATTTATTAACCGAAGATAAATCACATTTATAACCATACACTATAAAATTGGTGGCCAAAGTTTAGTAATCTCCCGTCAATCAATAAATAAGTTTAAACGTTAAAATCATTCTCACTCCACGCGTAAATTTCGTTCCCAATCCTCGCTGGAACATTTGACTCACATAACATAACATAACATAACATAATTACACGGATGACAAAAGCCACAAGGGCCTATCAAAGGTCATCCGCCTCCGTCAAAACCCACCCACAAAAAGCACCATCACCAGGGGAAGACAAAATCAAAGTCCCCCACAATATAATATAACGGATGACAAAAGCCACAAGGGCTCATCATAGGTCATCCGAGTCAAGCGGCCTCTTTTTCAAGGCACCCAAACTCCCAGGAAAACTACATCCAGAGGATTGCATCCAGAAACAAGGGTATCACCAATCAAGGCTTGTCAAGAACTAAATCATGCAGCTATAGATATATACAAACAATATTAATATATACAAAACTTAGGAACCATCACAACCTTCCCTTCCCATAAACTCATCCAACCTACTCTTAAATACATTTAGATTTGGACTACCTACTACCCTCTGCGGCAATTTGTTCCAGAAGTCTACCACTCTATTGGTGAAAAAATATTTTCTTAAATCCAACCTACACCCTTGCTTTTTAATTTTCAAGTGGTGACCTCTAGTCCGATTTCCATCATCTAACTCAAAAAACTTGCTAACATCCAATTTATCTATCCCGGAAAAATTTTTAAAAAGCTCAATCATATCCCCTCTCACACACCTCCTTTCGAACGAGAACATATTTAATACCCTCAGTCTATCTTCATATTCAAGGTGCCTCAGGGAAGGAATAATCTTTGTTGCCCTCCGTTGCACTGACTCAAGAAGGTTAATATCGTGTCTAAAATGTGGGGACCATGCCTGTATACAGTACTCTAGATGTGGCCTAACATAAGAGTTATAGAGTTTAAGAATAACCTCCTTACTTTTGTAACTGACATTTCTCTTAATAAAACCCAGCACTCTATTTGCCCTATTTCTTGCTTCAATACACTGCTTAGAAAACCTTAATGACTTATCTATTACTACTCCTAGATCTTTCTCATCCTCTACTGAGCTCAGCCAATGCCCATCCATTTCATAGTTAAATTCTCTATTATCTTTTCCCATGTTAATAACTTTGCACTTATCAAGGTTCACGTGTTCAATTTTTTTCATATCACGTGTAATCTTTAGCATCATCTTTCTAATTATCATAATTCATCTCAATTTTAATTTAATATTATCCCCTATATTCAACGAGTGGACAAATTCCTTTATTTCTCAATTACTTTTAATTTCTTTATATTCCTGTGCTCGTGACCAATTTACGCACACACACACACGTGCACACAGCCACAGCTACTTCTCGCGTAAACACTTCCATTCGACTAGCACAAATATACATTAAACAGTATCTATAATGGACCAGACACATCAACTAAGGACATCAGTTAGCGCCCAAACTCATCATCAGACTCATCCGTCTGCGCATAGACTGCCACATGCGTACTTCTCTCTTCCCGTGTATGATCCTGCAAATCCAATTGCATGGTTAGAAGTCTCATCCCTCCTCCTTAAGCCATAAAACATCACTGAGGAGGAGAAAGTATCGGCCATCATCCAGCGCTTACCCATAAGTACCTTTATTCAGTTCAGGGAGTGTTAATTAACGGGGAACAGGCTGATGTTTTAGACCGCCTGAATGGGGCTTTTCTCACTACATATGGGTAGGTCCCAAATAGATGACCTGAGAGAGCTCCTGAATACTCAGGAAGTGGGGGATAAGAGTCACATTTCCTTTTTATCTCATCTGAAGGACCTTATCAGGGTAAAAAGTGCTCAAATCGATTTTTTTAACTCTCTCCTCACCGAAATCTTCATGAGAGGAGTTTCCGAGGGTATTAGGCCATTAATCCTAAGCTCGAACCCCACTAGCATTGATGAGGTTGCTGCAACCGCAGATAAATTGTATACAAGTCCTTATGTGAATTGGGGCAACGGCCAAACTCACGGCCCATTTAACAATGCTTCAATTTCGCAGGTTCGAGGCACGTCGAGATCCTCTGACGAACGGGCCGAGCATTCAAGGGTTCCATCTTCCCTATCGAGAGACCTTGAGGCTTCCATACGGAGGATGGAAGCCGACATCCAGCGGTTAAAGCTGCAGCGTGAACCACAGAGCGAGCACGGACACGGGTTTGGCGATCGAAGGCGCAGATCCCGCTCTGGTTCACGAAAGAGAGATCAACGAGGACATCCCGATGCAAGAGGTGAGAGACAGCAAAATTTTTACCCTCATTCTTCCAACTTTTCTCACCATCTTCCACAACATCAGGGCCTATACTGGTATCATCAAAGGTACGGGCACAACGCTGTACACTGTACACAGCCTTGTAGCCACAGTTATGCTTCTTCACATACTGCTCCAAGTAGTCTCCTCCCGAAGCATAACTTTTTCCCTTTCCTCTCATCCAACTCGGTGGTGCTGGTATCATAACAAATGTGGTGCACAAGCCGCAAAATGTTTGCAGCCTTGCACATATTTACAACTAGTAACTCCACCTCCACTCCTCGCACATCAATCTTCATCCCCAAACTTCTCTAATCTTCACTTTTCATCACCAAACTCTCCGAATCCTCAATCAAATCTTCATTCCTCAAATCCTCCAATTTTCTCACTTCATCCAACTCAACCATTTTCTCCGAATCCTCAAACTTCAAATTCTGGCATTCCTCTCACTCCAGTCTCTCAATCACAAACTTTAAACTAGAAAGGCATGGGACAAAAGGGTCTACATCCCCTGCCTACACCTCATTTCCTCAAGTAGCTCGTCCATTTCGTATTTTTTACCCACTTTCTGAATTTTCATTCCTGGTGGACACTGGAGCTGAATGCAGTGTCATACCAATTTCTAAGGCCGACAAAGCTTCTGCCCCTTCAGATTTAGTTCTGAAGGCAGCCAATTTGACCAATATTGGGACCTATGGAAGGCGTAACCTTCAAGTCTCACTCGGTCTCCGTCGGGTTTTTCGATGGACTTTTATCATGGCCGAGGTAGATTGTCCAATATTAGGCCTCGACTTTCTTTCGGCTCACGACCTCTTGGTCGATTCTCGACAATGCAAGCTTGTCGAACGCAAAACTATCCTCACTGTCTCAGGTTCGTACTCACCTTCTCAGAGTTCCCTTCTCTCTATTCGTCTCCCGTCCACCGTTTCAGCGCCTTCTTCAGGAGTTACCAGAGCTCACACTTCCATCTTCGAAGGACAGGCCCATTAAACATAGTGTGGTGCATCGGATCGAGACAACAGATCCTGTATTCTCACGGCCACACCGTCTAGCACCTGATAAACTCTCTGCTATGCTTGATGAATTCCAATTCATGATTGATTCAGGCATTTGTAGGCCTTCCTCTTCTCCGTGGGCCTCTCCACTTCACATTGTGCCCAAATCCACGCCGGGAGAATTGAGAGCAGTTGGGGATTACAGAGCTCTTAACGCTGTAACTATCGTTATTCCTTGCCGTACTTAGCCGATGTTACCTCTTCTCTCCATGGCTGTACGATTTTTTCTCGCTTGGATCTGGTTCGGGCTTTCAACCAGATCCCTATTCACCCAGATGATGTCGCAAAGACTAACATCACCACTCCGTTTAGGTCTTTTGAAATGGTCAAGATGCCATATGGATTGCGTAACTCTGGGCAAACTTTCCAGCGCTTTATGGATCAAGTCCTTAGGGGTCTTTCGTTTGTACTTTGCTACATCGATGACCTCCTAATATCATCTTCCTCGCTGGAGGAACACCTTTCTCACCTTCGCCAAGTTTTTTCTCGTCTTCAGGAGTACGGTATCGTACTAAACACTTCCAAGTGCCTCTTTGGTGTCCCGCAACTCTCATTCTTGGGGCACCATGTCTCGAGTGCAGGGATTAGCCCACTCGAAGATAAAGTTAGCGCGATGCGAAACTTTTCTCGTCCTACATCACGCAAACAACTCAAGAGTTTCTGTGGCATGGTCAATTTCTACCACAGATTCATCCCTAAATGTGCCCAGGTCATGCAACCTCTCAACTCTCTTCTTGTTTTTGATCCGCTTGTGTGGCTGGTTTACATTGTATATTGTGGGCAAATGATCTGACACAATCCTATGGATTGTCTAAATTGTATATTGTAGATGCATGATCTGACACAATCCTATGGATTGTTTATAAAGTAGTTGCATGATCTGATATAGTCTTATATGGGTGGGTTTTGACGGATGCGGATGACCTTTGATAAGCCCTTGTGGCTTTTGTCATCCATCAAATTGTTATGTTAATGGTCTGCTGAGGCGTGCGATTCATTCTCTCGCACTAAAGAGGCTATTGCCCGACCTGTGGAATTGGCTCATCCTTCTCCAGGAGCCCCCATCAGCGTCTCCTCGGATGCAACCTCAACCCACGTAGGTGCAACCTTGCTAATAAAGTTGGTGACCAATGGCAACCTCTTGCTTTCTTTTCTCGCGCTCTTACAAACCATCAAGAGATATTCAACGTTCTCTCGAGAACTCCTCGGAATATATCTCGCTATCCGCCATCATTTGGAAGGGCGTGAATTTACCATTTTTACTGACCATAAGCCCTTGGTCAGTACACACTGCAGTTAACACTCGTCATCATGACTTCATCCTGCAGATGACGAACGATATTCGCTACGTTCCTGGTTCTTCAAACGTCGTACCGGACGCGCTCTCTCGCATTTCATCGATTTCGGGCACGCAACTCTCCTACATTGCGCCCATCGATCACTCAACAATAGCGCTTGCCCAGGAACAAGATGAAGACACGCAAACATTGCGTCACTCTTCTCAACTCGTCGTTCGCGAGATTGACTTGCCTGACAGTCCTTCCAGGCGCATCCTGGTTGACTATTCAATTCCTGACTGTCCTCGTCCTCTCATTCCTCTCGCTCACCGTCGGCACATCTTCGACCAAATTCATGGCCTCTCTCATCCTGGCGTCAATGCCACTCGCAAGCTCGTTGCACAACGCTTCGTTTGGCCAGGTATGAATGCCGACGTGGCCAAATGGACTCGCTCATGCCTGCCATGCCAGCGTGCTAAAGTCCACCGCCACACAAAAGCTCCTCTGATCCATTTTCCTCTTCCTTCGTCACGTTTTGACGCCGTTCACATCGATCTAGTAGGTCCTCTTCTTTACTCCCCTGATTGCAATTATCTTCTCACCATGATCGATCGTTTTACTCGCTGGCCAGAGGCGGTTCCTATCTCGGACATCAGAGCTTCCACTGTCACTCGAGCTTTCGTCTCAGCATGGGTTGCTCGTTTTGCTGTTCCCTCAA
The DNA here is from genome assembly GCA_963969495.1 of Ceratothoa steindachneri. Classification (NCBI taxonomy): domain Eukaryota; kingdom Metazoa; phylum Arthropoda; class Malacostraca; order Isopoda; family Cymothoidae; genus Ceratothoa; species Ceratothoa steindachneri. The sequence continues at coordinate 119,143,594 of OZ018328.1, forward strand.
CGATCATGACTGATCGTGGCAGGCACTTTGAATCCCATCAATGGGATGCACTCATGTCATTCCTTGTCTCCTTTAGCCTTCGTACTTCAAGCTACCACCCCAGAGTAACTCTAAGGTAGAACGTCTGCATCGGACCATCAAAGCAAGCTTACGCTCCACCAATCCAAACTTAACTTGAGTGGACAAGCTACCTTTGATTCTCATTGGTATTCGCTCCTCCTTGAAAGAGGATTTGGCTTGCTCGGCAGCGGAATTAGTTTATGGTACTCAACTTCGTCTACCCGGTCAATTCTTTCTTCCTCTGACCGACCTCCACCTTCTCACCTAGATCCTTCTTCATACGTATATAACCTTGTACGAGTGATGGCTGAAATTAAGCCAACTGCCCCTAGAGTGCCTGCTAATTATAAAACCTTCGTGCCGAAGGAGATGACAACATGCTCCCATGTTTTCGTCCGTCGCGATTCAGCTCGCACTTCGTTACAACCAGTCTATGACGGACCCTTTCTCGTTATCTCCAGGAAGCCGAAATTCTTCGTCCTAAAGTTGGCACCAGGCAAGATACTGTCTCTATCGACCGCCTAAACCCGCTTATACCGATAATGTTCGTCTTGAACCCCAATCACCTCATTCTCCTCCTACTATACCCCTTTATGGTCCAGTAATCCTCCCAAACAACTTGAACCCCACCTTTTTAACTACTGCCTCTCCAACTCCAGCTTCCGTTTTGCTGCCTCCTCCTCCTTTGTTGCAGGAACCCTCGTCGGCAGAAGTGGTTAGTCAGGAGCAAATCTCTCCCCCACTGGTCACTCTGTCAGCGGACAACGGGACTCAAGACTCCCACATCCCGCTTGACGCCATCTCGGAAGGAACCAGCAAGCGGATCACCTTCGCTCCATCGACCTTCTCTCGTGCCAGTGCCTCGTTTAACGCTAATGGCACTGCCACTGTCACAGAAAATCTGTGTCCTCGTACTCGCAGCCAAACCAATGGCACTGTCACACGCTCCGGTCGCCTCGTCGGTACTCGGACTCATAATCTCAAAAAAGTAGAAAAGGGGGGAGGGTAACCTTCTTAGGGGGGAGCAGTGTTATAGCAATGCCTCTGGGCATTCCTATACTAGTATTCCTTGTGACTCCTCAGGGAACCGCGGCTTTCACTCACTCGATAAATCGTCTGCTGAAGCTGTAGTGGACGACGACGCCTCGGCGTTTGTTTTGTTTTCTTTCACCCCCCCCCCCCCCGGGTCCTCATCGTACACGGCAGTGCAGTATGGCATCCGAGAAGCCCTCCCATATTATGACAAGTCCCTCCTACCGAATTCGTACAGTATCTTACTCCTCCCTTCCCAATCCTCTGATCAGTTTGCTCTTATATGAGCTTTCGGAAACACAATAAGCTTGTCACCTTCCTCTGTGCCCTTCCACGTTTAGTCAGGCCATAAAGCAACTGACCAAGTTACGCGGAAGGCCCCTGCCCGAACCACCTTTTCATAGTGGCCTGTAGAACTTCACTGCCTCAGACGCTACCTCGGTTTCATCTTTTCACCGATCCCGCCATAAAGGTGGGTGGTGCTTGCCCGGCAGGGTCACACAGGGCTAAGTCCTCCTGGACTCACCGGGTTCTTGCAGTGCAGTGTACTCCATTTATTTTGGCCGTTTCTTTCTTCTCTCCCCTCCTATCAAAATTCAGAATATTTTCCTTTAATCCTACCCCAAGGTCCCATAGGCCCCATGAATAATCTATTTTTTATTTGCCACTGCAACATAATAGACTTTTAATAAACACAAAAATAATATAAAATTAACGAGATTCAATAGTTTGAATCTTTAACATCAATTTAGTAATAATTTGACAAAAGGCAAGTCTATATAATCTATATCGAGTCGAGCTGTCTGTCTTCAGCTCCGGCGAGGCGAACCACCCCCAAAATCGAACAACATAATGGTCCTAGACGGTCTCCAATTAATACTGAAGGTCACATCACTCCTTTTGGAAATGAGGGAGGAGCTAAGCGGTCCATCTGATGGAACCTTCGATCAAGTTCAAGACAAAAACTTGGACAAGGGGTCATCGGACCCTTCAATGGAGATCAGATGACTACCTGATGAAGGTCCTTGTAAGTGTCGCGAGGCTGATCCTGAGGAACCTCCGGTCTCAATATGGGTGGGTGGCTTCATCGTTTTGGGATGGAGGGTTTGCGACGAGAAGAGGTCGTCTGTAAGGCAATGAATGAAGCATTCATCTCCTATCATTCAACCAACAATGTGGCAAAAAGAGCCTTCCCCCTACACCCCAGCATGAGGGGGGATAGTGAGCAGGGGTAAAAATATCTTCCACTACACTTGATTTTTTTAAAGAGCCCATCTGGCGACTGCCTACTTGGGCATAAGTCGCCGTACTCGACAGAGCCTCCGAACCGGGCACGACGCGTTATCTCCCAATGGGCTTAGCGTAAATCAATAGTCGGCAGAAATAGAGAAAGGGTATGCGAGGAAGATGAGGGTGGGGGTTAAGCAGGTTGTCAAAGACCCACTACCCCAAACCGGAGCTGAGGGGTGAGGGGACATTGTAACCCTGCTCCCTCAGCCCCGATCCAGGATGGTTGGGTGAAAGGAAGCTGGTCGGCGTTTACCCTGTGAAATTAGAGGCCGAACGCAATACTCCCGGCGCTGTATAAGCTTTGGGAGCAGGGGTATGGCGATAAATAGTCAAAGATGATACCCTCCAAGGTGGCGTCTTGGGCAGAACCAGGGGGGCAACCGGACGAAGCTATACCTAGCTCTCGAAGGTGTTTCCTAGCCATAAACTCAAAGTGCTTAGGGTATGACTGGCGTCTCTTGGGTCGCAAAGGCACCGTCAAAATGGGATACAGATGCAGTGAGAGCTTGGTATCGTCGGCAAATTTAGAAATCTTGGCAACCATGTCACCGTCCATGTCTTTGACGTAGATGATAAATAGTAGTGGTCCCAGGACAGAACTTTGAGGCACCCACTCAGAAGACTGTCCATTCACCACCACCCGTTGCCGTCTGCCACTTAGACAGTTCTCGATCCAGCCGGCTACCTTTCCGTCTATGCCCAGCACTCGCACTTTCCGGAGAAGGCGGCGGTATGGTACCTTATCAAAGGCTTTCTGAAAGTCTAGGTAGACCACATCCACCGCCTTGTCCCGATCGTGCTCACTGAAAACGAAGTGGAAGAATTCCACAAGGTTCGTCAGGCATGACCGTTGCCATCGGAAGCCGTGCTGGGAACTCCTCAGTAGCAGCTTTGACTCTAAATACGACGTCACTTTGTCCACCATGATGCTTTCCATGAGTTTACCGACTATAGAAGTCAGACTGATAGGTCGGTAGTTCGACGGTTGGTTACAGTCTCCTTTCTTGAAGATAGGAGCACCTCCGCCTCACGCCAGTCTCTAGAAACGCATTTGGTCCGGATTGACATGTTGAAGATTGCGCTCAGGTGTCGTGACACTTGATCGCACACTTCTTTCAACACTTTAGGTAGAAACCCATCCGGGCCAGGTGACTTATTCGTCATTAGGTCAGTGATCTTCTTTTTGATTTCTCCTTCGGTGAAGTCTATGTCCTCCAGCTTTTCCCCCGAGTAGGAATCTGTCGGCTGGGAGATGGGACCACTCTTCAGTAAACACTGAAGAGAAGTAGTCGTTGAGGAGGTTAGCATTTTCTGCATCTGAATGCTTTAATGTCCTCTCATTCCTCAAAGGGCCAATCGTTCGACGGATTGGTTTACGGCTGTTTACATATCCAAAGAACTCCTTGGGATTCTCTTTACAGAGTCTCGCCACTCGGAGTTCCTCAGACCGCTTAGCCGCCCTTATGCTGGACTTGACTCTCCTGGCTAGCCTCCGGTATTCGTCAAAGTCACCCGAGATCTTCGATTGCAGTTGGCCGATTTCTCGATTAAACCACTTTGGTTGAACAGAAGACCGACGGGGGCATTTCAGAGGGATGAAACGCGATTGAAGACTCATGAATGTGGTTTTGAAACTATTCCACGACTCTTCAACAGCATCGCACACTTCTAGCCTCACGTCAGTCAGTCCAGCACGAAGGCTTGCAAAGTCTGCTCTTCTCAAGTCAAGTTTCCTTGATTGACTGGCAACAGACCTTACCTTCGGGATCTTGAGGCTAAATCTAACTAGCTGGTGATCACTGCCACCGAGTTCTTCGCCTACAGAGAGATCCTCAACGATATCATCCTCAGAGGTGAAGACCAAGTCGAGGATATTGTCTCCTCTCGTCGGTTCTCTGACCCTTTGAGTGAGGAATTCGTTGTTGGCGAACTCCAAGAGTAGCACGCTCTCGCCACAGGCTGCTCTGGTTTCCCAGTCAACTTGGCTGTTGAAATCGCCTATAACGATGCACACTCTGCCTTGAACCAGCTGACCCAGCAGCTGGTACAGTTCCCTGTCCTTCTCAACGGGTTGGGAAGGGGGTCTGTAGAGCAGCAGGGTCCTGTATCTGACAAGACCGATCTCTAGGTCAACGCCTAGGAGCTCGTGGTCGGATATAACGTTGGAGTTCGTAGATTTGATTGTATTCTTGACATACAACATTACACCGCCACCCTCTCTGTCTGGCCTATCTTTGTGGAAGAGTTGGTAGCCAGGAACCGTGAATTCGCCTTCAAAGTCTCGGTTTGAGGTTTTTATCCACGATTCTGTTATGGGCTCCCCCCACCCGTACGCGGAATCAACGATCTCGCAAAAATTCAGATATGATGATTGGGAGCGACCCCTCGCCCACATTGTGTGGTCTCCATGATACCGTATCGCCATGCGGTATCATAGGCCTTTTCCAGATCGATAAACGCCGTGGCGTAGTGCTGTCTACGAAGGAAGGTCTCGCAGACGGCATTTTCCAGTCGGAGCAGAGCATCCGACGTGGAGTGGAACTTGCGCAAGCCGCACTGTGCAGTAGATTGCGGCCTCCGCTTTAAAAAGAAAGGCGAGTCAAACATTTACCAATTTCTCCATGAACTTACACAAGAGTAAGGTTAGAGAGATTGGGCGGAAAACCGGCTGGGGTAGTGATCTCTTCTCGGTTTGCGAAAAGCGAGCCAGGGACGCCTGGGTTCCTACGAGAACTTGCCCCGAATCCTTTCGACTGGCTTCCACACCTCTGCTAGAGGGGTCTTCCAGTTAATTGAAGGCGTTTATTCCCGCCAGGAAGAGCGACGGGGCTGCTTAGCAACATACCAGAACCTATCCCTAGCTCGACGAAATTCACCGACAGTAAAGTCGGTCGCGCGGCGCATGTAGGCATATCACTTATGTTTGAGGACCGCCTCGCACTCAGCTGACTACTACAGAAGCGGCCGGCGTGCAAACCGGCCAGACGTTCTAGGAATAGTAGTCAGGCCCACGGCGATGAGGTTGCCACAGAACTCAACGGTCTCATCCACCGAACTAAACTCCTCGACTGAGACAGAGAAATCAGTCATTTCCTGAAATGCGGACCACTGAGCCTGCGCCAAGCACCACCGAGGCGGGCTCTGAGGCGGCAGCGGCCCAGAATATTATATTTGGATGGGAAAGTGATCACTACCATGGAGGTCATCGACTACCTCCCACCCAAAATCAGGATGTTCATCTGGAGAGCACATAAATAGATTAAGACAGGAAAATGACGCGGTTTTCGGGCAGTAATGCGTAAACTCATCCACATTTAGGACATCCATATCCAACTCGTCGATCAGCTCGGCAAGCACCTGACTCTTGGGATTGATCGTGTAGTCTCCTAAGAAGGGGTGTCTCCCGTTCAAGTCCCCGAGCAAGAGAAAGGGCTTCGGCAACTGTGCCACGACGCGGCATAAGTCTACCGCGTCAAAGTCGGCTAACGGTGGAATGTAAGCAGAAATAACAGCACTGCTAGGGTCTTCTCTTCGATGAGAAGACCCTCACGGAAATGGACGTACTTTTCTAGGAGGCAGAACTCCGGGCGCTGTTGGCCGGACAATGCGCTGAAGGCGCTGTCACCTTCGATGACGTATCGGGGGAGGTTGAGCTGGCCATGCGAGTCTTTTCCTCCCTCCGCCTCGAAACCCCTGCTTCGGAGGCGGGGGTCCCTCTTTTGGAGGATTCACCGCCGGCGGGGCCGTTTCGCCTTACGGGAAACTGTCACGCTGGGAGGAGGGGATTTCTGGTTTTAGCCAGGGCTTGGTGTGAACTCTTTATGCCGCCAGCTTTACCAGGGGAGCGCCCGGGGTAGGTATAACCCGCAAAGGGTTCCGAATGGGTGCGGAAATGGCCGTGGTCGAAGGCCTGAACGGGCCAGGCGCAGAGGGTGTCTTTCTTAACATTGAGGCATAAGAGGTCCCAGGCAGCGTCGGGCGCGCCAAGAACAAGTCCTTAGCCTCGCGAAATGAGAGACGATCCTGGGCCTGAACGGCAATGATTTCCCTCTCAAGGAGATACGCACCACATTGCTTGGAAGAAGCGGGATGCGGCTCTCCGCAATTGATACACTTGGCCATACCCAATTTGGATTTATCGTGTGCGGCCTTGGAGCAACTTACACAGAGTTCGGGTAACCAGACTTTGCCCGTCTACAGGAGCGATTCGTATGGCCAAAGCGGTGGCAGTAGTAGCACCTCCGTGGCAGAGGCAACAACGACTTCACGCGGTAGCGATACCAACCGGCACATAGAGCCTCAGGGGACCTGTCACAGTCAAATGTGACGAAGAGAGAGTTTCTATGCGCCCTCCCTGTTTTCTCATCACACGTTCGAATTTGACTGCTACATGATCTGCCAGCTCTAAGGTGATGTCATCTATAGAGTAGTCCAAGTTTCTTCGCATAAACCACTCCTTTCACCAAGTTCTTAGTAGAGTGTGGCGTCACACTCACCGGCGTGCCATAAAGTGTCCGAAGGGCACTAATCATGGCCGCATTAATTCACCTTCGACTCTCTACCAATCAGGATAGCTAGTGGTCTCCTGATGGAACATGTTGCCCATGGCCAATAGGTTGTCTCGGTGGAGCGAATAACCATAAAGTGTATGAAGCCAGCGTGCTCGCAAACGCCAGGTAGTCTCTGAATGATGGGCCCCGATGTAATCGAGGCTCCGCTCGGCCAACTCGCGACTTTGGTCGTGGTCTGGGCCCTCCCAACCAGGGTTGCATAGGTGCCGGACGTGCCGATCTTGGCGTGGTCGCTTGCTGAAACGGCAGCCGAACCGTCCGTCTCTGGAGCACCCGCGGAGGCTGAAGAACACTTAGTCGTTTTCTTATTTTTCTTTTTAGGAGATGTAGGTGGGGAATGAACCCGCTTCTCTCCACCGCCGGGTGGTCTTGGCCGTCAAACGGTCACCATTCGGGGGATGAAGTCCCTCCTCTCCTTTTGAGCCCTCGGGGGCCCAAGCCGTAGGAGAAGCTTGCAAAGGTGCAGACTCAGGTTCAGTGCTTGGCACCGAGCTCGGGTTTGACCCCATGTATGCTCTACCGTCTGAGACCATGACCATCTCAGGTGGGGGCTCCCTGTCCCCCCCCATACATTACAGGTACCATTCGAGGAACGTTGGGTCATGTCTAAAGGCATCCGTCGGTGAAGAAATGGGGGCAGTACGCCTGACATCCTGTAGACTAGAGATGTATGACTGCATACGATGGGCCTTGCTATCCCTTACCCCCTAAGGAGGTTGACTCTATCGACCCACTTCCACCGGGAACGGTCAATTATGGGTCGTCTGACTGATCTCTTGGCCGGAGGCCTATGATAGGGGTAAGCCTCCTCTCCGATAGAAGAGGGTTGGAGGGGCCCCTGATAAAGCACGCGGGGGGGGAGGGGTCATTTCTGATGGGAAGCTGCCCGAAAGCGGCTCCGACGATGGTAAAGGTATTTTTTTAAGTTATCCATGGCCATTAAGCTAGATTTTGCCAACACTGACCCAAACAAGGGAACGGCACTACTGGGCGCCTTTGATTGGCCTCGGTCGCTATCACTGGGCGAGTTGGTATACGCCTTGTCCGGACCCCCTTGGGAAAATCATGAGCAAATCCTACACGTGGCATGGTAGGCAGGTCGGGATGACGGATCCAGCTCGGTGAACAGCTTCAGAGCGGTTAGGGTCACCACGCTTAACATCCTGTCGCAGGAGTGCTTGGTTCCTTGATCCAGATTGAACGCTGCATCATGATCGAGGAAGAAGTCGGTGGGCAGGCGAAGAAGGGGTAGAGGATAGGTGAATGTAAAGGGAGGACGGAAGGGCAGGATAGGGATGAGGTAGAGTTGGTATAAGAGAGGGAGGTTAGGGGTTAGCGATGAAAGAACAGAACCTTCGCTGGGGCCGGACGGGGCGCTGAGTCCAGTCAGCACGGCGAACAGAGAAACATATCGCCGTGCCCCTCACACCTGAACCCTGGACTAATCTCGCAGCCTCTTGACCTGTGTACCCTGTAAGGGTATATTAGGAAGGTTGCGTGCCCTCCTGACCCCGTAGCTATATAACTGCCACACATATTCACCTATTTCTGCTGGGAGAGATGATACCCTCGTCGGTTTTTAATAAAAAAAGCGCAGGCTATCACCTCCAAAAGCAATGGGGTAACCCCCAGCACTACTTTCTCCAAGAGAATTCTGCAAAGAGGCGCAATAAGGAGCTGGCTCTTTTTTTATAATAATCCTATGATAGAGTAAAATGACCTTCATCCCATAATCCCATTCTCTGGGATGTGCCAACACACATTCTTAGAGTTAGCTGAAAACACACCCCTCCATTCACGGACCAGGCCCTCCCTAATGGGTGGGTGAGTATTATATCTCATCGTTGGCAATGATGCGTGCCGAAAAACATGCTGCATGTCATCTATCCTTCCATCGATGTCCCCAAAACCCTCCTCTTACCGTCTTCGTCGAACAAGGAGCCCTCCTCCTTGCTCGTTGTGGCTCCTTGAGTGGGTGGAGAGACGGGGCCCGTAAACATCGGCTCGTCATCATCGGAAAAGAGAGAAATTTGCTTAGGGGCCAACCCAGCCCTGGAAGACATCGAAGAGAAGAGATCCTCGTCGCCGTCAGCATCATCATCTGCAAATATGCTGACACGAGACAGCGGGGCCTTTTTCTGCTTTTCCACAGAGTTGCAGAGTTTAGCTTTTTTCTGAACTTCTGATGATATATCAGGAGGAGCGGGGGGCTCTTTAGCAGGAGAGCAGAAGAGAGAGGGAGGGGCATCTTCGGTCGAGCTGTCTTTCTGTGGGGGGTGTATGAGCCCGGCGCCACCCCTCGACTTCTTCGAGGGAGGTTTACGTTGTTGTTGGAGTCGTGGACGACTCTGAGGAAGACGGGAGTCATAAAAGAAGAACGGTCGGGAATGAGTCGGGGGACTATTGGGGTATGGGTTAGGGGTAAAAGCGGGGTATGGGTGAGGGGTAGTAGCGGGGTATGGGTGAGGGGTAGTAGCGGGGTATGGGTGAGGGGTAGTAGCGGGGTATGGGTGAGGGGTAGTAGCGGGGTATGGGTGAGGGGTAGGAGTGGGAGTGGGGATTTAAGGAAGAAAAAAGTTGGGCAGCTGCCCAATCCAAGAGGATTCTAAATGGCAGGAGGAACAATTGGGGCAAATTAATTAAAAAAGAGGGACAAGACCAATTGATGAGAGAAAAAAATTTAAAAAATGAAGGTTTAAAAGATTCCTCTGCCAGAAAGAAACGAAGGCGGGACCGGCGATGGATAGTTGAAAGGGTGGGGAAACAGGACTACTGGAGAGTGGCGAAATGAGGGCATTCCAGTAGAAGATGGGCAACCGATGGGTCCCCACCAAAAAAAACGGCAGCAAGTGCTGATTCGAGCATCAGCCGAAACAAATGCAGCAAAGGGCCAACTCTCTCAAGGATAGAGGGCAAGAACGAACAGACCTTTTAATATCATATAATTTAAATGACGAAATTTTTAAAATATAAAATTTGGATCGGTCTAAAAGCTAAAAGAATGGCTGAAAGTTCAGTGGTACAAATAGAAGCTACAAAGTTAAAAACTCTCCTGAGTAGGTGGCTGCAGCACCCATGCCTCTCTCTCTGACTTGGATCCATCTGTGTATATCGAGCAGTGTTGTGTATGTGAGGTCGCATGCTCGAGGAACAGGCTCTTAAGGAAGCAAGGGTCCATGGACGACTTGTCCTGGCTCCACATCCTAGGGCAAAGTGTAGGAGCTGGAGCACGACAACTAGGGGTCGGCGACGACGGAAGAGCAAGGACCCTTAGAGCGCCCAGGTTGGAGAGATGATCTCCTATCCGGAGGTTCAAGGGGCGGGGTAAAGACGGCAACCCATCGAACGCCGCCGTTAACTCGAGAGCATAAAGACATCTGTAAACCTCTGATACAGGGACCTACCACACACCACTCTCACAGTAAAGACTGTTCATAGATGAGGTGAGAAAGGGTCCACTGTAAAGACAAACTCCGAGCCTTCCTAATTGGCATGGTCTAAGTTCCATTTGAGAGGCATGGTTGTATGACGGATAAAATGAACGGCCGACGAGACAATAAGGAAGTGGTCACTCCCGTGGAGGTCATCAAGGACTGACCATCGAAAATCAGTGAAACAATCCGGGGAACAGAGACACAGGCCAACACAATAAAAGATATTTATCTATTTTTTTTAAGAGCTCATCTGGCGACTGCCTACTTGGGCATTAGTCGCCGTACTAAAAACTGCCTAGTACTAGGCTACTTTAAAATCGAATGCAATAACACAAAAAAACAAAACAAAAAACAACCCAAATACCAAAAATTAAAAAAAAGGAAAAGGAAACGAGTAGTAAGCAAGTTCCTGCGTCGGGGGGAGGTCCCCCCAGCGCAGGAGCGTGCGACCTATAAGGGGTAAAAAAACAAAACAATTTTTTTTTTTAAGGGGCTATCTGGCGACTGCCCACTTAGGCATAAGTCGCCGTAAACAAACAGCCTAGTTCTAGGCTACTTTAAAAAAATTGAAAAGAAAACAACAATAAAAAGAAATAACAATTAGGAAGCAATAACAATAACAAAAACAACTAAACCTAGTTAAATGAAAGGGAGAAGGCCGGCCTCCCCCCAAAAGTCAACAAGTCCACCAGTCAATGTGCACGCACTCGTCCAGAGTACAAAGGACAGGCGGTAGCGACCCCGCCCATCCCGGTACCGGGACAGGTAACGTGCGCAAAGATCACCCAGACTGGGACTCTTTGGCGCCCTCATTCCCGGCAATTCCTACATGTCCAGGAACCCAGCAGAAGATTATCTCAACATCCGCCCGGCTCGCCAAAACCGTGGCGTCACGGATATCGCGAACCAGGGGATGCGGAGATTCCAATGCCCCAAGAGCACTCAGGGCGCTTTGTGAGTCGCTATAGATCACAATCCGGTCTCCGAACCAGGCACGTCGCGTAATCTCCCGTACCGAGTGGTGTATTGCCACCAGCTCGGCCGTGAAGACAGACGCAGCGCCTGGCAGAGCCCCTCTGACTTCAAACAGAGGGGATACGGCATGGAAGCCGACCCCCTCTTCGGACTTGGATCCATCCGTATACACTGGCACGGCTCCAGCGTGACACGAGGTGTGCTGCAAAAAGGTCGAACGCAATACTTCCGGCGCCGTACAAGCTTTGGGGGCAGAGGCGTGGCGACAAATAGCCAAATGTGGTACCCTCCAGGGTGGCGTCTTGGGCACAACCAGGGACGCCACCGGCCCGAGAGCTATACCTAGCTCTCGAAGGAGTCTCCTGGCCCTAAACCCAAAGGGCTTAGGGTATGACTGGCGTCTCTCGGCGGCATAGGCACCGTCGAGATCAGCTGCGGATGCAGTGAGAGCTGTTGGCGACCGAGGGAGGCGCCGGGCTCTCGCGTACAGGCGAGTGAAGCACTGCATGCGGCGTAGAGCGAATGGCATCTCCCCAGCATCGACCAACAGGTTCTCAATGGGGGAAGTGCGGAAGGCAGCGGTCGCAAGGCGAATGCCGGTGTGGTGGAACGAGTCCATCTTCCGCAATATACGCTCGGCTGCGGATGCATAAAACTCGCATCCGTGGTCGAGCTTCGAACGAACAAAGGATCGATAAAAAAGTGAGGCAGTAGCTCTATCAGCGCTCCAAGCGCTGAACGTCACGGAACGGAGAATATCCATGGCACGGGTAGAAGAGACCCTAAGGCTGCGAATATGAGCCTCCCAGGTGAGCCGTCGGTCAAATACACAATTAAAAGAATCCTTCTGACACAAAGAGAGTCAGATAATAGAAGAGACTGTAAAACACTGCCTCTGGCATTCAGTGGTTTAAACCACTAAAAAAAAACAACCCCCCATTAAAACCATGTTTTGGGTTTTTTTTTTATTGATTTTAATTATAAAACTGTCAAGTTTTGACGATTTTATTATATTTATTAAGCTTAAACATTAAATAGAGTTAATGTTATTATGATAATGAAAACATTTACACTAATAACACTTGATTATTATATATAAAAAAAGTGGAAGATATAAACAAAAAATAATGCTGAACAATTATGAAAAGAGATTAAAACTAATTTCCCTTGGATTAAATAAGTTACAACGTGACAGCTACAAAATCAGTGATGCCGTGGCATTATGGAAGGAACTAGTACAAAAACTGAAAGAAATTCCTGTTCCTGACAACTTTTACCAAAGGTAGACAAGAAGTATGATCATGCTATCACCAATGCTCATTTGTTAGCCATAAAATTAGATCCTAGATACCATGATATGAAACTAGCTGAAGAAGAATCTCAGCACCTTTCAATAGGTCATATCTTTTTCAGAAAACTGTCCCATCTACAATAACTCCAAGCGCTTGGTGGAAATCACTAGAAGACAAAGTCGAAAAGCAGGATCTTAGAGGATATATTGGGCTTTTTAACAGCTTCTGAATCCAGTGCGAGTGTAGAGAGGGTGTTTTCTGCTTTTGGATAAGTACATTCCAAGTTAAGAAGCAAATTAGGAACAGAAAAAAGCAGCTAAACTTGCGTTTATTCATAAAATGTTCAATTTAAATATGCCTTTAGATTCAGATAATATAAAAAGGTTATTTGTCAACATTATGTCAAATGCACATTTTTAGGTTTGATTTTACTGGTTAATTTAGCCATTCTTATTTTTTATTTTAAGTGTTGTTATTAACGGAACTGTGATACAATTTCTTTTTCAAATCTAAAGGATAGTATTAAATCGAACATTCTAAGTTAAGAAACAGATTAGGTACAGAAAAAGCACTTAAACTTGTGTTTATTCATAAAATGTTCAAATTAAATATGCCTTTAAATTCAGATATTATGTAAAGATCAATTATTTTAACAATATATCAAATGCATATTTTTAGGTTTGATTTCAAAGGTTAATTTAGCTATTCTTATATTTTTATTTAAGTGTTGTTAACTTGTTATTAATGGAACTGTGATACATTTTTTTTCAAATCCAAAGGATAGTATTATATGGAACTTTGTATGTGATATTGTTTTTATTTTATTTTAGTCAGGATTCTCAGGAATATAATAAAATCATAAATAAATGAATGGAAAATATAAATTTGTGTAACTATTCAGTATTATTTGCTCCATTAACCATTTTATTGCTTAAAATATGTTTAAAATTTAAACCTGCAAAATTCTGTATATTTTTAAAGTTTGAGGATCTAAAACCAGCCTTTAGGTATATTAGCTATCCAATATGTGTGCAATACATGTACAATGACTATAAATTAGTTAGAATAAATTTATTTACTATTAAAGCCAACTAAAACTTTGGGTTTTAGTTGTTTTTTTTTTAAACCATGGTTTATGACAACCCTGGTGACGGGCATTAAAATCTGCGAGTAATAAAAACGGCGAGGGCAAATGATCTACAAGTTCTAAAAGGTCGGGTCTTGACAATGGTGAAGAAGGGAGGTAAATAGATCAAAGAATAAAAAGCCTTGTAAGAAAATCCTCACGGCAACACCTTGGAGGGTAGTATGAAGGGAGAGGGGAGATACATGGTGTGATGACGAAACCATAACTGACACCCACCCACGAGACGAGCCCCCGACAGGAGCAATAGAGTTGAAAATACGAAAACCAGGTACTGCCGGGAAATGCCGTGTACCCAGTTTGTTCTCCCGAAGACAAATACCAGCAGGTTGGAGAGTCGTCATTAGAACGTGAGTTCTTTCCACTTGGGAAGAACGCCTTGACAATTCCATTGTAAAATGGAGGATATTATACGGGACATTAAATATCACAGTAGATATCATTTTCTTCTTTGTGGCTGAGGTTAAATTTGAAGTGGGTGCAAAAAGGTTCGGGGGACGAGATGCAGATTTCCAAGAGCCTGCTGTAGCAGGGAAAATCGTGGAAGGAGCAGTGACGGGGGATATTTTCGAGGGTTTCGAGGAATCGGCCGAGGCCCCTGCCTGTAACTGGGACGCACAGCCCGACGGAAACTTAAGGTCGAGAAGAGATTTTCGGACGGTAGATCCAGAAATATGGGCCGAAGGCGCTTTCGATGTCTGAGGGGTTGATCCAACAATCGCGATTGGCGATGTTGGAATATCATCGGCTTCCATCAGATTGTAAGTAGGAGGGTGAATGGGTTTAACAGGCGATTAAGGCAAAGTACGAGGCACTGGGTGGATTTCTGCTACCGTTTGGATCAGTAACGAGCCTAAGTCCTGTGAAGGGCGGGACGTGCTTGAGGGTGGAGAATATTCAGCAACAGGAGAAGAGTCCATTGAAGATTTTCGAGGCACAGCCGAGTCAGCTCCATAGGGTGCCCGCTGACCAGGGTGAAGAGTCCTTCCTCTTACCACGGGGGTTATGGTCCCGTGGCCGGGTAGAAGAACCTTGACTGCTAGATACAGAAGTTTCTTTCAGATAACATCTGATTTCTTCAAGTGTCGCACCCGGAGCTTTGGTCCCGGCTAGAGCTGCTGGAGAGAGGGAGGCAACTTTAGGTATCTCAGTGTGAGATCGATGCTTCGACGGTATATCGTGAATACTTCTGACATTACCGGTAGATGGACGATGAGTTGCTTCAGGCGTGTCGGAACTCGAACGTGATAGTCGGTTTTGTCCAGCGTCACGCAAAACGTCCGAGAAGAGACGACCAAGAGGTGAGGTTTGTGCTCGAGCACGTTGGCGAACCTCTCTCACGTCCAGATGCAGAGTAGTGCAAAGCGAGGACGTCCTTTTCATATAAAAATATTGGGCAGATTTTTGACGCGGCACTGTGGGCACCACGGCAATTAGCACAACAGGGTGTTTTGGTGCATTCAGGGCCATGGTAATCAGAACCACAATTCACACAGGAATGGAAGTGCCGACAAGCACGATCAACATGTCCAAATTGATTACAACTGAAGCAACGTCTGGGGCTTACCGAGATACGAATGTACCCAGCTTAAATAAACTGGGGCAATCCTTGACGTTCGAACGTTAAAATCAATGTGGCAGTTGGGACTCTAGCAGAGCCCGCAGTTTTAGTCACCCTGTGTACATGTGTGACGCGTTGGGTACTAAGCTTGCTCTGAAGACGAGTGAGGTCGTAGTCCCTTAATTCCTTTTAACGGACGACACCTTTGACTTACTTCAGACGTGGATGGGGCGAAACAGTTACGGGAACTTCGGCAATCGAAGACAGATTTAGGACAAGGTTGTGTTGAGAGTGAGATGACACCTCAACCACGATATCACCACTACCTCTTGACCACATCCGGCAGGGTTCACCACAGGGGGACACAAATTATTCATTAACGTCAAAAACATCCACTTTTTCAAGTGGGGGTTCAGATGATGAACTCAAAACCAGAAGGGAAGGGATAATCTAAATCTGGGTCCACATCGTTGGAATAGGGATCCAAAGACCGAGGGAAGGCTGATTTATTTTAGGAGCCCACCTGGCGACTGCCTACTTGGGCATAAGTCGCCGTACTCACGACAGCCTACGACTAAGCTATATTAAAAAAACAAACAAATAATAAGTATATAACAAATAACGATAAAAAAGGACAAAGGCTAAAAAAACAAGCGGAAAACAAACAAAAGGCACCAAGAAGGAAGCGGGCTCCGGCGTCAGGCGTACGCCCGCCTCCCCCGGCGCAGGAACATGCAATTTGTAAGTCAAATAAAGTGGAGGAGGCCAACCTCCGCCAAAAAGTCGTATAGAACAAGTTGGTGTGCACGAACCAGTCCCAAACACAAGGGACAAGCGGTAGCGACCACCTCGTCCCGCTACCAGGACAGATAACGGGCGCGAAGATCACCCAGACGGACATTCAACAAGAATGTGCTGAACAGTCTGGGGGAAAACGAAGTCGTCGCAGTAAGGCGCAAGCGAGCGCTCCATCAAATGCCAGTGCGTCCCGCGAGTGTGTCCAAGTTGGAAAATTTTAAGTTTTCATCGACCGTCTCCCATCTTCTTTGACAAACAGCCCGGAGAGATGCCCGTATTCATGCCATGTTATCGGCGTGAGGAAGAGCGAAACGCTGGTCTGGTTGCCCAGTCCTCGACGACCCTTTGGCGCCCTCATTCCCAGAAAATCCTACAGGTCCAGGAACACAGCAGAAGATAATCTCGACATCCGGCAGGCTCGCCAAAACCGTGGCGCCACGGATATCACTTTGTGAGTCGCTATAAATCACAATCCGGTCTCCAAACCGGGCACGTCGCGTTATCTCACGAAACGAACATTGTATTGCAACCAGCTCGGCCGTGAAGAGAAGCAGCGCCTGGTAGAGCCCCGCTGACTTTAACAGAGGGGATACGGTGTGAGAACCGAGCCCCTCTTGGGGCTTGGAGCAATCCGTATACACACCCTGGCATCGTTCCAGTGTGACACGAAATGTGCCCCAAAAAGGTCGAACGCAATACTCCCGGTGCTGTAGAAGCTGGCATCCTGGGTGGTATCCTGGGAAAAAAAAATGGGCGCCACCAGCCCGAGAGATGAACCGAGCTCTCGAAGGAGTTTCCTAGCCCTAAACTCAAAGGGCTTAGGTTATGAGTGGAGTCTCTCAGCGGCACAGGTGCTGTCGAGATCAGATGCGGAAGCAGTGAGAGCTGTTGGCGATTGAGGGAGGTGCTTGGGTCGCGCGTACAGGCAAATAATGCACTGTGCACGGCGCAGAGTCAGTGTCATCTCCCCAACATGGACAAGTAGGCTCTCAATGGGGGACGTGCGGAAGTCACCGGTCGCCATGCGAAGGCCTATGTGGTGGATCGAGTCCACCATCCACAATACACGCTCGGCTGCAGAAGCATAAAACTCGCATCCGTAGTCCGAGCTTTGAAAGAACAAAGGATCGATAGAAAATTAATGCGGTAGACCCATATCAGCGCTCCATGCGCTGAACGTCACGGAACGAAGAATGTCCATGGCGCGGGTACAAAAAGATCCTAAGGTTGCTAATATGAGCCTCCCAGGTGAGGCGTCGGTCAAATACAAGAGCAAGGAAACGGCGAGAGTCCACCAGCTACAGGCGACACCTATTTAAAAACCAGTCTGGGTCAGGGCGGAGCGGTGGATGGTGGTAGAAGTGCACTACCTTAGTCTTGGCAAAGGAAAACCGAGGCCTGTGCGCTTCGGCATAGCGAGAGACGCAGTCTAATGCATGTTGGAATCGACGCTCCAGTTTGCATCTCGGTAGCGCCAAAAGAGATCGAAAGGTCATCCACGTAGAGAAAGCGAGAAAATCGTCCGGCTGCACCGAGGTGATGTCGTCGATGCTCAGGGCAAAGAGTGCGACACTGAGGACACTTCTCTGCGGGACACCCTCTTTCTGCTCCATTGGGCCTGAGAGGGCCCCCACAACCCGACAAGAAATCGACGATCTCGCAAAAATTCAGATATAAAGATTGGGAAGCGTCTCCTCACCCCCACCGTGTGGAGAGTCTCCATGATAACGTATCGCCATGCGGTATCATAGGCCTTTTCCAGATCGAAAAACACCAAGGCGTAGTGCTGTCTATGAACGAAGGCCGCGCAGACGGCATTTTCCAGTCGGAGCAGAGTATAGACCGTGGAGTGGAACTTGCTGAAGCCTCACTGTGCAGAAGACAGATGGCCTCCGCTGTCCAGGAAAAAGGCTAATCTAACATTTATCAATTTCTCCATCAACTTGTACACGCAGGAGGTTAGAGAGATTGGGGAAAACCGGCCGGGGTAGAGTGATCTCTCCCATCTTAGCAAAAAGCGAGCACAGTAGCGATTCGCCAGGAATCTGAGGATACGCACTACCCATATTCTGTTGAACAAATCTAACAGAAAGGCCATGCCTCGCTGACCCAAGTGTCAAAGCATGGCGTACGGTACATCGTCCGACCAGGGGCGGTTTCCGCGCAGAACGCAAGTCACTCAATGTAAACCTGTCGTTGAAGGGTCTTCCGTCTCTGGAAGTAAAATCTAGGCGGCGGCCTTCCGCGACATCACGACACGCATTGAATGCAAGCGGAGCAGCATCCCAGCTAAGTTAATACGGAGAAAGCGGTGGTGAAGGACTACGCAACGGAAGCGCGATCCGAGATTGCAGTCCCATTGTCCTGGAGAACGGGAGGGGGGGTCCTGCGAAAACTTGCTCTGAATCCTTTTGGCTCGCTTCAACACCTCTGCTAAAGGAGTGTTCCCGTTAAGTGAATACACGTATGCCCACCCGCAATAGCGGGGGGCCTGCTTCGAAATATACCGGAACCTAGCCCTAGCTCGACGAAATTCACCGATGGTGAAATCGTTCGGGCGGCGCTTCTAGCGCCTGTAGGCATAACGCTTCTATTTGAGGAACGCCTCACACTCAGCTGACCACTACAGAAGCGGTTGGCGTGCAAAACAGCCAGACGTTCTAGGAATAGTAGTCAGGCCCGCGGCGATGAGGTTGCCGCAGAACTCAAAGGCCTCATCCATCGAACTAAACTCCTCGACTGAAACAGAGAAATCAGTCATTTCCTGAAATGCGGACCACTGCGCCGGCGCCAAGCACCACCGGGGCGGGACCTCAGGCGGCAGTAGTCCAGAAAATGATATTTGGATGGAAAAGTGATCACTACCATGGAGGTCATCAAACAGCCCCCACCCAAAATCCTTTGGTTCGTCCACTTTTCGAGGGCATCGTTAGGAACCTTGCAAGACTGCGTCGCTACTAAATTCAAGTGTACCCTATGTGAATCTAACGACTCTACGGCAGCGCGCGGCCGTTTCTCCTTACGGAAAGCGGTCACGCTAGGAAGGTGGGAACCTTGCTTTTAGCTGAGGCTGGGCGTGAGAGTTTTGTCACGCCAGCTCTACCAGGAAAGCGCCAGGAATGAGTAGAACCCGCAGATGGGTTCCGAATGGGCGCGGAAACGACCGTGCTCATATGCCTGAAAGGCCCAGGAGCAGAGGGCTCCATTTTTTTAAATTGAGGCATACGACGTCCCAGGCTGCGCCGGGGGCGCTAGGACCAAGTCCTTAGCCTGGTGAAATGCAAGATGATAATTTCATTCTCCAGGCGATACGCACCACATTGCTTCGAAGAAGCGGGGTGCGTCTATCCGCAATTGACACATATGGACATCAAAAATAGGGACATCGTGTACAGCCTTGGAGCGAATTACACACAATTCAGGTTAACCTGACATTACACGTCTACAAGGAGCGATTCAGATGGCCAAAGCAACAGTAGTAGCACTTTCGCGGCAGTGGCAAGAATGCCTTTACGAGGTAGTGAGACAAACCGGCATGCACCGACTCAGGGAGCCTGTCACGGTCGAACGTGATGAGGAGGTAAGGGTGGGTCTCGAGGCCCCTGTATGCTTTCTCATCACACATGAGACGACGGCAAGGTTTTAGCGTGGAATGGGACGAAGGACTAGTGTAGCAAGGAATGGGGAGAGGGAGGGGTGTAGCAGGGAATGGGGCGAGGGAGGGGTGTAGCAGGGAATGGGGCGAGGGAGGGGTGTAGCAAGGAATGGGGCGAGGGAGAGGTTTTAGCGTAGAATGGGCCAGGGTAGGGGTGTAGCAGGAAATGGGGCGAAGGACGGGTGTAGCGTGGAATGGGGTGAGGGGGGGGGTAGCGTGGAATGGGGTGAGGGGGGGGGTAGCGTGGAATGGGGTGAGGGAGGGGTGTAGCGTGGAATGGGGTGAGGGAGGGGTGTAGCGTGGAATAGGGCGAGGGAGGGGTGTAGCAGGGAATGAGGCGAGGGAGAGGGGTTTATCAGGGAATGGGGCGAGGGAGGGGTGTAGCGGGGAATGGGGCGAGGGAGGGGTGTAGCAGGGAATGGGGCGAGGGAGGGGTGTAGCAGGGAATGGGGCGAGGGAGGGGTGTAGCAGGGAAAGAGGCGAGGGAGAGGAATGTAGCAGGGAATGGGGCGAGGGAGGGGTTGCAGCCGGGGGAAGCAGCAGCCCTAGTTTTTTAACATTTGGCTGACTGTCTTTTGAATAGGCGCCGTCGATCGCCCTTACCTTAGTGACGCTGAAGAGGAGGGGGGTGGATCTCGATTCTCGGTCGAAGGCGATGCCTGTCTCCACCCCGATGGAAACGAGGGTACTGGACGGAGGCGCCGGGTCTAGTAGACCGTTAGGTTTTGTCGGGGTCAGCGTCGAGGCGGGCTCAAGGGGCGGAGGTTCGACACTAGGAGTTCCCATAGCACCGCCAGATGAAGGTTTGAAGGGTGCCTCCTCAGTGGAGGCCGCAAGGCTGCTTCCAGTGCTTCCTTCCTCGCTTCGTCTTTCCCTGAGCTTCGAAAGCAGCTCTGGGCCTCCAAAAAGTGCCACCCCGCCTGCGGGTCTCCTGCTGAGGGACTCCAGGAGAGTGCCACTTTTGGGGACCTCTTTCAGGGTGTCACCAGACTCAGAGATTCCTGTTTGGACCACTGGAAGAGAGAATTTCCTGGATTTGGGGGGGCCTATACTGAAAAGGTCGTTGTCGTCGTCCTCGTCATCGCTGAAAATGCTGGGATGGCCCTCTGGGGATGGAGCTGAAAAATTGCCGGCAGTTGAATTAGAAGTGGAATTGGAGGTCTTAGGAAGGCCAATGGGGCCTGCAAAGATGTCATCTTCGTTAGATAGGACCTCGCGTCTGATCGGTTTCCCGCCCGCCTTTTTCGGTGGGAGCCCCGCGAAGATGTCGTCAACTCCTTCGTCATCGCTGAAGATGGACGGGACAGAGGACCCATGGATGAATTTCTCGACCGAGGTAGGAGGCGAAAGCGGCCCGGCCGAGGAGATGACATCATCACTCTGGGTGGTTTCAAGAGGCGGCCGATGGGGTGCTCGTTCGTGCGGGGGCATGGGGGACTTTGGCCTAGTGAACTCGGCATGACTGGGTTCCTCAGTCACCAGAGGCGCGAAGATGGCCCTCTCGTCGTCGCTCGATGAATCAAAAATACCTCGTCGGGAGGGCGGGGCGCCGATGAAGGGAGGCAGGCCCGAAAGACAGGGGGCGGGCCCCCCGACACGGGCACGCAAGGGTGGTTTCCGGATTGGGACGAATAAGTCGTCGCCGTCATCAGAGGAGTCCACGTCCTGCAGGGATTGAGCGCCTCCGCCCTCCGCGGTGCCCTCCTGCAGGTGGGGCTCCTCCAACACACGTGTCTGCGAGGGAAGGGCTTTATTGCGAAGATATGAAAAACTTGGAATCACAACAGATTGAAACACTTTCAACACGAAATGGGTGGGGGTCGCGCGCATCATTGCCACTGGAAATTTCTCACACTCTCTTAAGCAAAAAGCCACCCATCATTGTTTACCAACCCGTCTCGTATGATTCCATTCCTAGGCAGAAGGCCCCACCCACACAAACCAAAAGGGCTGACGCAGGAGGAAGTGGGTGATAGGTGCTATCACCCACCTCCTCTTCCGTCAGCCCTCACACACTTACATAATCATCCTTCCTTTATTAAAGAGGTCTTTTTCCATCCCATCTCTCTCTCTCTCTCACACATTCTCTTCGCAAATCCCCTTTTCCATGCCCATTCTGCCCATACCACCCCCTACCTCACACCTCTTTCTCGTTTCTCTCTAACCCCCTTTCGCACACTCTCATCGCCACACACCACCGCCACTCTACTCTCACACTCCCATCGAAGGAGAGGAGCAAGTGGTTCATAGATGTGCATGGAGGGCGTTTGGAAGGGGGGTGTTCACGCCCCCTTCTGGTCAGGGAGGATTTTTTTTTTCAGGTGCTATCTGGCGACTGCCCACTTTGGCATAAGTCGCCGTAAACAAACAGCCTAATTCTAGGCTACCTTAACAAATTTGAACAGGAAAGAATAAAAAGAAATAACAATAACAAAAACAACAACTAAACCTAGTTAAATGAAAGGGAGAAGGCCGGCCTCTCCCAAAAAGTCAACAAGTCCACCAGTCAATGTGCACGCACTCGTCCCGAGTACAAAGGACAGGCGGTAGCGACCCCGCCCATCCCGGTACCGGGACAGGTAACGTGCGCGAAGATCACCCAGACTGGAACATTCGACAAGAATGTGCCGAACAGTCTGGGGGACAACGCAGTCGTCGCAATACGGCGCAGGCGAGTGCTCCATCAAATAGCGATGCGTCACACGAGTGTGTCCGATTCGGAGACGACAGAAAGCGAGCTAAAGCCGTCATGGCATTGGGCATTGGGGGATAGGTCCATGGGAACAGTCGCGGCGCAATGGCACGCAACTTTAAGTTCCCTTCGACCGTCTCCCATCTTCTTTGCCAAGCAGTCCGAAGAGCTTCCCGTACTCCTGCCATGTAGTCGGTGTGAGGAAGAGCGAAACGCTGGTTCGGTCGCAGAGTCCAGGCGGACTCTTTGGCGTCACGGATATCGCGAACCAGGGGATGCGGAGATTCCAATGCCCCGAGAGCACTCAGGGCGCTTTGTGAGTCGCTATAGATCATAACGGGCTCCGAACCGGGCACGTCGCGTAATCTCCCGTACCGAGTGGTGTATTGCCACCAGCTCGGCCGTGAAGACAGATGCAGCACCTGGCAGAGCCCCGCTGACTGCAAACAGAGGGGATACGGCATGGAAGCCGACCCCCTCTTCGGACTTGGAGCCATCCGTATACAGTGGCACGGTTCCAGCATGACACGAGGTGTGCTCCAAAAAGGTCGAACGCAATACTCCCGGCGCCGTACAAGCTTTGGGAGCAGAGGCATGGCGACAAAAAGCCAAATTTGGTACCCTCCAGGGTGGCGTCCTGGGCAGAACCAGGGGCGCCACCAGCCCGAGAGCTATATCTAGCTCTCGAAGAAGTTTCCTGGCCCTAAACCCGAAGGGCTTAGGGTATGACTGGCGTCTCTCGGCGGCATAGGCACCGTCGAGATCAGCTGCCGATGCAGTGAAAGCTGTTAGCGACTGAGGGAGGCGCCGTGCTCGTGGGTACAGGCGAGTTATGCACTGCACGCGGCGGAGAGCGAGTGTCATCTCCCCAGCAGGCTCTCAATGTGGAAAGTGCGGAAGGCACCAGTCGCAAGGCGAAGGCCGGTGTTGTGGATCGAATCCACCTTCCGCAATAAACGCTCGGCTGCGGATGCATAAAACTCGCATCCGTAGTCGAGCTTCGAATGAACAGCGCCCCAAGCGCTGAACTTCGCGGAACGGAGAATATCCATGGCGCGGGTACAAGGGACCGTAAGGCTGCGAATATGAGCCTCCCAGGTGAGGCGTCGGTCGAATACAAGACCAAGGAAACGGTGCGACTCAACCACACCAAGGCGCACCCCTTTAAGAAACAAATCTGGGTCGGGATGGAGCCGTGGATGGCGGCAGAAGTACACCACCTTAGTCTTGGCCAAAGAAAACCGAAACCTGTGCGCTTCGGCATAGCGAGAGACGCGGTTCAATGCCTGTTGGAGTCGACGCTCCAGAGTTGGCATCTGGGCCGCGCCAAAAGAGATCGAAAGGTCGTCCACGTAGAGCGTAGCGAGAGCATCTTCCGGCAGCACCGAGGTGATGCCGTTGATGCTCAGGGTAAAGAATGTGACACTGAGGACACTTCCCTGCGGGACACCCTCTTCCTGCTCCTTTGGGCCGGAGAGGGCTCCCCCCACCCGTACGCGGAATCGACGATCTCGCAAAAATTCAGATATAAACATTGGGAGGCGTCCACTCGCCCCCATCGTGTGGAGTCTCCATGATACCGTATCGCCATGCGGTATCATAGGCCTTCTCCAGATCGAAAAAGACCGTGGCGTAGTGCTGTCTACGAAGGAAAGCCTCGCAGACGGCATTTTCCAGTCGGAGCAGAGCATCCGAAGTCGAGTGAAACTTGCGGAGCGGAAGCCGCACTGTGCAGAAGACAAATGGCCTCCGCTGTCCAGGAAAAAGGCTAACCTAACATTTACCAATTTCTCCATCAACTTGCACACGCAAGAGATTAGAGAGATTGGGCGGAAACCGGTCGGAGTAGAGTGATCTCTCCCCGGTTTGCGAAAGGCGAGCACAGTAGCGATTCGCGAGGAATCTGGGAGAAGACCCTCCACCCAGATCCTTTTGAACAAATCTAACAGAAAGGCCATGCCTCGCTCACCCACGTGTCGAAGCATGGCGTACGGGACATCGTCCGGACCATGGGAGGTGTCCGCGCACCAAGCGAGAGCGGAGCGCAACTTGCTCCCAGTAAACCTGTCGTTGAAGGGTTCTCCGCCTCTGGAGGTAAAGTCCAGCCAGAGGCCTTCCGCGACATGACGCCGTGCATTGAATGCTGGCGGAGCAGCATCCCGGCTAGAGAATGCGGAAAAAGCGGTCGCGAAGGATTCCGCCACGGACGCGGGGTCTGAGATTGCGGTCCCATTCTCCTGGAGAACGGGAGGAAGGTCCTGCGAGAACTTGCCCCGAATCCTTTTGACTCGCCTCCACACCTCTGCTAAAGGGGTCTTCCCGTTAAGTGAAGACACGTATGCCCGCCAAGAAGAGCGGCGGGCATGCTTCGAAATTTACCGGAACCTAGCCCTAGCCCGACGAAATTCAGCGACAATGAAATCGTTCAGGCGGCGCTTATAGCGCATGTACGAATAACGCTTGTGTTTGAGGGCCGACCACCATGAGAGTGGTCGGCGTGCAAAACGGCCAGACGTTCTAGGAATAGTAGTCAGGCCCGCGGCGATGATGTTGCCGAAGAAGAACTCAACGGCTTCATCTACCGAACTAAACTCCTCGACTGAGATAGAGAATTCAATCATTTCCTGAAATGCAGGCCACCGCGCCAAGCACCACCGAGGTGGGCTCTCAGGCAGCAGTTGCCCTGAAAATGATATTTGAATGGGAAAGTGATCACTACCATGGAGGTCATCGACCACCCCCCAATCAAAATCAGGCTGTGCATCCGAAGAGCACAAAGATAGGTCAAGGCAAGAAAATGAAGCGGTTCTCGGACAGTGATGCGTAAACTCATCCACGTTTAGGACACTAATCTCAAGCTCTTCGATCAGATCGGCAAGGACTTGTCCCCTGGGATTTATGGAGTAATCTCACCAGAGAGGATGCCTGCCGTTCAGATCTCCAAGCAAGAGAAAGGGCCTCGGCAAACGTGCCACGACGCGGCGGAAGTCCCCCGCGTCGAAGTCAGCTGATGGTGGAATGTACGCAGAAATGATAGTACACCTCCTATCCAGGTGCAGCTGCACAGCCACTGCCCGAAAGGAGGTATCTAAAGAGAAAAGAAGAACGGAGACATCATGCCGGGTGTAAACCGCGCATCCCCCAGCCTGGCCATCCCGCGGTGGTGGGGTCGCGAGACCCTTATACCCCGGGAGAGCGGGCAGGGGGCACGCGCCTAGCATGGTCTCCTGCAAAAAGATAGCTAACGGGGAACGGGACGAGACGAGCCTCCGCAGCTCCTCCCAGTTGGCCCAGAGTCCACGGCAAGTCCATTCAAGGAATATGCCCTCCAGGCCTAGCTCGGACGAGACGCGGGGGCCCTCCTCGAACAGAAGCCCCTCACGGGAATGGCCGTACGCTTCCCGGGGAAAAAACCCCGGGCGATGTTGGCCGGACAAAGCGCTGTCGCCTTTGAGGACTTATTGAGGCAGGTTGGGCTCGCCATGCGAGTCTTTTCCTCCCTCCGCCTCGAAACCTTAGGCGGGCGTTGCGGCTTCGGAGGAGGGGGGCCCTCTTTTCGAGGAACCACCGTCTCCGAGCCACTCGCTCCACCTCGGGGCGTGGGCGAAGGAGCCGAAGCTCCTTTGTTGCTGTCCTCCTTTCGGGGGACAGCTTTAGGAACCCCGGAAGATGGCCTAGCGACCAACTTCAGGGGTGTTGCCTCCTGTGAGTCTAACGACTCGGTGGAGGCGCGTGGCCGTTTCGCCTTACGGGAAACGGTCACGCTGGGTGAAGAGGGGCAAATCCTGGTTTTAGCAGGGGTTGGGTATGAACCCTTTTTGCCGCCAGCTTTACCAGGGGAGCGCCTGGGTTGGGTGGAAACAACCGTGCTCGTTGACCTGGATGGGCCAATAGCAGAGGGTGCCTTTCTAATTATTGAGGCATATGACGTCCCAGGCAGAGCCGGGCGCGCCAGGAAGAAGTCCTTAGCCTCGCGGAATGAGAGTCGATCCTGGGCCTGAACGGCCAGGATTTCTTTCTCAAGGAGATATGCACCACATTGCTTCAAAGAAGCGGGGTGCGGCTCTCCGCAATTGACACACTTGGCCACACACGATTTGGACTTATCGTGTGCGACCTTGGAGCAATTTACACATACTTCGGGTGACCCCGAATTTGCACGTCTACATGAGCGATTCGTATGCCCGAAGCGGTGACAGTAATAGCACCGCCGCGGCAGTGGCACGAATGCCTTCACGTAGTAGCGGTACCAACTGACACGCATCGACTCAGAGAGCTTGTCACAGTCGAACGTGACGAAGAGTGTAGGGATGGGTCTCGAGGCCCCTCCCTGTTTTCTCATCACACGGTCGACCTTGACCGCCCCATGGTCGGCCAGCTCTAGGGTGATGTCCTCAATGGAGTAGTCAACGAGTTCCCTCGCATAAACTACATGGTAGAGTGCGGCGTCACACTCACCGGGGTGCCATGAAGTGTCCGAAGAGCACTTATCTTGGCCACCTCGGCGGGATTCGCCGCATTCGCCAGAAGGTTCCCATCCGAGAAACGGGTCACCTTCGGCTCTCTACCAATTGCACTAGCTAATCCTCTACTCTGATGGATCATGTTGCCCTTGGACAAATGGTGCCATCAGTGGAGCGAATAACGAGGAAGCGCTTGAAGCCAGCGGGCTCGAAAACGCCAGGTAACCTCTGAATGAGGGGCCCCGATGTCATCGAGGCTCCGACCTGTGCACTCTTGGTCTTAGTCTGAGTCAGGGGCTCCGCACACGGAGGATGGGGGGGCAGAGGGGCCGGATGTGCCGATCTTGGCTTGGTCGCCTACCAAAGTGGCAGCAGACCCATCCGTCCCCGCAGCCCCCGCGGATGGAGAGGATCCCAGTCTTCTTGGTCTTTTTCTTCTTTTTTTTTGGAGAGGAGGGCGGGGAATTAACCCGCTTCTCACCTCCGCCGGCAGAAGTCCCCAGGCCAGATGGACCGGCCTCAGCCAGGTCCTTCTCCGAAATGGAGAAGGTACTGGTAGTCCGAGGAGATCCCGTCCCTCCTCGTACTGCCTCAGAGACCCTAGCCGTTTGAGGAGGACCTTGCATAGGGGCGAATTCAGGTTCGGTGTTTGGCGCAGAGGCCGGATTCCTCCCCATGGAAGGCCCTACCGTCTGAGGCTGGGTTTCATCAAGGACCATGTGCGTCACAGGATGGGCCTCCAGTTGGCCATCCCTTCCCAAGACATCGCAGGTCCCGTTGGCTGTATTGTCACTAGTCTTGTGTGGAGAGGCACAGGCCTTGACCCCGGCAAGGTTCAATATTCTTGCCAGCAGGTCTTTTGAGGAAAGCGACCGAAGGGGCCTGGATTCCCTCTCCCCCCCAAGGGGTTTGCCCTATCGAGCCCTTTACACGAGGGGCGGTCGGGAATGGGCTGCCTGCTGGCTTTCTTGGCAGTCCCCTTCGAAAGAAAAGAGGGGACTGCCGCTGGAAAAAGGGAGGTGCCCGAAAGCACCTCCAGAGAAGGGGGTGAGGAAGAGTCCCCTGCACCCGTAGGCGAAGGAGAGGAGTAAGCCTCCTCTCCGGTTAGAGAAATATGGAGGGTCCCCTGCGCAAGCACAGGAGAAGGGGGGGGACCTCCATTTTTTCGGTGGAGCTGCCTGAGGGCGGCTCCGTCGTTGTTATAGGGGGAATTAAGAGGAGATGTTTTATTTTTGCATCATTGGGCATGGTGACTCTCTTTGTTTTAGGGGACGCAATCGCTCACCACCTCTCGCAGTAGCCCGCACTGCAAGAGGTGCTTACAGGCCCGGCAGAGCCAGGCATGGAGGCTCCACCTTGAACACGGCGTAAAAAAGATAGATTTTGAAGACGAGAGGAAAAGGGATGTGAGGAAGGTATGGGTGGGGATGAAGCAGGTTGTTAAAAACCAACCACCCCAGACCGGAGCTCAGGGGTTAGGGAACATTGTCCCCTCCCCCCTCAGCCCCAATCCGGGACGGTTGGCTGAGAAGAAGGTCAGCATCTACCCTGTGAAATTAGAGGCTGACCAGAGGAAGCTGTGGGAGAGGTTGTTTGAAAAGCGACGAAGTAGGGGAGAAATACAGGCTATCTGAAGGAAGGAAGAGTGGCTAAGCTAGGGCCGGACGGAGCGCTCGTGAATTAAGAGATGCATCACACCGCCCGTGAACATGGTCGCTCGCTCATACCCAATGCCATATTAATCCACTCTTACCCTCCCCTTTCATCACTTAAACGGGTACCTTCGTATGGGAAATGGGAGAGGGACACCATAAACCTTATTCTTTTATTCCTCTGCCATTGCAGTGTCACACCTTTCTCTCTAATCAGTTTTGACCCAGAAATCTAGTTAAGATCTTCCTCCTTAACGAACCCCTTTACCCAGACCTTGCTGGTGCCATTGGCCTCGTTGGTCCTTTAGCTCCCTTCGAATCTCGCTAGCGATCATCAAGCGGCGGAGAATCGAAACGAGGGAGCCTACAGCGAGGCCCGACCAAGTTCTAGCCCGAGGTCCGTCTTACCTCAGTCGACGATGTGGAGCGAGGGATCGATCGGCCCTTGGGGACCCGCTTCGATGAGGCCGTGTCCG
This sequence comes from Ceratothoa steindachneri, assembly GCA_963969495.1. Classification (NCBI taxonomy): domain Eukaryota; kingdom Metazoa; phylum Arthropoda; class Malacostraca; order Isopoda; family Cymothoidae; genus Ceratothoa; species Ceratothoa steindachneri. The sequence goes on from OZ018328.1 coordinate 119,172,689, forward strand.
CAACCGGCCCTGCAACGAGAAAAACGTGAAGGAAAACAGGAGAAAGGGGCGAATGCTGGTGCCGGGAGCAACTAGGGGATTCGAATCCCGAGAGGGGGCAGCTGGATGAAGCGTTATCCTATGGAAAGGAAAACTGAAGGCTTGTGTGGGAGTCCCCCACCTCGGAGACACTAGAGAGAAGGGAAGCGATCCTAAATCTGCGAATTAGGGAATTATGGAAATTGCCCCCAGCTCCATTAGGAAATAGGACCTCCTTACCAGTAAAGATCCCTTCTGCATCACTGTTGGAGGAAGACTCAAACAGGAAGGGCCTTGCAGGCTCATTGGGGACACCTGCCTCTGCAACAGGAAGTGATCCGATCAGTTGTTTACTACTATTCAATCATAAAGAAGTATAATTGCATTCAATCAAAAAAGCTCAGTTTTCGTGCATTCAATCCCAAAAGATATTTGATTTTTTTTTGTGTACCATCTGGCGACTGCCTACAGGGGCATAGCCTTGTGCTAGGCTACTTCAAAATTCCTAAAACCCAAACAAAACAAGCAAGAGGAAGGAAGCACGATACGGCGCCGGGAAAAGGCGCGCCTTTCTCCGGCTTAGGAATATGCAACCAATACCAAAGAGTAAAAGAAAAAAAGGAGGGTCTGTTCATGAATCAGTCCAGAGTAGAAGGGACAGCCACGGGGACAACGCGGAAGGCGCAAGCGAGGGCTCCACCAAAAAGGTCCGAACACAATAATCACGGCGCGGTGGAAGCTTTGGGAGCAGAGGCGTGTGGAGACAAATAGTCAAAGATGAGACCTTCCAAGGTGGCGATCTGGGCAGAACCAGAGTTACACCTAGCTCTCGATGGAATGTCCTAGTCCTAAACAGATAGGGCTTAGGATATGAGTGGCATCTCTTGGTGGCATAGGCACCGTAAAGATCGAGTACGGATGCAGTGAGAGCCAATGAGGACGAGGAAGGCACCGGGCTCGCCCGTACAGGCACATAATGCACCGTGTACGGATCAGAACGAGTGGCATCTCCCCTGCATCAAAGAGTAGGCTTCGCAAGATAAAGGAACCATGACTTATCTCGAAGAAATTCAGCTACAGTGAAGTCGATGGGTCGGCGCTTATGGCTCATGATGGTATAACACTTCTGTTTGAGGGGCGCCTCACACTCAGGTGAACACCACGGTAGCAGTCGGCGTGCAAAACGGCAAGACCTTCAAGGAATAGTAGTTAAATCCACGGCAATGAGGTAGCAGAATAACTAAACAGCCTCATCAACCTATACTCCTCGCCTGAGACAGAAATCAGTTATTTCATGAAATGCGGAACACCGCGCCCGGGATAAGCTCCAACGGGAAGTCTCTCAGGCGGCAGTGGTCTAGAGAATGATATTTGAATGGGAAAGTGATCAATACCGGAGGGGTGGTCTACCGTTAAAATATCCGAGTTGTAGAAAGAGTCTCGGTAACCGTGCCACGATGTGGCGGAAGTCCTCCGCGTCGAAGTAGGCCAACCATGGAATGTATGAAGAAATAAAAGTGTACTTCCTATCCAGGTGCAGCTGCACAGCTACTGCCTGAAAGGAGGGATCTGGAGCGAAGAGAAAACGGAGACATCATGCTGGGTGTAAATCGCACATCATCCTGCCCGACTCCGATCTCGTGGTGGTGGTGGGGTCGCAAAACCCTTATACCCTGGGAGGGTGGGCAGGGGACATGTGTTCAGCATGGTCTCCTGCAAAAAGATAGCTAACGGGGAACGTGAGAAGAGCTTCCGCAGCTCTTCCCAGTTGGCCCGTTGTCATGGCAATTCCATTGAAGGAATATTCCCTCCAGGCCTATCTAGGAGGAGATGCGGGGGCCCGCTTCAAAGAGAAGCCCCTCACGAGAATAGCGGTACGCTTCACGGAGGCAGAACTCCGGGCGCTGTTGGCCGGACAATCGCTGAAGGCGCTTTCGCCTTCAACGACTTATCGGGGAAGGTTGGGCTCGCCATGCGAAGCTTTTCCTCCCTCCTCCTCGAAAGCTTAGAGAGCGGGGACAGTTTCGGAGGCGGGTGTCCCTCCTTTGGAGGATTCACCGTCTTAGTCACGCAGTCTAGCACTGGGTGTGGGAGTACGATCCTGAGCCTAAACGGTCAAGATTTCTTTCTCAAGGAAATATGCACTACATTGCTTCTAAGAAGCTGGATGCAGCTCTCCGCAATTGACACACTTGGACATACACGATTTGGACTTATCGTGTACGGCTTTGGAGCACCTTACACAGACTTAGAGTAAACCTGACTTTACACGTCTACAGGAGTGATTCGTATGGCCGAAGCGCTGGCAGTAATAGCACCTCCGCGCCAGTGGCAGTAATGTCTTCATATGGTAGCGATACAAACAGGCATGCACCAACGCAGGGAGCCTGGCACAGTCGAACGTGACGAAGAGTGTAGGGGTTGGTCTCGATGCCCCTCCTTGATTTATTATCACACATTCGACATTGGGCTCCTTGGTCAGCCAGCTCTAAGGTGATATCATCTATGAAGTATTCCAAGAGTTCCCTCGCATAAATTACTCCTTTCACTAAGTTCATGGTAGAATGCAACGTCACACTCACCGGCGTGCCATCAAGTGTCCGAAGGACACTAATCATGGCCGCCTCTGAGGGATTCGACGCATTCGCCAGAAGGCTACCATCCGAGAAACGGGCCACCTTCAGCTCTCTACCAATCAGGATAGCTAGTGCTCTTCTCTGATGGAACATGTTGCCCTTAGCCAAAATGGTGCCATCAGTGGAGCGAATAACAAGAAAACGTTTGAAGCCAGCAGGCTCGAAAACGCCAGATAGTCTCTGAATGAGAGGCCACGATGTAATCGAGGCTACGCTCTGTGGACTAGCACTTTTGGTCATAGTCAGGGGATCCACACCCGTAGGGGCAGAGGGGCCAGATGTGCCGATGTTGGCTTGGTCGCTTACCTAAGTGGCAGAAGACCCATCTGCCCCAGTAGTCCCTTCCGCCGGCAGGAGCCCCTAGGCCGGATGGACCAGCCTCAGCAGGGTCCTTCTCCGAAATGGAGGATACCCTCTACCCAGATCCTGTTGAACAAATCTAACAGAAAGGCCATGCCTCGCTCATCCACGTGTCGAAGCATGGCATACGGGACATCGTCTGGACCAGGGGCAGTGTCTGCGTTTGAAGAGAGAGCGGAAACAACTCACTGAATGTAAATCTGTCATTGAAGAGTTCACCGCCTCTGGAAGTAAAGTCCAGTCGGCGGCCTTCTGCGACATCACCACGTGCAGAGAATGCGGAGAAAGCGCTCGCGAAGGATTCCTCCACGGGCGCAGGGTAGGAGATTGCCGTCCCCGTCTACTGGAGAACGGAAGCGGGGTCCTGCGAGAACTTGCCCCGAATCCTTTGACTCACTTCCACACCTCTGCTAGAGGGGTCTTCCTGTTACATGAAGACACGTATGCCCGCCAAGAAGAGCGGCGGGCGTGCTTCGAAATATACCGGAAGCTAGCCCTAGCCAGACGAAATTCACCGACAGTGAAGTAGTTCAGGCGGAGCTTTTAGCGCATGTAGGCATAACGCTTCTGTTTGAGGGCCGTCTCACACTCGGCTGACCACCACTGGAGTGGTCGGCGTGCAGAAAGGCCAGACGTTCTAGGAATAATAGTTAGGCTCGCGGTGATGAGGTTGCCGGAAAAGAACAACTGTCTCCTCTACAAACCTAAACCTCTAGACTGAGATAGAGAACTCAGTCATTTCCTGAAATGTGGACTACCGCACCAAGCAACACCTGGGCCGGCTCTCGGGCGGTAGCGGCCCAGAAAATGATATTTGAATAGGAAAGTGATCACTACCATGGAGGTCATCGACCACCTCAATCAATCTTTTTGCTCTCCGGATGCATAGCATCCTGAGAGCAAACAAATTGATTGAGGTAAGAAATGAAGCGGTTCTCGGGCAGTGATGCATAAACTCCTCTACAGTTAGAATACCCATCTCCAGTTCGTCGATCAGGTGGGCGAGGACTTGACAATGGGATTAATCGATTAGTCTCCCCAGAGGGGGTGTCTACCATTCAGATCTCAGAGCAAGAGAAAGGGCCTCGGCAACCGTGCCACAACGCGGCGGAAGTCCTGAACGTCGAAGTCGGCTGACCGTGGAATGTACGCGGAAATAACAATATACCTCCTGTGCAGGTGAAGCGTGTGTAGGTACTGCCTGAGAGGAGGTATCTAAAGCAAAGAGAAGAACAGAGACATCAGCCGGATGTAAATCCTGCATCCTTCTACCCGGCCCCTATCCCATGGTGGTAGGGTCGTAAAACCATTATACCCCGGGAGGGTCGGCAGGGACCAAGCGCCCAGCATGATCTCCTGCAAAAAGATAGCTAACGGGGAGAGAGTCAACGGCAATTCCAGTGGAGGAATATGTCCTTCAGGCCTATCTCGGAGCAGACGCGGGGGCCCTCTTCGAAGAGAAGACCCTCGCGGGAATGACGTACGGTTCCCGGAGGCAGAACTCCGGGCGCTGTTGGCGGACAATGCGCTGAAGGACCTGTCGCCTTCGAGGACTTATCAATTGAGGTTTGGCTCGCCATGCAAGTCTTTTCTACCCTCCATCTCGAAACCCCCGGCTTCGGGGCGGGGGGTTCCTCTTTTGCAGGATTCGAGCCACGTAGCCTACCACCTTTTGTGGGAGAAGGAGCCGAAGCTCCATTAGTGCTGTCCTTTCAGGGGCAGATTTAAGAGCCCCAGAAGATGGCCTCACGACCTGCTTCAGGGGTGTTGCCTCCTGTGAGTCTAATGACTCACTTTACATTTCGCCTTACGAGAAACGGTCACGCTGGGTGAAGAAGGGGGAACCCTGGTTATAGCTGGCGTTGGGCATGAACCCTTTATGGCGCCAGCTCTACCAGGGAAACTCCAGGGCTGGGTAGAACATGCAGAAGGGTTCCAAATGGGCACGGAAACGACCGTGCTCATAGGCCTGGAGGGGCCAGAAGAAGAGGGTGTCTTTCTTAACATTGAGGCATAACACGTCCCAGTCAGCATGGGCACGCCAGGATCAAGTCCTTAGCCTCGCGAAATGCAAGAGGATCCTGGAAGTGAACGGCCAGGATTTCCTTCTCAAGGATATGCACCGCATTGCTTCAAAGAAGCAGGGTGCGGCTATCCGCAATTGACACACTTGGCTACACACGATTTGGACTCATCATGTGCAGCCTTGGAGCAATTCACACAGATTTCGGGTAACCCAGACTTTGCATGTCTACAGGAGCGATTAGTATGGCCGAAGCGCTGGTAGTAATAGCACCTACGCGCCAGTGGCAGGAATGTCTTCAGACGGTAGTGATACCAATCGGTACGCAACGCAAGGAGCCTGGCACAGTCAAACGTGACGAAGAGTGTAGGGGTGGGTCTCGATGCCCATCCCTGTTTTCTCATCACGAGTTCGACCTTGATCTCCCCCATGGTCGGCCGGCTCTAAGGTGATGTCATCTATGGAGTAGTCCACGAGTTCTCTCGCCTAAACTACTTCTTTCACGAATTTCATGGTAGCATGCGGAGTCACACTCACTGGCGTGCCATCAAGTGTCTGAAGGGCACTAATCATGGCCGCCTCGGAAGGATTCGATACATTCGCCAGAAGGCTACCGTCCTAGAAACGGGTCACTTTCGGCTCTCTACCAATCACGCTAGGTAAGGCTAGGGGGTAGGGGGTGAGGGGGAGTCACCTTCACCCATAGGCATAGGAGAGGAGTAAGCCTCCTCTCCAGTAGAAGAAGTTTGGAGGGCCCCCTGCGAAAGCACAGGGAGGGGGAACCTCCATTTTATCGGGTGAGCTAACCGAGGGCAGTTCCAGCGATGTTACATGGGAATGTAGAGGGAGAGTACTTGTTTGTTTTTTTTAGATGATCATTGGGCATGGTGACCCTATTTATGCAATGGGATGCATATGCTAATCACCCCACGCAGTAGCCCGCTCTGCAATGTGTGAGTCTGGGGCCGGCAGAAGCCATTTGAAGCCACTCCTCCAACAGAGTCACCTGTAAGCCCATCAGCAAGGCAGCTCCACCTTGGGCACGGCATAAAATCTATAGACATTGAAAGGAGTAAGAAAGGAGATGTGAGGAAGGTGTAGGTGGGGATGAAGCAGGTTGTTAAAAACCCACCACCCCAGACCAGAGCTCAAGAGTGAGGGGACTTTATCCCCTCCCCACCCAGCCCTGATCTGGGAGAGTTGGGTGAGAGGAAGCTGGTTGGCGTCTACAATGTGAAATTAGAGGCTGACCAGAAAAAGTTGTGGGAGAGGTTGTAGGGAAAATGAGGAAGTAGGGTAAAAACACAGGCTGTCAGAAAGAAAGAGAAGAGGCTAACCTGGGGCTCGATTTCGAAGGAGAATGTAAAACAACATGAGGGTTTCAAATTTCATTAGAATTGGCCCAATAGTTATGATTTAATTGCCAAAACAAAATAATTCCCGGGCTAATCTTGGGAGGACCTTGTCAATTATATCATTCAAAAGAGAATGTAAAATAACATAAGGGTTTTAAATTTTGTTAGAATCGGCTGAATAGTTACAATCTTATTACCTAAACAAAAAAAAGAAGCCAAGCGGGGACCGACCAATATAGAGTTGCATGCGACTAAAAAGAGGGGTTGTTTCTCACAAAGGCGGATGTGGTATGGTTTAGTGGCATTGTAGTGGGCTTCCCCACTTTGTGGGAAAAAACAAGCAGATAGGATTATTATTATTCCGCCTGTATGTGGAGCAGTAAAGGTAACATATACCACCTAGAAAGGAGGCGACTGAGCACAGATAAGGCTCGCTGGCTTGTAAAGCCACACAATGCAATGAATGCCACTGATAATTATTTGGGTCAACACCACCCTAACTTCTCCAATTAAGGCATTGCCCCACTGTTGGTGCAGGAGGAGGAGTATTAATATATACACTCAAAATGCTGGGGCTGTGGGAAACTACACATCTTAATTGTGAGTCGGCGACTTACCTTTGGCCAAATTTGGGGGCACATGGACAGGGGGTCGATCACTCGGCGATGTCACCTGCAAATATCGAGAGGGGTTAGCTTAAAGGAAGTAGGGGTTTTTTTTATAGTGACCATATGGCAACTACCCATAAGGTTGCACGAACCCATCTAAGGACAAGGGACAAGCGGTAGCGACCTCGCTCGTACCGATAAGGAGACTGGTAACGCACGCGAAGATCATCCATACATGGGACATTCAAAAAGAAAGTGCCGAACAGTCTGGAGGACAACACAATTGTCAAAATAAGGTGCGGGTGAGCGGTCCATCAAATGGCGGTACGACCTGTGAGTGTGTCCAATTCAGAGACGACAGAAAGCGAGTTGAAGCCATCGTGGCATTAGAGGTAGGTCCATGGGAAGACTCGCGGAGCAATGGCAAGAAACTTTAATGTCCTCTCGACAGTCTAAAATCTTCTTTGCCAAGAAACCAAGGAAACGGTGCCAATCGAGCACTTCCAGGTGAATCCCGTTTAGGAACAAGTCTGGGTCGGGGTTGAGCCGTGGATGGCGGCAGAAATGCACCATCTTAGTCTTGGCCAAGGAAAACTGAACTCTGACCATAGAGAGAGATGAGATTCAATGCCTGTTGGAGTACACACTCCAGAGCTGGCATCTGGGCCGCAGCAAAAGAGATCGAAAGGTCATTTGCGTAGAGTGCAACAAGAACATCTTCTGGCAGCACCGAAGTGATGCCTTTGATGCACGGGGCAAAGAGTATGACACTAGGAAAACTTTCGTGTGGGAAGGCTTTTCTTGACCAATTGGGACAAAGAGGGCTATCCCTACCCATATGAGGAAATTCAGATATGAAAATTGTGAGGCATACCATCACCTCCAGTATGTAAGGGTCTCCATGATACCACATTGACATGTGTATCATAGTCCTTCTCCAGATCGAAAGAGACAACGTGGCGTGGTGCTGTCTATGAAGGAAGGACTCTCAGACTACGTTTTCCAGTCGGAGAAGAACATCCGAGGCGGGAAAAATTTGCAGAAACTGCACTGGGCAGAAGACAGGTGGCCTCCGCTGTCCAGAAAAAAGGCTAATCTAAGATTTACGAATTTTCCCATCAATTTGCACAAGAAGGAGGTTAGAGAGATTGGGCGGAAACCCGCCGGGATAGAGTGATCTCTTCCTGGTTTGCCTAAAGCGATCACAGTACTCTCTACTCATTTTTTAACAAATTTAAGGAGCCTATCTGGAGAATACCCACTTGGGCACAAGCCGCCGCACTCACGACAGCCTAGCACAGGGCTAATTAAAAACAATAACAATAAAAAAAGGAAAAAGGCAACGAGGAGGAAGCAAGCTCAGGCGTCGGGGAGAGGTCCGCCTCCGCCCCGGAGCAAGAGCGTGAGACCCACAAAGCAAAACGAAAAAAAACAACTAGTTAAATAAAGGGGAGAAGGCCGGTCTACCCCCAAAAGTCTATAAGTCCACAAGTCAATGTGCACGAACTCGTCCCGAGTACAAGGGACAAGCGGTAGCGACCCCGCCCAGAATGGGACATTCAACAAGAATGTGCCGAACAGTCTGGGAGACAACGCAGTCTTCACAGTAGGGCGCTGGCGAGCGCTCCATCAAATGGCGGTGCGTCCTGCAAGTGTGTCCAATTCGGAGGCGACAGAAAGCAACCTGAAGCCTTCGCGGCATTTAGGGGTAGGTCCATGGGAACAGTCGCGGCGCAATGGCACGCAACGTTAAGTTCTCTTCGACCGTCTCCCATCTTCTTTGCCAAGCAGCCCGTATTCCTGCCATGTAGTCGGTGTGAGGAAGAGCGAAACGCTGGTCCGGTCGCTGAGTCCTCGCGGACTCTTTGACACGCTCATTCCCTGCAATTCTTACAGGTCCAGGAACCCAGCAGAAGTTAATCTTGACATCCACCCGGCTTGCCAAAACCGTGGCGACACAGATATTGCGAACCAGGAAATGCGGATATTCCAATGCTCCGAGAGCACTCAGGGCGCTTTGTGCGTCTCTATAGATCACAATCCAGTCTTCGAGCTGGGCACGAGACGTAATCTCCCGTACCGAGTGGTGTATTGCCAGCAGCTCAGCCGTGAAGACAGACACAGCGCCTTGCAGAGCCCCGCTGACTTCAAACACAAGGGATAGTCCCTCTTGGGACTTCGAGTCATCTGTATACACTGGCACGTTTCCAGCGTGACACGAGGTGTACTCCAAAAAGGTCGAACGCAATACTACCGCCGCTGTAGAAGCTTTGGGAGCAGAGGCATGGCGACAAATAGCCAAAGGTGGTACCCTCTAGGGTGGCGTCCTGGGCAGAACCACGGGCACCACCGGCCCGAGAGCTATAACTAGCTCTCTCGGCGGCATAGGCACCGTCGAGATCAGCTGTGGATGCAATGAGAACTGATGCGACTGAGGAATGTGGCGGGCTTGCGCGTACAGGCGAATAATGCACTGTGCACGGCGTAGAGCGAGTGGCATCTCCCCAGCAGCGACTAGTAGGCTCTCAATGGAGGAAATGCGGAAAAAACCGGTCGCCAGGCGAAGGCCGCTGTAATGGATCGAGTCCACCTTCCGCAATACACGCTCCGTTGCGGATGCATAAAACTCGCATCCGTAGTCGAGCTTCGAACGAACACAGGATCAATAAAAAAAGTAAGGCAGTAGCCCTATCAGCGCCCCAAGCGCTGAACGTCAATGAACGGAGACCCTAAGGCTGCGAATATGAGCCTCCCAAGTGAGGCGTCGGTCAAATACAAGACCAAGGAAACGGTGCGATTCAACCACTTCCAGGCGTACCCCATTAAGGAACAAGTCTGGGTCAGGGCGGAGCCGTGGATGGCGGCAGAAGTGCACCACTTTAGTCTTGGCCAAGCAAAACCGAAAACTGCGCGCTTCGGCATAGCGAGAGACGCTCCAGAATTGGCATCTGGGCCACGACAAAAGAGATCGAAAGGTCGTCCACGTAGAGCGTAGCGTGAACATCTTCTGGCAACACCGAGGTGATGCCGTTGATACTCAGGGCAGAGTGCGACACTAAGGACACACTCTTCCTGCTCCACTAGGCCAGAGAGGGTTCCTAATACCCGTACGCGGAATCGACAATCTCATAAAAATTCAGATATAAAGATTGGGCGGCGTCCCTTCGCCCCCATCGTGTGGAGAGTCTCCATGATACCGTATCGCCATGCGGTACCATAGGCCTTCTCCAGATCGAAAAACAGCGTGGCGTAGTGATGTCTACGAAGGAAGGCCTCGCAGACGGCATTTTCCAGTTGGAGCAGAGCATCTGACGTGGAGTGGAACTTGCGGAAGCCGAATTGTGCAGAAGACAGATGGCGTCTGCTGTACAGAAAAAGTTAATTTCTCCATCATCTTGCACACGCAGGAGGTTAGAGAGATTGGGCGGAAACCGGCCGGAGTAGAGTGATATCTCCCCGGTTTGCGAAAAGCGAGCACAGTAGCCACCCTCTACCCAGATCCTGTTGAACAAATCTAACAGAAAAGGCATGCTTCGCTCACTCAGGCGTCGAAGCATCTTCCGGAGGTAAAGTCCAGTAGGCGGCCTTCCGCGACATCGCCGCCACATTGAATGATGACGGAGCAGCATCCCAGCTAGAGAATGCGGAGAAAGCGATCGCTAAGGATTCCGCCACGGACGCGAGGTCCGAGAGTGCGGTCCCATTCTCCTGGAGAACGGGAGGGGGGTCCTGCGAGAACTTGCCCTGAATCCTTTTGACTCGATTCTACACCTCTGCTGGAGGGGTCTTCCCGTTAAGTGAAGCCACGTGTGCCTGCCGGGAGAGCGGCGGGCGTGCTTCGAAACATATCTGAACCTTGCCCTACCTCGCCGAGTGTAATCACACTCGGCTGACCACGGCGGAAGCGGTTGGCTTGCAAAGCGGCCATACGTTCTCGGAATAGTAGTCAGGCCACGGCGATGAGGTTGCCGGAGAACTTAACGGCCTTATTCACCGACCTTGACTCGCTTCCACACCTCTGCTAGAGGGGTCTTTCCGTAAGTGAAGACAGGTCTGCCCGCCAGAACGAGTGGCGGGCGTGCTTCAAAATATACCGAAACCTATCCCTAGCCTGACGAAATTCACTGAGAGTGAAATTGTTCGGGAGGTGCTTATAGCGCATGTATGCATAGCACTTCTGCTTGAGGGCCGTCTCACACTCAACTGACCACCAGGGGAGTGGTCGGTGTGCAAAACGGCCAGACCTTCTAGGAATAGTAGCCATGCCCGCGGTGATGAGGTTGCCAATAATATATGGTTAAAGTAGTGAAAGGGAAAGGCAAAGCTCACATGTAGCGTAAACAATCCTGTTACAACATGTTGCTACTTGTTCAGAATCAACACAGATAGTTGTTCCTAGTCTACAAGTTAGTACAGTTTCAGCCAGCAGTGTGTGGGGTGGGTTGTTATTGTTTTTCAATGAGCCTCAAAGAATATCAAGAATTAAAAAATTGTGTATAACTATATTCTAAAAGGTGTCATCTAATTGTATATCTTAAAATTACAGATTTATAGAAATTACTTAGTGAAATCTACAACTCAGCTATTAGGCCTACTCACCAAAATACAATGGTTCGGCATTGAAATACTGCCAAGACCCTACTAAAAAACACAACAAGCACATAATCAATATTAGAAAAGTGACATGTGCTAATTGAAAAATGTGCTGGAAGATTGAAAAAAGACTCATTGTTGTGTGTGAACTGTTGGACACTAATAATGAAAAACCCCACAATACTTAGGACCAGTGAAAACAATGAGACTGAGCAAGATTCAATTGAATCATCTTCAATCAGTGATTTGAGTAACATAACTTCAGTTTGAGATCTGGACAGTGGTTGCTTGGTTGAAGAAAATCCTTCAACTTCAATTGAACCAGAAACTGGCACTTTTGGACCAAATACCAGTCACAAAAAGTAAGTACTAAGATAATATATTTTATATTTCACCAGACAGGTGTGTTTGATCTATATGGCCCATTGAATAGAATTTAAGGTACTGTATAAAACAAATTGATAATTGGCTAATTTTTACTTTGAAGGATTTATTTTTTAATGATGCTCTTTAGTCTAGACAAAATGCAAATTTTGCTCTGTATAATAATTTAAATATATTCTTTTTTATTCTTTTCAGAAGGGTTCTCATTGATCCAGAAAAAGCTATCAGATGCCCAGAAACACTTATGTATTCATATTAGCGAGGGGGTAAGTGATGCTTCAAAACCTGAAACAGAATCTGAAAAACATCTAGAAACAGTAATGATGAATTGAAGCAGTCATTCCTGGAGAGCAAATGTCATAATCACAAACAACAAATATTGACTCTCTTCCCCATACACAATTGAAAAAACTGCTGGTTCCTTTCAAACTACAACATCTATGATGAAAAAAAACTGTTCAGTATTTTTTTTTTCTCAAGGGGCTATCTGGCGACTGCCCACTTGGGCATAAGTCGCCGCAAACAAACAGCCCAGTTCTAGGCTACTTTAAAAAATAAAATTTTTAACAGAAACAACAATAAAAAGGGGATAACAATCAGGAAGCAAGCTCCGGCGTCGGGGCAAGGTCCCCCTCCCCCCGGCGCAGGAGCCTGCAACCTACAAAAAACAAAACAAAAAACAAACAATAACAAAAAAAAAGAAGTTAAATACAAGGGAGAAGGCCGGCCTCCCCCCAAAAGTTAACAAGTCCACAAGTCAATGTGCACGAATCTGACCCGAGTGCAAGGGACAGGCGGTAGCGACCCCGCCCATCCCGGTACCGGGACAGGTATCGTGGGCGAAGATCAGCCAGACTGGGACATTCGACAAGAATGTGCCGGACAGTCTGGGGGACGACGCAGTCGTTGCAATAGGGCGCAGGCGAGCGCTCCATCAAATAGCGATGCGTCACACGAGTGTGTCGGATTCGGAGACGACAGAAAGCAACCTGAAGCCGCCACGGCATTGGGGGATAGGCCCATGGGAACAGTTGCGGCGCAATGGCATGCAACTTTAAGTTCCCTTCGACCATCTCCCATCTTCTTTGCCAAGCAGTCCGAAGAGCTGCCCGTATTCCTGCCATGTAGTCGGTGTGAGGAAGAGCGAAACACTGGTCCGGTTGCAGAGTCCTCGCGGACTCCTTGGCGCGCTTATTCCCGGCAATTCCTACATGTCCAGGAACCCAGCAGAAGATAATCTCAACATCTGCCCGGCTCGCCAAAACCGTGGCATCACGGATATCGCAAACCAGGGGATGCGGAGATTCCAATGCCCTGAGAGCATTCATGGCGCTTTGTGAGTCGCTATAGATCACTCTGTTCACTAAAATCAGAATTTGGAATCCTTCCAAAGATTCCAATGATGAGCAAAGGAAAAATGATATCTGGAGAACACAAAAATATAGTTAGAAAATTCTATGAGTCAGATGAGGTTAGTTGTATGTGTCCTGGCAAAAAGGATTGTGTGAGTCATCAGTGCTGAAGGGGCAATGAAGGTGCAAAAAAGACTGTTCCTTGGGAATTTAAGAGAGTTATTTTAATTATATAAAAATGATAAAAAGAATACCAAAATAGGATTTTCCACATTTGCTAAATTACGGCCATCATATTGTGTGCTTGCCAGTAGTGGTGGGACTCATTCTGTCTGTGTCTGCACATATCATCAAAACCCAAAATTACAGCTGGCTGCATTGGGAGAAAAAGGTCTCTCATACAAAGATCTTATGGATTACAGTGTCTGCAGTACAAAGAGAGAGGCTTGCACGATGCAACTTTGCCAAGATTGCCCAAGAGAAGAGGGTGTTCTGAACTTTCTTGAGTTGCTTGACAGTGCAAAATCAGCACCAAATGAAATATATTACAAGCAATGGGTGACTGTTGACCGTTGTACAATGGTAGAGAAAGTGGAGCCACTTCATTAATACTTATCTTCATTAAGCATGAAAATATCCCACATGGTTTGTCATCATTTTGTTGCACAGCAGCAATTACAGTACTTAAAACAATTGGATAAAACACTACCACCTCAGAGTGAGGCAGTTATATTAGGTCATTTCTCTGAAAATTATTTTTTCATTGTCCAAGATGCTGCTGTTCAAGGATTACAGTGGGACAATTCACAATGTACAGTTCACTCTTTGTCATCTATTATAGATGATCTGCAGGCCAGGAACTTAACCATTTTAGAGTCTGTTCCTTATCTCCATCACTAAAACACAACAATATAATGGTTTACTCATTTATAATAAAGCTTATAAACTATGTTAAATTCAGATGCCCACAACTGAAGAAGGTGTACTATTTTTCAGATGGATGTGCTGGCCAATATAAGAACAGGTAAAACTTCACAAATAGGTTACCATGAAGAGGATTTTGGTGTGTCTTGTGAATCACTTCCTTGCTACACCCCATGACAAAAATGCATGTGATGGGATTGGGGAAACAGTGAAGAGAGCTACTGCTCGTGCCAGTTTGCAGAGAACTACACAGAGGTAAATTCTTACACCAGAAGACATGTTTCAGTTTTGTGAAGAAAAGTTGAGCAAAACAATAAGATTTTTCTTTGTAACTAGATTTGATTTGAAAGATGCAGAACAATGGTTAGAACATTGATTCAAGGACAGTAGGGCTATTCTGGGAACTCAGAAATATTATAGATGTTCCCATAAACAAAGAAGAACTGATGGTGTACAGTCGACTTCCCCATATTAACAGGGGATAGGGACCACGAACCCCCGCAAATATTGAAAAAACGTGGATAGTTGATGCTATCCCCAAAACATCCCCAACCCTTCCCAAACATCGTAATACGCTCTCCATATTAATTCAAGAAGTTATGTTTTGTCATGTTCATACACATGCAGTACAAAATAAAGTATCAGAACAGATTAAATTATTTTATTGTATAATGTTTACTCACTTGGAGATAGTTTTGTTTTGATTGAAGAATGATGATTGATGACTGATGATTGTAGGTGATGTTGCCTATGGAGTTCAATGATGACGATGACAATGATGATAATATAAATGCACAGGGAAGGTGAAGAGATTCTAATTATCCTCAGACTCCTGCTCAGTAAAAACCGGAGGAGGATGAGGAGAAGGAAAAGTTTCTCCAGAGGTGGAGGGTGTAGTTTCAGGTGTGGTTAGGGGTTCAGGCTTTTTACTTGGGGTGAAGAGCACTGTAATGGGCAATTGAGATCACTGCTTTTTCATGTTCTTTAGCATGTCCCACCCAGTAAGGGCCCATAGCAAGATCGAGGCTACGAGGGGTGGTCAATAAGTTTTGCAATTCGGATATAAGGAAACGAGATATGAGGAAAAGTGTTTTATTATTTTTCAATATAACTACCCTCGACCTCAATGCACTTGCGCCACTTGTCCCTGAGGCTTCGAATTCCCGACAGCCAGAAATCTCCCGACTGCTGTTCTATCCACGCCTGGATGGCGAGCTGGACATCTTCATCGTCCCCAAACCGGCGTCCACGCAGTGCAACCTTGGGCTGGCGGGATAAAAAGTAGTCACTAGGGGCCAGATCTGGACTGTAGAGGAGATGGTTGAGCTCCTCGAATCCGCACTCGCGCAGGGCAGCTTGTGCAACTCTGGCCTTGTGGACTTTGACGACATTGAAGTCGATCATGGGGCGTGAGGTTTCTAGGGACCCAACGGGCAGAGACCTTGCTCATGGCCAAATTGTCGTAGATGATGTTGATAACACTTCCATGTGATTTTCCAAGTTCTCACTCAATTTCTTCGACCTTCACCCGTCGATTTTCGAAGATCATCCTCTCCACACGGGCCACATTGTTCTCGTTGGTCGTCTGACGGGCGTCCCGGGAGTCCCATCTTCAAGGAAATCACGATCATGGCGGAACTCCCTATTCCAGCGAGCAATGGTTACATAGGAAGGGGCGGTGTCGGTGTACACTGCAACCATGCGTTCATTGATCTCTTTTGCATTCTTGCCTTCCTTGGTCAAAAATTTGATCACTGTGCGGTGCTCAACCTTCTCCATTGTTGAAAAATTTGTGACTGACGATCTGCAATCAGCTACTGCTTCTTAAATAGACGAGGCCGGAGCGTGCGACTGCAGGTCCTGACTTGTCATAACTTGTCTTAACACCCCCACAAACCGCCATCCCCCTTCCTCTGTTTTGCCTTACCGATTCGCAAAACTTATTGACCGCCCTTCGTATTTTGTGCCTTCATGGAACGAACTATGTGAGGATCCCATGATTCCAAATCTGCCTGAACACTTTTAATTCTTCTCTGAAGATCGACTAGCCTCTCTAAGTAAGCCCAACTTCAGCTTGAACTTCCTCATCTTCTTCTTCTTTGTCAGATTCTTCTGTATTTATCCTGGTTAATTCAACCAAGTCATCATTGTTTAATGGGGCAGCGTGTTCATCTATGAGGGTTTCAAACTCATCCTCTGCTACATCATCGAAACCTTCGCCACCAAGAAGCTTAGCCAATTTAACAGAGGTGGTAACTGCTGCAGTTCTGATCTCTTCAGGAGATAAACCCTTGTGATCGTTTGCAACCTCAGGCCACAGCTTCTTCCAACAAGCATTAATGGTCTGGGGTTTCACTTCCTTTACAGCTAGTTTTATTATTTGAATGCAATTAGCGAATGAATTAACATAACAAATAGTAAAATATAAAAGTAAACATTTACAATAATAATAACAATTAAGCTGTTGGTGATGCGGATGTCTGGAAATGGTGCAAATTTTGAATTTTAAGGCCCCCCTCCAATTTTCCGCAGATAGTTGAAGGTGCGAATAGCCGAGGGTCAATGGTATCTCATTTCAAGTGGCATTGGAGAAAAGAAAAGAATAAGGAAAAGTCATATTAATAATGAACCTGCAATGGTTGAAACCAGGAAAGTATGTTAGCTGCATTTATGACGGGCAAGTTTGGTATGGAATTGTGGAGGAATATTGTGAGGAGTTTGATGATTACACAGTGAACATTTAACATCTATCTGGATCATCAAAAGCAAGTGCATATCATTATCCATCAAATAAGGATTCGTGTGCAGTGCCAGGACATCATATATTAACTGTCATGAGTTGTCCTACACTAAGAGGAGGAGGCAGAATTAAATATATATTACCTCAGAAAGAAATTGATGAAAGTATCGAATATGCCAAAATTGTATTAGGTTAACAGGTCTTCCCTATCATTATTGTAATTATTTTGTCAGTGAGGATTATCAGTGAAATATTTTTTTATTCTTGGAGATTTAGGTCAAGTCCAACTGATAGCTAAAATAAATTCCTATTTAAAAATATGCTGTCAACATAAGTTAGTTACATGAACCTTTTTAGAATTGTTTCTAATAGCCAAGACCTTTGACTGTTTTTACATGCAAAAAAATTATAATTTCCATTTCTAAAATCACTTTAAGAGCTTAAGTGTGAAAAATATGTAGAATTGACAGACAACTTAAAAATATATTGCTCACTTATGTGTTAATTACTTGAAAAATACTAGCATAAACAAAAAAAAAAATTACTGATTCTAATAGCCAAAGCATAAGCCTTCATTTTTCTCCTTTCTAAAAGTTTTTCAATTTTGATACCCCAGAGGTCAAATCTTGACCTCAAATTTTAGCAAATGTATGATTTTTTTTATTTTTCAACCTAGAGTTCTAAAACTCTCATATTTGGATTCCTTGTCTTTTTCTGATTCTAAATATATATATTTATATATATATACTTTTATATAATTATGACCATTATTACCCTGGTTATGGGTTGCCAAATGTTAGTGACCTCAAAATAACCGAGGTCATATCTCCTGAACCGTTCGTCGGATTGATCTTAAAATTTCAGAAGTGGGTTTAGGGCCCACATGCTTCCTATAAACCAAATTTCAGCATAATCTGAGAGATGAGGGTGTCAGGCACTGGTTGATCTGACAGAGACTGCGCCAGACTTATTTTGCGGTGTGGTCCTTCAAAGTCTGAAATAAACTGGCTTAATGGTGTCCATTGCTGTATCTGGTCTTGCATCTTAATGTGTAGTAATTTTTCAATTTTGTAGATGGGTCCAGTACGTTATGATTGTCAATTGCATTTATGTAGAACCTTTCGTAGCTTCATAAATCCTTTCCTGGTCCTTCAAAATCACATTCACTTTCTTCCCTCCTTCAGGCTGCCTAATCACTATAATTTTTGTGTTAGATCAATGGCCTTTCTTTCCTTCATGGCAGGTTGAGGAGTATAAAATGGCATTTTCCTTTTGGTAGACATCTTGGGGTGATAGTGTAGAAAACCTATCAAAGTGTAAGACAAATAAACAGCGGCAGGAAGTTTTGTCAGGCTGCGAGCTTTGTGTGTGGCACGCAGGAATAATGTGAGTGTCCTCATCACTTGTCTCTCAGCCCTACAAGGGGGCACCCTGTGTAGCCTGTTACATTTGGTATCCAGAGGAGCTCCACATCCTCCCAGCCTGAGTGCAATAATAAATAATAATGACATGCTAATA
The DNA here is from genome assembly GCA_963969495.1 of Ceratothoa steindachneri. NCBI lineage: Eukaryota > Metazoa > Arthropoda > Malacostraca > Isopoda > Cymothoidae > Ceratothoa > Ceratothoa steindachneri. The sequence continues at coordinate 119,191,200 of OZ018328.1, forward strand.
ATAATGATTATTATTAGCATGGGGTTGAATTGAACTCTGCCATAGAACCTCGCAAAGTTGTTGGTGCACTTTTCCCCTTGACCACACGCACCACTACTTTATCTTTTTATTAGTATTATTATTATTATTATCATTCTTCTTATTATGATTTAGTAGTATTATTTAGTATTATTTTTATATTATTAGTATTTAGGATATATTAGTATTAATCATTACTATTAGCATATTATCATTTATTATTATTTAATAATTATTATTATTTAGTGCTATTATTTTATTATTAGTATGAGTTTTATATTAATATTTGTATTTATTATGATATACTATTATTATTTTTCATTATACATATTATCATTATGGCTATCCACTCAATGTTTTCTCCCTGCACTTTGCACCAGGAGAAGAGTTTACACCTGTGCAGAGTTTGGTCCAATAGACATGGCCCCTAGGCGGACTGCATGCCATCTTGGAATCACCTAGCACCAGGGTATGACAATAATAGATGATGACTCACCCTACTCGTTAGTGGATCCCCTTATCTCTACTTCTCTTTATTACATGCACTCCCATTTCACCCAACCTTGAAGCGGTGCGGGTGCTTGCATGTCCCAATGAAGTCGGAGGCTGTGCCAGCGGATGTTCTTTTACCCCTGGCAGATCCAATCATGGTGGAGTGGCTCTGATGTAGGGCCCAGATTAATGGGTGACGATCGTACCGAATCCCGATTGCAATGGAATTCACGAAATCGAAAGCTGTATCTGTGGGGAGAATAAGCCATCCCCGGAAGGTTCAACCAGATTGAAGAGGCTTTGGCGGAAAAATCTTGGATGGACTCCGTTATTGCCCCTATACAGAACTCTGTGGCCCCAACTATGGGTTAAATAGTTGGAGATGGAAGTCCCATAAAAAAAAAAGGTATGGGATAAATACCAAATCTTGCCCTAATGTCCACTATAAGTATAAACCACTAAGGGGCTCCCGACACAAAGGATGTTGGAAGCATCACGCTTGGCACGCCTTCCTCTGGCCAGGAGGAGATGGGTCATCAGCTAGCAACTGGTCCAGGATCGAGTGGTGGAGACCAGGCTTGTCCTGCTCGCGATTTTTCCCGGAATTGCTATGATTATGCATCTAGTACCGACCGTAAAGACGAAAGAAGCAGTAGATTAGATCCACGACATAATTACCCAGCCAACCTGTTTGGAGAAACTGAGCACTTCACACGATTTTATATTTTGAAGTCTACCAACAACGCTGACCTAAGCAAACAACTTATTTAAAGTTGATAAAGAACTCTGCGATGCGATAGGAGAATCCAAATGCATCTCTGAGAATGCAACCAAACGCTCACTGTTGAAGTGAAATCTGAGGCCCAAGGCTGTAAATTGAAGTGCCTGTCCGAACTGGTCCGGGATTTAATAGAAGTATCGATTCACCAGTGTTATAATCAGTCCCAAGGGGTTATCACCTGCGATCTTTTACGGCGATATTCTGAAGGTGAGAGGAAAGAGTGTGGCCTCATTGTACTCAGAGGAAGGGGAGAGTGGTGGTATGATTGGCATGAGAGAGAGTGAGAGCAGCTCAAGTGAAAGTGAAGTGAATGTGGGGAAAGGTATTTTGATAAGGGAAGTGCCAAAGGTTGATAAGTTTAAGTTGCATGGTGAGAAGAGTGTGGATGAATTCTTTGGGGAATTTAAGCATTATTGTAAGCTCAAGTACCCAGAGAATAATGCATATTGGGTGAATATATTAGGAGAGTGCTTGGAAGGAAAGGTGCTAGAGTTTTTCGCCGTGATCACGAGTGTGGGTGAGCCAAGGTATGAAGTGGTGAAGAAGCGATTGATTGGGTAAGTGAAACGAATGAAAGAGTGTGAAGTATAAAAGGGTGAATGAATTTGAGAAGGCTCGAATGGGGAAAAGTGAAAGTGTGAAGATGTATGCACATAGGCTTGAGAGTATGGTGATGATGATGTGAATGAATGTAAACAATTGATGAGAAAATTCTTGGATAAAGTCCGGCGAAAAGTAAGTGAATGGCTGAATGGGAAAAGAAAGGAGAGAATGAGGCTGAGAGGTGAACAGTTGGTGTGGGAGGATGTGTTGGAACTGTTGGAAGATGGGCGATATTGATGAGGAAAGTGATTTAGACGAGGATATATGGTACAGTGTAAATGTTGCAGGTAAGAAGCCCAGGAGCTTTCCTCAACCTCAGCAGTTTGTCAACTATCGGGATGCCCTGAGGGCTGGGCCAGCTGGGGTGAAGTCGAGCTTCCTGGGCCAGAAGGTGGATGGGTGAATGGAGGATGGACAAATGGAAGGGGACAGATGAGTGGTAAGTGCATGAATGGGTATATGAGGGAGCAACCGAGGTATGTCCCAGCAAATGAGAGACTGAATGGTGTGAGAAAGGTCGGGGAATGTCGTAGGTGTGGAAGGAAGCGTCATATGTTGGCAGAACGTAGGTGGACGTCTGGTGCATGTTTTGGGTGTGGTAAGAAGTGGCATATGAAAAAGGATTGCCATGAAAGTGTGAAAGAGTGCTTCAAATGTAAAGAAAGAGGCCCTTTGAAGAAAGATTGTCCTAAGTTGAATGGTGGAGCGACTGCTGGGGCAAGTATGAAGTATGCTTGTGGTAATTGCGGAAAGGCTGATCATTATGCAAGGATGTGTCATGACCAGAGGAATGTATGTAGCTATTGTGCGATGGAAGGACATTCAAGTGAAAAGTGTTGGATTAGACTGAGAGCGCAAGGTGTGAATGGAAAGTCTGAAGCGGGAAACTGAATTGTAAGAGGGTACATGGTGAAGTATCCTCTGGATACATGAGAGCGAGTAATGTGTTGGTAATTCTGTCTAGTGTGAAATTGCTGTCTGGTAGGAAGTATGAATGTCTGAGTGTGAGGGTTGAATTGAATGAGATTAAGTGTTTGGCTTTGATAGATTCTGGATGCAAGACGAGCTTAGTATATAAGGATGTTTATGACAAGGTGAGTGAAAAAGCACTCTTGTCTGAGTGTAAGTGTAGTTTGGTAGGGTTTGGTAGTATGAGAGTGCCTGTGGTTGGAATGATAAGGTCAGCTGTTTGAATGCATGGTATTTTGATGAATGAGTGTAAATTCTCTGTGATTGATAAGGTGAGTAGTGATTTGGGGGTATGATTTTATGAAAGTGAACCGTATAGTTGTGCATCCTGTGAGTGATCAGATTGAGAGAAAGATTAGTAAAATTGGGGTGTATAAGTTGTATGTAGGAAAAGATGGTAGTGTTTTGAGGAGTGTATTTATCGGTATTGAGGTGACTGCTATGGAGAGTGTAAGGCTTGTGAAGGGTGAAAGGGTGTCTGTTAGAGTGAGTTTGAGTGTGGGTGAGAACATTGTGTTATTGGATGGAAAGAGTGCGTATTATAAGGTAAGGCGTGTTGCTTGTGTATTTGATGGCTTGATGAGAATGAATGATTCTTTTGTATGTGTGCAGGCGGAACCCAGAGTGAAAGGGCAGGTGAGGGAGATCCAAGGCGGCGATGTGCTGGGTCACCTCTCCACTGTCAGTGAGGTAGGTATGGATAATAGCACGGATGTCAGGGTAAAAGAGGATCCAAATAACTTTAGACTGGTTAGCCTAACTCCTGTAGTCTGTAAAATTCTTGAGAAAATAGTTAAAAAAGGGATTTGCCAACATCTAGAGAGGGAGGGGTTAATCATCGATGCTCAGTATGGGTTTAGATCAAGTAGATCATGTTTGACTAATTTACTAGACTTTCTGGAGTTCGTAACAAATCAAGTAGATAAGGGAGAGAATGTAGATGTAATTTACTTGGATTTTAGTAAAGCATTTGATAAGGTACCATATAGGAGACTAGTTCATAAATTAAAAATGATTGGGATATGTGGGGGTGTTTCAAATTGGATAGCTGAGTGGCTGAAAGATAGGAAGCAAAGGGTAGTGCTAAATGGTGTAAAGTCAGAGTGGAGGGATGTTATCAATGGGGTTCTTCAGGGATCATTCTCGGTCCATTATTATTTGTCATCTATATAAACAATCTTGGGGAGGCAAATGACTTTCAAGCTTGATAAGTGCAAAATTATTAACATGGGAAAAGATAATAGAGAATTTAACTATGAAATGGATGGCCATTGGCTGAGCTCAGTAGAGGAGAAAGATCTAGGAGTAGTAATAGATAAGTCATTAAGGTTTTCTAAGCAGTGTATTGAAGCAAGAAATAGGGCAAATAGAGTGCTGGGTTTCATTAAGAGAAATGTCAGTTACAAAAGTAAGGAGGTAATTCTTAAACTCTATAACTCTTATGTTAGGCCACATCTAGAGTACTGTATACAGGCATGGTCCCCACATTTTAGACACAATATTAACCTTCTTGAGTCAGTGCAACGGAGGGCAACAAAGATTATTCCTTCCCTGAGGCACCTTGAATATATAGATAGACTGAGGGTATTAAATATGTTCTCGTTCGAAAGGAGGTGTGTGAGAGGGGATATGATTGAGCTCTTTAAAAAAATTTCTGGGCTAGAAAAATTGGATGTTAGCAAGTTTTTTGAGTTAGATGATGGAAATCGGACTAGAGGTCACCAATTGAAAATGAAAAAGCAAGGGTGTAGGTTGGATTTAAGAAAATATTTTTTCACCAATAGAGTGGTGGACTTCTGGAACAAATTACCGTGGAGGGTAGTAGGTAGTCCAAATTTAAATGTATTTAAGAGTAGGTTGGATGAGGTTATGGGGAGGAAAGGTTGTGATGGTTCCTAAGTTTTGTATATATTAATATTGTTTGTATATATCTATAGCTGCATGATTTAGTACTTGACAAGCCTTGATTGGTGATACCCTTGTTTCTGGACGCAATCCTCTGCATGTAGTTTTCTTGGGAGTTTGGGTGCCTTAAAAAAGAGGCCGTTGGTGGCTTTTGTCATCTGTTATATTATATTGTGGGGGACTTTGAATTGGCTTACCCTGGTGATGGTGCTTTTAGTTTTTGATCTGCTCGTGTGGCTGGTTTAAATTTTATATTGTGGGTGTGTGATCTTGTAGCAGGCCGAAAGCAACACTAAACCCACGTTCCAACCTTATCCTAGGATTTATGGACCTTGAGAACCCCGAGGAAGAATTGATACAATTTGATATACAGTCCTTTACTTTACAAAAAAAAATACAGTTATAATTACAGTTTAAATTTACAAACAAAATAAATAAACACCAGTGCACGTTCAAAATAAATACTCTTTACAAATTAAACTTATCCAACCGAAAACAAAAATAAAATATGACAGGCTACACAACAAGGTCCACACAACAAAACAAAAACAACACCCGAACGAGAAGGGGCACGGGACTATCACTTGGCGCTAGGGTGGTGGTGGTAGTAGTATTTGTCCAATAAGAAGGGGCACAGGCTCATGTATTCATAATAAAAAATCGGAAGGCAAATTATACCCACACACTCACACAGGGGTAAGGAAAGATATATGTAAAGGGGGGTGGGAGAATGCCCCTACAGACACACACACACACCGCTCACCCACAATCTGACACAATCCTATGGATTGTTTAAATTGCATATTGTAGCTGCATGATCTGCCATAATCCTATGGAGTTTCAATTGAATATTGTAGTTGCATGATCTGACATAATCCTATGGATTATTAATAAAGTAGTCGCATGATCTGATATAGTCCTATTAGGATGGGGCTATCTGGCGACTGCCCATTAGGCATAAGTCGCCGTAAACAAACAGCCTAGTTCTAGGCTACTTTAAAAAATTTGAACAGGAAACAACAATAAAAAGAAATAACAATAACAAAACAATAACAAAAAAAACAACTAAACCTAGTTAAATGAAAGGGAGAAGGCCGGCCTCCCCCAAATAGTCAACAAGTCCACCAGTCAATGTGCAAGCACTCATCCCGAGTACAAAGGACAGGCGGTAGCGACCCCGCCCATCCCGGTACCGGGACAGGTAACGTGCGCGAAGATCACCCAGACTGGGAAATTCGACAAGAATGTGCCGAACAGTCTGGGGGACGACGCAGTCGTCGCAATAGGGCGCAGGTGAGCGCTCCATCAAATTGCGATGCGTCACACGAGTGTGCCCGATTCGGCGACGACAGAAAGCAACCTGAAGCCGCCGCGGCATTGGGGGATAGGTCCATGGGAACAGTCGCGGCGCAATGGCACGCAACTTTAAGTTCCCCTCGACCGTCTCCCATCTTCTTTGCCAAGCAGTCCGAAGAGCTGCCCGTATTCCTGCCATGTAGTCGGTGTGAGGAAGAGCGAAACGCTGGTCCGGTCGCAGAGTCCTCGCGGACTCTTTAGCGCCCTCATCGGCGCGCTCATTCCCCGCAATTCCTACATGTCCAGGAACCCAGCAGAAGATAATCTCGACATCTGCCCGGCTCGCAATAACCGTGGCGTCACGGATATCGCGAATCAGGGGATGCGGAGATTCAAATGCCCTGACAGTACTCAGGGCGCTTTGTGAGTCGCTATAGATCACAATCCGGTCTCCGAACCGGGCACATCGCGTAATCTCCCGTACCGAGTGGTGTATTGCCACCAGATCGGCCATGAAGACAGACGCAGGGCCTGGAAGAGCCCCGCTGACTTCAAACAGAGGGGATACGGCGTGGAAGCCGACCCCCTCTTGGGACTGGGAGCAATCCGTATACACTGGCAGGGTTCCAGCGTGACACGATGTGTGCTCCAAAAAGGTCGAACGCAATACTCCTGGCGCCGTACAAGATTTGGGAGCAGAGGCGTGGCGACAAATAGCCAAATGTGGTACCCTCCAGGGTGGCGTCTTGGGCAGAACCAGGGGCGCCACCGGCCAGAGAGCTATATCTAGCTCTCGAAGGAATTTCCTGGCCCTAAACCCAAAGGGCTTAGGGTATGACTGGCGTCTCTCGGCGGCATAGGCACCATCGAGATCAGCTGCGGATGCAGTGAGAGCTGTTGGCGATTGAGGGAGGCGTCGGATCGATAAAAAAAGTAGGGCAGTAGCCCTATCAGCGCCCCAAGCGCTGAGCGTCATGGAACGGAGAATGTCCATGGCACGGGTACAAGAGACTCTAAGGCTGCGAATATGAGCCTCCCAGGTGAGGCGTTGGTCGAATACAAGACCAAGGAAACGGTGCGATTCCACCACATCCAGGCGCACCCCATTAAGAAACAAATCTGGATCAGGGTGAAGCCGTGGATGGCGGCAGAAGTACACCACCTTAGTCTTGGCCAAAGAAAACCGAAACCTGTGCGCTTCGGCATAGCGAGAGACGCGGTTCAATGCCTGTTCGAGTCGACGCTCCAGAGTTGGCATCTGGGCCGCGCCAAAAGAGATCGAAAGGTCGTCCACGTAGAGCGTAGCGAGAACATCTTCCGGCAGCACCGAGGTGATGCCGTTGATGCTCAGGTCAAAGAGTGTGACACTGAGGACACTTCCCTGCGGGACACCCTCTTCCTGCTCCTTTGAGCCGGAGAGGGCTCCCCCCACACGTACGCGGAATCGACGATCTCGCAAAAAATTCAGATATAAAACTTGGGAGGCGTCCCCTCGCCCCCATCGTGTGGAGAGTCTCCATGATACCGTATCGCCATGCGGTATCATAGGCCTTCTCCAGATCGAAAAACACCGTGGTGTAGTGCTGTCTACGAAGGAAAGCATCGCAGACGGCATTTTCCAGTCGGAGCAGAGCATCCGACGTGGAGTGAAACCTGCGGAAGCCGCACTGTGCAGAAGACAAATGGTCTCCGCTGTCCGGGAAAAAGGCTAATCTAACATTTATCACCAATTTCTCCATCAACTTGCACACGCAAGAGGTTAGAGAGATTGGGCGGAAACCGGTCGGAGTAGAGTGATCTCTTCCCGGTTTGCGAAAGGCCAGCACAGTAGCGATTCGCCAGGAGTCTGGGAGAAGACCCTCCACCCAGATCCTGTTGAACAAATCTAAGAGAAAGGCCATGCCTCGCTCACCCAGGTGTCGAAGCATGGCGTACGGGACATCGTCCGGACCATGGGCGGTGTCCGCGCACGAAGCGAGAGCTGAGCGCAACTCGCTCCCAGTAAACCTGTCGTTGAAGGGTTCTCCGCCTCTGGAGGTAAAGTCCAGCCGGTGGCCTTCCGCGACATGACGACGTGCATTGAATGCTGGCGGAGCAGCATCCCGGCTAGAGAATGCGTAAAAAGCGGTCGCGAAAGATTCCGGCACCGACGCGGGGTCCGAGATTGCGGTCCCACCTGGAGAACGGGAGGGGGGTCCTGCGAGAACTTGCCCCGAATCCTTTTGACTCGCCTCCACACCTCTGCTAAAGGGGTCTTCCTGTTAAGTGAAGACACGTATGCCCGCCAAGAAGAGCGGCGGGCGTGCATCGAAAGATACCGGAACCTAGCCCTAGCCCGACGAAATTCAGCGACAGTGAAATCGTTCGGGCGGCGCTTATAGCGCATGTAGGCATAACGCTTTTCTTTGAGGGCCGTCTCACACTCGGACGACCACCATGGGAGTGGTCGGCGTGCAAATCGACCAGACGTCCTAGGAATAGTAGTCAGGCCCGCAGCGATGAGTTTGCCGGAGAAGAACTCAACGGCCTCATTTACCGACCTAAACTCCTCGACTGAGATAGAAAATTCAGTCATTTCCTGAAATGCAGGCCACCGCGCTCGCGCCAAGCACCACCGAGGTGGGCTCTCAGGCGGCAGTTGCCCTGAAAATGATATTTGAATGGGAAAGTGATCACTACCATGGAGGTCATCGACCACCCACCAATCAAAATCAGGCTGTGCATCAAAAGAGCACAAAGATAGGTCAAGGCAAGAAAATGAAGCAGTTCTCGGACAGTGATGCGTAAACTCATCCACGTTTAGGGCACCTATCTCAAGCTCTTCGATCAGATTGGCAAGGACTTGTCCCCTGGGATTTATGGAGTAATCTCCCCAGAGAGGATGCCTGCCATTCAGATCTCCAAGCAAGAGAAAGGGCCTCGGCAAACGTGCCACGACGCGGCGGAAGTCCCCCGCGTCAAAGTCAGCTGACGGTGGAATGTAGGCAGAAATCATAGTATACCTCCTATCCAGGTGCAGCTGCACAGCCACTGCCTGAAAAGAGGTATCTAAAGAGAAAGGAAGAACGGAGACATCATGCCGGGTGTAAACCGAGCATCCCCCAGCCTGGCCATCCCGCGGTGGTGGGGTCGCGAGACCCTTATACCCCGGGAGGGAGGGAGGGCACGGGGCACGCACCTAGCATGGTCTTCTGCAAAAAGATAGCTAACGGGGAACGGGACGAGACGAGCCTCCGCAGCTCGTCCCAGTTGGCCCAGAGTCCACGGCAATTCCATTGAAGGAATATGCCCTCCAGGCCTAGCTCGGAGGAGATGCGGGGGCCCTCCTCGAACAGAAGACCCTCACGGGTATGGCCGTACGCTTCCCGGGGGCAGAACCCCGGGCGCTGTTGGCCGGACAAAGCGCTGAAGGCGCTGTTGCCTTCGAGGACTTATTGGGGGAGGTTAGGCTCGCCATGCGAGTCTTTTTTAAGCAAGTGTTGATTGTAGCGAGTCGTTTGTATGCAGTGATTGTTTATGTGCACTTTGGTTGTGAGAGGTCAATTGTGTACAAGGATAAGAAAGTGAAGTGTTTGAATGCTAATGTGGTGCATCTGCAGTGTTTGAGTGGTGTGCATTACAATTGGGTGATTGAAAAGTATTCATATATGAGAGAGAAGAATGATTATCTGGATACAGATGAATGTGTGGTGAGTGATGATGTGGGAGTTGATGGTGTGGATGTCAGTGCTGATGTTGGTGTGCTTGTTCCTTCTGTGTATTGTGAGCATGTAGGACCTGATATGATGGAAGCAAGAGTGAAAGTTGGTGAAAGGTTCTTCTGTGGTTTGATTGATACTGGAGTGCAAGTGTTGTTAGTGAATGAGAGGATTCTGACTAACTATGATGAGTTTAGATGTTGTGAACAGAAGCCTGTGAAATGACAGATAAGTGGATTGGGAAATGGAATGATAGTGGCATGGGAAAAGGTTACTCTGAGAGTGAGTTTGGGCAGTGGTGTGAATGTGAAGCAGGACTTTAAGATTCTGAAAGATGACCAAATGCTGTGTTGTTTCGTGCTTGGTGTTGATTTTATGAGATTTAATGATTTGTCTTTGGATGCTGATAAGGATTGTGTTATGAAAGGTGAATGTGAGGTGATGAGGTTGAATGAGTGTGCGAAGAATGTTGTCAAGTTTTGCGTTATGATCGAATTGGTCATGGATGATGAGAATGAGATTTTAAGTGATGATGATATTCTAGAGATGCAAGAGATGTGGTCTTTTGTCAGTGAGTTGAAGAGGTGTGTGATGATGCGTGTTGATTTGAATGAATGTCCTGAGTGTTTGAGTGATTTTAAAAGGTATGCTAAGGATTTTGTTGTTTGTATGGATGTTGTATATTTTGTGAGGCATATGAAGGATGGAGATGATATTGTATGTACCTGCGACGCCCTTGGTTGGTATGATTGGTCTGGTGAAAGTTGTGCATGATAATTATGGGCATATGGGTAAGTAATGGGTTGAAGAATAAGTTCTTGCGGGTTTATCAAATTTATTCATTACCATTAACAATTTTAGAAAAACTTAATTTTTAATTGATAACAATATGCAATTTAATCAATAATGTATTCTCCGTTGTTATTTACAACTTCTTCCCAACATTCAACTAGTTTTTCGATGCCTCTGCAATAAAAATCTTTGGATTTTGACTTGGAGAATTCGTTTAACCAGGTTCTTAATTCCACATAAGTATTGAACGAAACGCCTCGCAAATTGTTGGAGAGCGATCGGAACAGATGGAAATCTGATGGAGCCAAGTCTGGCGAATATGGAGGATGCAGCTGGATTTCCCAATTAAGTGTTTGGATGGCGTCTTTTGTCATATTGGCAATGTGAGGATGAGCATTGTCATGTTGCACAAGGACTCCCCATAACGTATATGAGGTTGCTTTTCACAAATAGCTTAGGCGAGTTGATACTTTGTTGAACATAGAGTTCTGCATTGACAATCTCGTGTTGCAGAAGGACTCCATAACGTAGATGAGGTCGCTTTTCACAAATAGCTTAGGCGAGTCGATACATTTGTTGAATGTAGAGTTCTGCATTGACAATCTCGTTGTTCGCAAGGAGCTCATAAAGAATGATGCCTTCACAATCCCACCACACACACAGCATCATCTTTCGTGGATGAAGTCCTTGCTTTAATCGCAGAAGTGTTTTCTTTATGGGGCTAAGCCATTGTTTTTTATGGTTATGTTGATATAAACACACCACTTTTCATCACCAGTGATGATGCGATGAAGAAATCTGTCCTTATATCCTCAAGTAGACTTGTGGCAAGCAAACCTGCGGCAATCGCGGAGCGTTGAAGCTTGTTGCTTTCGCTCAAAGCGTGCACCGAGTTTTTTAACTTTCCCCATCGAATGAAGGTGATTCACTACAGTTTTCTGGTCACACGCCAATTCTCTAGTCGATTGACAAGGATTTTCATGAAGAAGGTCGTTCAATCGATCTTCATCCAACTTAATGGGGCGACCAGAACAATCTTTGTCATTAAGATTGAAATGACCATTTTTGAAACATGAAAACCATCATTGAGCTATCCTTTCTGATAAAACATTTTCTCCATATACAGCACAAATATCGCGACGAGCTTTTTGGCTGCGTTTGCATTGTTCCCATCTCATTTGAAAATGAATAACAACAAGTGTCAAAAATGCGCCTTTCTTTCAACTTGACATTCCATTTTGAGGGTACAGAACAAAAATTAAATTAACAAAACTTTTAAATAAACCACAATGACTTATTACTCAACTTCAAGACGTAGCCTAAGCCAAAGCCTAATAGTCTACGCTGTTAAGAGACGTAGCCTAACCTTTGCAAATTTTGCTTTCATTATTTATTAGTTTCTTAATATGTGCAAAAATCACGTCAACAAAACTTGAATCAACACCACATGAAGGGTGTGTGTTCCACCAATTTCTGAGGACTGTTGTGAATGATGTTATGACTGTGTGAAAGGTGTCAGAAGCAAAAGGTGCAAGGTGTGCAAGTGAAACCACTGATGTTGAAAGTTGATGTGAAAGAACCGTTTGAATTGGTAGTAAGTGAGTATGTATCTTTACCATGTACAAGTGCTGGGAATGTTGGTATGGTTATGATGGATTATCATTAAAGTAAGTTTGCGTATGCGGCAGCTGTGAGAGATAAAAGGAGTGTGACTGTTGCACGTGTGGTTGAGCAGTTGTTTTTTCCTGTGTGTGTGTATGGAAGCCTATGAGATGTCTCAGTGATAATGGCCCTGAGTTTGCTAGAGAAGTGTTTGAGCAAATATTGAGAGAGAATGGTGTGGAGCATGTAAGAATAACTCTATGTCCTGTCTTTGAATGGGTTGGCTTAACGTACCCTTAGGACCTTGTGTGAGATGTTGAGAATGATGAGTATGACTTTGAATGACTGGGATGTATGGCTGGGTAGTGTGTTATGGGCGTATAATTCGACAGTGCATAGTGCAACTGGGATGTCCCTGTGTCAGTTTGTTATGAATTTTGGAAGGCGAGTGAAAGATAGGTTTCGTTTGAGTGAAAGTGAGCAGAGTGTATGGTGTGAGGCACATGAAAAGTTCCGTTCATTTGAATTAAGTGCGAAAGTATTGAAGGTGAAAGAAGTGAAGGGTAGGTTGAATGTGTCAAAGATGAGTGAGAAGTTTGAAGGACCATATAGAGTTGTGAGTGTAGAAAAATGGTGTGACGTATATTTTGGAAAGTTTGAATGAAGGTGTGAGTAAGAGAGTGCAGGCTCATCAGAGTCAGTTAAGGAGGTGGAGAGAACCCCCTGATTATCTGGTGAGCCATCCAGTGTATGAACTGTGCAGAGAGAGAGAGAGAGAGAGATAAGGTGCATGATGATGAGATGCAGTGTGATAGTATGGATCTGTCTGGGAAAGAGCTTGTCTTGGTCTCGAGGAGTAGAAAGCGTGCAAAGAAGAGTGAAAGGAAGAATGCAAGTACGAATGAAAGTAAGTCTGAGCAGAGTCTTTCTGGTATATGGGAGCTTGAGAGAGAGATTGAGTGTTTGCATAAGCAGGTGAGTGATTTAGCTGATGTAAGGAGATGAGTGAGTGAGCTGCCTGTGGCTTATTTTTCTGGTTTTGGGAACAGTATGAATGATAGTGTGTTTGGGCAGAATGAATCTAGTGTGGCTGATTTTTCTGATTTTATAAATGGTAAGGGTAGGGGTGAGTTCGATGTGGAGAATGAGGAGGTGACTGACTTTCCTGGCTTCTGGTGGGAACCAGTTGAAGGGGTTTCTGGTATATCTGCTGAGAGTAGAGCAAATGTGAGTGATTTGTCTGTTTCACAAGAGTGCACCTTGAGTTGGATGAGAGCTGTGAGTGAGGAGCTGATGAATGGGTGTATGAAGAGTCAAGGTTCTGAATGGAAGAGTATGAAGGAGTTCTGTTGAGAGATGGGAGAGCTAAAGATGAAAGCTAAGAGTATGGTAGATGACATGATCAATAGTGATGAGGAGACTGACAGGACGACTGATGAACCCCGACAGATTGCTATGCTTAGCCAGGGACCAGTAGACGAGTGTGAATGGGTGCAGAAGGGCGCGATTAAGTATACAAAGTACCGTGAGTAAGGATTGAGAGTATTGCGAGTGACTGGTTGAATGGCCTAAGGAAGGAGGGGTGTGGTGAAGCGAATGTGTGTGTGAAGGAGCATTCTCCCACCCCTTTTCCAATACCCTCTCCCTCCCTCTCTGACAATGTGTGTGTGTGAATGGAAAGATGTTTTTTATATATATAATATATATCTGGATTTCAACTTGTTATGTTGACCCATTATTTTAAAACTATTAATTGTTATGTCAGTGTTGCATTTAATTGCATATGTTCTAATAAGAGATGCCTCTTTATAATTAAGTGGGTGTCCAGTACAAATGCTTATGTCCATGCGTGAGGAAAAAACTTTCTCTCAGGGAGCAAATCGTACTGCCTTATGTATGTTCCTTGGAGACACTGAAGACAAGGAAATTCATATACAACACAACTGCACTCTAAAGAAGGTTTATCCTTCTGGCTGAAACAACTGCCAATTTATTAAATTTATTTACAAATACTAATTTGAGTTTTGTATGGAAATAATAGTGCTTCAATAATTTGGAGAACTTTCTTTGGAACTCTCTGTTAAAGGGCTCTATTTCAGGAAGAAAAAAATATTTTAGTCTTTAGGAGGAACAGTGTAGGAAAGATTGGGAAGCAAATAATGGCAATTCAAAAATTTGAGTTGGGATAGGAGTTATTCGGACCAAAGGTTCTTAAAATGCAAATTCTTTGTGCATAAGTGAAAATGAAGAAGACAGGTAGAAGCCATGATAGATGAGTCTTCATGGAGAGCTCAGTTTGTAGGACAAATTACAAAAACTAAAAAAATTGTACCCACTCCATTTAAAGTCATTTTTCTCTAAATGGATGTTGTTAATTAAACCTTAAATAGACTTTTAAATTAAAATGTCCAAAAAGAGACAATTTTCTTTTGGGGTTTTCATAGTAAATTTATAAATACATTTTTTTTCATTATTATTAGCAATATTATTTTATTAGTAGTATTAACTTAAAACTAATAAATGAAACTAATCATAGAATTTCCACTAGAGATTTTGGGCAATGAAGACTACAATGAAAAATGGTAAGGTTGAAGAAGAGGTGATTATCGAAGAAGCAGGAGGAAACTGATGCTCCTCCCACTCCACTGAGTGGATGCAATAAGATCCAAACACTGAACATGTAATTGATAAAATGGGCCCCTCACCTCCTGCTGCGGCACCTCAGGGACGGGTGATGAGTTGTCCTCACTAGAGTCCTGAGGTGGGGATGAGGGGCTCTCCTCTTGCAAGGGGGTGGCAGGAGGGCCAAAGCCCAACCAGACGTCCTCAAGGAATAGCCGGGACCCGATGACGTGCGGCAGGCCTCTGGAGGCGTAGGGATCTACATGACGCAGCACCATCAATGGACTGCAAAGCACCACACCATGCTTAGATTCGAGGAGGGGATGGGGGCTGTGCCTCGGGTATAGCCATAGTTTTCCCTACCCAATTCCCTTCCTGGTGGGAGCAGATTAATTTAGGGTATATCATCGCGATTAGCCCCCACCCCCACACATAAACCCGAGTCCCAGATAAGTGCAAAAGTAACAACACTCAATGGGCACCTGTTGTCATGGGAACCGTCGAGAATCCCCCGCTCTGAGTCAGACTCCGAGTCTGAGATTTGGACTCGCTCATGGACTCGGTCGGCGAGGTCGAGGCCATTGCGGATGGCCTGCTGGCAGCTGAATAGGGCCGCGCCCGCCTCTTCAAGAGGGGTGGCACCCTGCAAAAGCAAGGAGAGGAGGAATATAACATAACATAATTTCATGGATGACAAAAGCCACAAGGGCCTATCAAAGGTCATCCGCATCCGTCAAAACCCACCCAAAAAAGCATCATCGCCAGGGGAAGACAAAATCAAAGTCCCCCACAGTATAATATAACAGATGACAAAAGCCACAAGGGCCCATCATAGGTCATCCGAGTCAAATAACCTCTTTTTTTAAGGCACCCAAACTCCCAAGAAAACTACATCCAGAGTATTGTGTCCAGAAACATGGGTATCACCAATCAAGGCTTGTCAAGAACTAAATAATGCAGCTATAGATATATACAAACAATATTAATATATACAAAACTTAGGAACGATTACAACCTTCCCTCCCCATAAACTCATCCAACCTACTCTTAAATACATTTAAATTTGGACTACCTACTACCCTCCGCGGCAATTTGTTCCAGAAGTCTACCACTCTATTGGTGAAAAAATATTTTCTTAAATCCAACCTACACCCTTGCTTTTTAATTTTCAAGTGGTGACCTCTAGTCCGATTTCCATCATCTAACTCAAAAAACTTGCTAACATCCAATTTATCTAGCCCAGAAATTTTTTTAAAGAGATCAATCCACCATCACAGACCCCCCCCCCTGCATTGTCTACTGACCAACTGATCCGATGGTGGCGGGGCCGTGTCATCCTGCCCCTGGGACCTTTCATCAGGGGCCCCTTCACCATAGGTCCTGTTCTCAACGAATTGGGCATTGGAGAGTAGAAGGAAGGAGCCGGTTAGGTTTGTGACACGCACCCCAACACGGTCACACGCCCTGCAAGCCTCCTGCAGCCGTGCCACCACCTCGTGGGTCCCCAAGATGAGTTTCTGAAAAGGTAAATGCACCATCATCGCCATTAACGGCCCTTCCACAGTGGGGTAGGTGCGCATCAATGCCAATGAAAACACTACCGACCCGATTTATAATCTAATAAGTACTTGGCCACCCAATGCTTCTCCCAATGCCAAATTGGGCCTTTGATGGGGTGTATGTGCTGTAGCATCTAGTGTCTGCTTAGGGTTCATCCCTATGCAGAAGGCTCAGGTCTCTCTCCCAAACACCCACCTCCAATTACGCACTCTTCCAGCCCTTCTCACACTCTCATATTTCCAGCCATTCATTACATACTCATACCACCTCACAACCTCAGTCACACCATAAACATCTCTTACCCAGTTGTTCCTCTCTCTACCAAATGTCCGCACACCAAGCATCCATCTCAACTTGTCCAATTGCACTGTTCTGTTCTCACTCGAGATCTTTCCTTTTCTTCCTAGACCATAGTCTCACTCCCATAAACCAATGTTGGCACCAACATACTCTCACGCAGCTTTGCGAAACATTTCACACTCAAACCTTTACCATTCCGTAATGCTCTAATGATGTGAGACTTTCCTACTATTTAAAACCCTATGCTCACAATCTGCTTCCTCTGTACCATTATTACTTACAATGCATCATATTACCCCTAGCACATTTTCATCATTAAAGAGCATTACCTTACTCTTTTCTGCATTCACTTTTAGACCCTCCTCTTACACAAACAACATTTCCAAATCCTTTTCGCTCTCAGCCATCAACATCAAATCTTGGGCATATACCAACATACTCGTACCTAGATAGATTCCATCTCTCATCAATCTCACACCCTTTTTCACATCCTATGTGATTCTCTCAGTGATCCATTCAAATTTTGGGGGTGCTTATTTTCAGGCTGCTTTCAAGGGCCTAAGTCACCATAATTTAGAATTTCAGCCTAGTGCTGCTAAGCTACTTTAAAATGAACAAAAACAGACAAAGAAAAATAAAAAATACAACCAAAAGAAAAACAAAAAGGAAGTATGATCCAGCATAAGGTGAGGCCAGCCTCAACCTGGTGAAACAACATGTGACCAACACAAAAGATTTTTTTTTTTTTTGTTATGAGCTCATCTGGCGACTGCCTACTTGGGCATTAGTCGCCGTATTAAAACTGGCCTAGTTCTAGGCTACTTTAAAATAAATTAAAGAGAAAAAAAAAACAAACAAAAAAAACAAAACAAACAATACCCCAAAAGGGGGAAAGGAAGCAAGCTGGTGCGTCGGGGAGAGGTCCCCCCGGCGCAGGAGCGTGCAACTAAAGGAAAAAAACAAACAAAAAACAAAAAAACAAAACAAGTGCAAAAAAACAAACAGACCTTGCTTAAATAATAGGGAGAAGGCCGGCCTCTCCCAAGAAGTCAATGAGTCCACAAGTCAATGTGCACGAATCTGTCCCGAGCACAAGGGACAGGCGGTAGCGACCCCGCCCATCCCGGTACTGGGACAGGTATCGTGCGCGAAGATCACCCAGACTGGGACATTCGACAAGAATGTGCCGAACAGTCTGGGGGACGACGCAGTCGTTGCAATAGGGCGCTGGCGAGCGCTCCATCAGATAGCGATGCGTCACACGAGTGTGTCCGATTCGGAGACGACAGAAAGCAACCTGAAGCCGCCGCGGCATTGGGGGATAGGTCCATGGGAACAGTCGCGGCGCAATGGCACGCAACTTTAAGTTCCCTTCGACCGTCTCCCATCTTCTTTGCCAAGCAGTCCGAAGAGCTGCCCGTATTCCTGCCATGTAGTCGGTGTGAGGAAGAGCGAAACGCTGGTCCGGTCGCAGAGTCCTCGCGGACTCTTTGGCGCCCTCATCGGCGCGCTCATTCCCCGCAATTCCTACATGTCCAGGAACCCAGCAGAAGACAATCTCGACATCTGCCCGGCTCGCCAAAACCGTGGCGTCACGGATATCGCGAACCAGGGGATGCGGAGATTCCAATGCCCCGAGAGCACTCAGGGCGCTTTGTGAGTCGCTATAGATCACAATCCGGTCTCCGAACCAGGCACGTCGCGTAATCTCCCGTACCGAGTGGTGTATTGCCACCAGCTCGGCCGTGAAGACAGACGCAGCGCCTGGAAGAGCCCCGCTGACTTCAAACAGAGGGGATACGGCGTGGAAGCCGACCCCCTCTTGGGACTTGGAGCCATCCGTATACACTGGCACGGTACCAGCGTGACACGATGTGTGCTCCAAAAAGGTCGAACGCAATACTCCCGGCGCAGTACAAGCTTTGGGAGCAGAGGCGTGGCGACAAATAGCCAAATGTGGTACCCTCCAGGGTGGCGTCCTGGGCAGAACCAGGGGCGCCACCGGCCCGAGAGCTATATCTAGCTCTCGAAGGAGTTTCCTGGCCCTAAACCCAAAGGCCTTAGGGTATGACTGGCGTCTCTCGGCGGCATAGGCACCATCGAGATCAGCTGCGGATGCAGTGAGAGCTGTTGGCGACTGAGGGAGGCGCCGGGCTCGCGCGTAAAGGCGAGTGATGCACTGCACGCGGCGCAGAGCGAGTGGCATCTCCCCAGCATCGACCAACAGGCTCTCAATGGGGGAAGTGCGGAAGGCACCGGTCGCAAGGCGAAGGCCGGTGTGGTGGATCGAATCCACCTTCCGCAATAAACGCTCGGCTGCGGATGCATAAAACTCGCATCCGTAGTCGAGCTTCGAACGAACAAAGGATCGATAAAAAAGTAGGGCAGTAGCCCTATCAGCGCCCCAAGCGCTGAACGTCACGGAACGGAGAATGTCCATGGCGCGGGTACAAGAGACCCTAAGGCTGCGAATATGAGCCTCTCAGGTGAGGCGTCGGTCGAATACAAGACCAAGGAAACGGTGCGACTCAACCACATCCAGGCGTTCCCCATTAAGAAACAAATCTGGGTAAGGGTGAAGCCGTGGATGGCGGCAGAAGTGCACCACCTTAGTCTTGGCCAAAGAAAACCGAAACCTGTGCGCTTCGGCATAGCGAGAGACGCGGTTCAATGCCTGTTGGAGTCGACGCTCCAGAGTTGGCATCTGGGCCGCGCCAAAAGAGATCGAAAGGTCGTCCACGTAGAGCGTAGCGAGAACATCTTCCGGCAGCACCGAGGTGATGCCGTTGATGCTCAGGGCAAAGAGTGTGACACTGAGGACACTTCCCTGCGGGACACCCTCTTCCTGCTCCTTTGGGCCGGAGAGAGCTCCCCCCACCCGTACGCGGAATCGACGATCTCGCAAAAATTCAGATATAAACATTGGGAGGCGTCCCCTCGCCCCCATCGTGTGGAGAGTCTCCATGATACCGTATCGCCATGCGGTATCATAGGCCTTCTCCAAATCGAAAAAGACCGTGGCGTAGTGCTGTCTACGAAGGAAAGCCTCGCAGACTGCATTTTCCAGTCGGAGCAGAGCATCCGACGTGGAGTGGAACTTGCGGAAGCCGCACTGTGCGGAAGACAGATGGCCTCCGCTGTCCAGGAAAAAGGCTAATCTAACATTTACCAATTTTTCCATCAACTTGCACACGCAAGAGGTTAGAGATTGGGCGGAAACCGGTCGGAGTAGAGTGATCTCTCCCCGGTTTGCGAAAGGCGAGCACAGTAGCGATTCGCCAGGAGTCTGGGAGAAGACCTTCCACCCAGATCCTGTTGAACAAATCTAAGAGAAAGGCCATGCCTCGCTCACCCAGGTGTCGAAGCATGGCGTACGGGACATCGTCCGGACCATGGGCGGTGTCCGCGCACGAAGCGAGAGCGGAACGCAACTCACTCACAGTAAACTTGTCGTTGAAGGGTTCTCCGCCTCTGGAGGTAAAGTCCAGCCGGCGGCCTTCCGCGACATCACGACGTGCATTGAATGCTGGCGGAGCAGCATCACGGCTAGAGAATGCGGAAAAAGCGGTCGCTAAGGATTCCGCCACGGACGCGGGGTCCGAGATTGCGGTCCCATTCTCCTGGAGAACGGGAGGGGGGTCCTGCGAGAACTTGCCCCGAATCCTTTTGACTCGCTTCCACACCTCAGCTAAAGGGGTCTTCCCGTGAAGACACGTATGCCCGCCAAGAAGAGCGGCGGGCGTGCTTCGAAATATACCGGAACCTAGCCCTAGCCCGACGAAATTCAGCGACAGTGAAATCGTTCGGGCGGCGCTTATAGCGCATGTAGGCATAACGCTTCTGTTTGAGGGCCGTCTCACACTCGGCCGACCACCATGGGAGTGGTCGGCGTGCAAAACGGCCAGACGTCCTAGGAATAGTAGTCAGGCCCACGGCGATGAGGTTGCCGGAGAAGAACTCAACGGCCTCATCTACCGACCTAAACTCCTCGACTGAGATAGAGAATTCAGTCATTTCCTGAAATGCAGGCCACCGCGCCCGCGCCAAGCACCACCGAGGTGGTCTCTCAGGCGGCAGTTGCCCTGAAAATGATATTTGAATGGGAAAGTGATCACTACCATGGAGGTCATCGACCACCCCCCAATCAAAATCAGGCTGTGCATCCGAAGAGCACAAAGATAGGTCAAGGCAAGAAAATGAAGCGGTTCTCGGACAGTGATGCGTAAACTCATCCACGTTTAGGACACCCATCTCAAGCTCTTCGATCAGATCGGCAAGGACTTGTCCCCTGGGATTTATGGAGTAATCTCCCCAGAGAGGATGCCTGCCGTTCAGATCTCCAAGCAAGAGATAGGGCCTCGGCAACCGTGCCACGACGCGGCGGAAGTCCCCTGCGTCGAAGTCAGCTGACGGTGGAATGTACGCAGAAATGATAGTATACCTCCTATCCAGGTGCAGCTGCACAGCCACTGCCTGAAAGGAGGTATCTAAAGAGAAAGGAAGAACGGAGACATCATGCCGGGTGTAAACTGCGCATCCCCCAGCCCGGCCATCCCGCGGTGGTGGGGTCGCAAGACCCTTATACCCCGGGAGGGCAGGGAGGGGGCACGCACCTAGCATGGTCTCCTGCAAAAAAAAAGCTAACGGGGAACGGGACGAGACGAGCCTCCGCAGCTCCTCCCAGTTGGCCCGGAGTCCACGGCAATTCCATTGAAGGAATATGCCCTCCAGGCCTAGCTCGGAGGAGACGCGGGGGCCCTCCTCGAATTGAAGACCCTCACGGGAATGGCCGTACGCTTCCCGGGGGCAGAACCCCGGGCGCTGTTGGCCGGACAAAGCGCTGAAGGCGCTGTCGCCTTCGAGGACTTATTGGGGGAGGTTGGGCTCGCCATGCGAGTCTTTTCCTCCCTCCGCCTCGAAACCTTAGGCGGGCGTTGCGGCTTCGGAGGCGGGGGGCCCTCTTTTCGAGGAACCACCGTCTCCGAGCCACTCGCTCCACCTCGGGGCGTGGGCGAAGGAGCCGAAGCTCCTTTGTCGCTGTCCTCCTTTCGGGGGACAGCTTTAGGAACCCCGGAAGATGGCCTAGCGACCATCTTCAGGGGTGTTGCCTCCTGTGAGTCTAACGACTCGGTGGAGGCGCGTGGCCGTTTCGCCTTACGGGAAACGGTCACGCTGGGGGAAGAGGGGGGAGCCCTGGTTTTAGCCGGGGCAGGGTATGAGCCCTTTTTGCTGCCAGCTTTACCAGGGGAGTGCCCGGGTTGGGTAGAGCCCGCAGAAGGGCTCCGAATGGGCGCGGAAACAACCGTGCTCGTTGGCCTGGATGGGCCGGGAGCAGAGGGTGCCTTCCTAACTATTGAGGCATATGACGTCCCAGACAGAGCCGGGCGCGCCAGGACCAAGTCCTTTGCCTCGCGGAATGAGAGTCGATCCTGGGCCTGAACGGCCAGGATTTCTTTCTCAAGGAGATATGCACCACATTGCTTCGAAGAAGCAGGGTGCGGCTCTCCGCAATTGACACACTTGGCCACACACGATTTGGACTTATCGTGTGCGACCTTGGAGCAATTTACACAGACTTCGGGTGACCCCGACTTTGCACGTCTACATGAGCGATTCGTATGGCCGAAGCGGTGACAGTAATAGCACCGCCGCGGAAGTGGCACGAATGCCTTCACGCGGTAGCGGTACCAACCGGCACGCACCGACTCAGGGAGCTTGTCACAGTCGAACGTGACGAAGAGTGTAGGGGTGGGTCTCGAGGCCCCTCCCTGTTTTCTCATCACACGTTCGACCTTGACCGCCCCATGGTCGGCCAGCTCTAAGGTGATGTCCTCAATGGAGTAGTCAACGAGTTCCCTCGCATAAACTACTCCTTTCACAAAGTTCATGGTAGAGTGCGGCGTCACACTCACCGGGGTGCCATGAAGTGTCCGAAGAGCACTAATCTTAGCCGCCTCGGCGGGATTCGCCGCATTCGCCAGAAGGCTCCCGTCCGAGAAACGGGTTACCTTCGGCTCTCTACCAATTGCACTAGCTAATCCTCTCCTCTGATGGATCATGTTGCCCTTGGACAACATGGTGCCATCAGTGGAGCGAATAACGAGGAAGCGTTTGAAGCCAGCGGGCTCGAAAACGCCAGGTAACCTCTGAATCAGGGGCCCCGATGTCATCGAGGCTCTGCCCTGTGCACTCTTGGTAGTAGTCTTCTTTGTCAGGGGCTCCGCAACCGGGGGGGCAGAGGGGGCGGATGTGCCGATCTTGGCTTGGTCGCTTGCCAGAGTGGCAGCAGACCCATCCGTCCCCGCAGCCCCCGCGGATGGAGAGGAGCCCCGAGTCTTTTTGGTCTTTTTAGTCTTTTTCTTTTTCGGAGAGGAGGGTGGGGAATGAACCCGCTTTTCACCTCCGCCGGCAGAAGTCCCCAGGCCAGATGGACCAGCCTCAGCCAGGTCCCTCTCCGAAATGGAGAAGGTCCTGGTTGTCGTAGGGGCACCTGTCGGAGGAGATCCCTCCCCTCCTTCTACTGCCTCGGAGCCCTCAGCCATTTGAGGAGGACCTTGCATAGGGGCGGATTCGGGTTCGGTGCTTGGTGCCGAGCCCGAATTCCCCCCCATGGAAGGCCCTACCGTCTGGGGCTGGGTCTCCTCAAGGACCATGTCTATCACAGGAGGGGCCTCCAGTTGGCCATCCCCTCCCAGGACATCGCAGGTCCCCTTGGCAGTGTCGCCAGTCTTGTATGGGGAGGCACAGGCCTTGACCCCAAGAAGATTTAAAATTCTTGCCAGCAGGTCTTTTGAGGGAAGCAACCGAAGGGGCCTGGCTTCCCTCTCCCCCCTAAGGGGGTTTGCCCTACCGAGCCGCTTTGATGGGGAGCGGCTGGCTAAGGGCTGCCTGCTGGCTTTCTTGGCAGTCCCCTTGAAAAGAAAAGATGGGACTGCCGCTGGGAAAAGGGAGGTGCCCGAAAGCACCTCCAGAGAAGGGGGTGAGGGGGAGTCCCCTGCACCCGTAGGCGAAGGAGAGGAGTAAGCCTCCTCTCCGGTTAGAGAAATATGGAGGGTCCCCTGTGCAAGCACAGGGGGAGGGACCTCCATTTTTTTGGTGGAGCTGCCCAAGGGCGGCTCCGTCGATGAGCAAGGGGGAGTTAAAGGGGTTTGGGTTTTTTTTTTTGGTTGTTCATCTATGGGCATGGTGACCCTATTTTTGCCACGGGACGCAATAGCTCATCACCCCTCGCAGTAGCCCGCACCGTGAGAGGTGCTTACAAGCCCGGCAGAGCCAGGCGCCGCCATTCGGGACCACCCCTCCCGCCTGGTGGCCTGGCAGTCCATCGGCATGGCGGCTCCACCTTGGACACGGCGTAAAAAAAGATAGATTTTGAAGACGAGAGGAAAAGGGATGTGAGGAAGGTATGGGTGGGGATGAAGCAGGTAGTTAAAAACCAGCCACCCCAGACCGGAGCTCAGGGGTTAGGGAACATTGTCCCCCACCCCCTCAGCCCCGATGCGGGACAGTTGGCTGAAAGGAAGGTCAGCATCTACCCTGTGAAATTAGAGGCTGACCAGAGAAAGTTGTGGGAGAGGTTGTGTGAAAAGAGAGGAAACAAGTGTTTTGAAGGAAGGAAGAGAGGCTAAGCTGGGGCCGGACGGGGTGCTGAGTCCCGTCAGCACGGCGGCCAGGATGGCAAATCGCCGCGCCCCTTACGGGGCCAACACAAAAGAAACTGTCACGCCACTTGGGAGGTAGGTCAATGTGGAACAGTCATGGAGTAATCGCATGCAGCTTTAAGTTCCCCTCAGTCATCTCCCATCTTCTTTGCCGAACAGCACAGAAGACTGCCATGATTTTTGCCTTGTAGTCGGTACTAAAAAGAGCCAGATGGTGGTCTGGTCACCGAGACCTTGTGGACTCTTTGCTGCCCTCATTCCCACATGGCCAGGAAGCCACCACAACAAAATCTTGACAACCACCCAGCTAATGGCAACCGTGGCATCACGGATACTGTTAACCAGGGTGTGGATATTCCAATGCCCTGAGAGTTACAAGGAGTTACAAGGATAGTAAGTACCTCAAAAGAACATTCGTTCCATTTCAATGGAGGTACTTATTTTTTTGTATCTATTTGCTACATCCAAACTTTTTATTATGCTACTTGTGCTACATTATGCAAGAGTTAACTCTTTTTTGTCAATTTGCTGTTCTCTCATAACTTACTTATTCTATATAATATTTTACATGCTAATATATATATATATATATATATATATATATATATATATATATATATATATATATATATATATATATATATATATATATATATATATATATATATATATATACATATATACATATATATATATATATATATATATATATATATATATATATATATATATATATATATATATATACATTCAACTTAGATTAGGGTTTCTCATCCAATATTAGAACATAAACTCGTTCTTTGTCTTTGGTTAATGATTCTGAGCTATAAGGAATATTTACAACATATTCATGTCAAAAAGCATTTTATTATGATTGCATACAATAAATATATTTTATAATAAATACAATTAATATTTTGTAAATCTTAAAATTAGCATACAAATTTTATTTTAACTTATTAGTCACGTCACATATTATGTTAGATCTTAAAATTTTGTCTAATTTCTTTTTAAAATTTTCTACTGTATTACATTTCACTACATCTTCTGGTAATTGATTCCACTTGTTCACAATTTTATACGCAAATGAGTTCCCACATATATTTGTGCGAAAATTCTTGGGTTTTATTTTCATTCCGTTTGATCGCGTAGTAGATGTGCTAAACTGAAACCAAATATTAGAGTCGACATTTTCTATTCCTTTTAGTATTTTAAACATTTCTATTAATTGACTCGGAACCAGGCATAACTTGTTATCTCCCATACTGAGCAGTGTATTGCAACCAGCTCAGCAATGAAGACAAACACAGTGTCTGGTAGAGCACCGCTGACTTCAACAGAGTGGATACAGCGTGGAAACCGACCCCTTCAGGTTGGCATCATGAGCAAAACCAGATTTGCCACTGGCCCGAGAGCTACACCAAGCTCTCAAGGTAGTTTCCTAACCTTAAACCCAAAGGGATTAGGGTATGACTAGCGTCACTCGGTGGCAGAGGAACTGTCGAGATCAGCTGTGGATGAAGTGAAAGCTGTTGGCAATTGAGGGAGGTGCCAGCCTTGCATGTATAGTGGGCTCTTAATGGTGGATGTGCGGAGGGCACTGGTCACCTTGTGGAGATCGGTGCGGTGGATTGAATCCACAACTCACAATAGATGCTTGGCTTCATGGAGATAGATAAAAGTTGCATCTGTAGTCAATCTCAAAACAAACAAAGCAGCGAGGCAGTAACTATCAGCAGCCCAGATGCTGAACATCATGGAATGAAAAGTGTCCACAGCACAGGTACTAGTGACCCTAAGGCTGCAAATTTGAGCCTGCCAGATTAGGCAGGGACACCCTCTACTGGCTCTATTGGACCAGAGAGGGCTCCCCCACCTGTACACAGAAAAAATGATCTCACAAAATCTCAGATATAAAGATTGGGAGGCGTCCCCTCGCCCCCATCGTGTGGAGTATCCATGATACCATATTGCCATGCAGTATCATAGGCCTCCAGATGAAAAAACCCTGTGATGAGGGAGGCACCGGGCTTGCACATATAGTAGGCTCTTAATGGTGGATGTGCGGAGGGCACTGGTCACCTTGTGGAGATCAGTGTGGTGGATTGAATCCACAATTCACAATAGACGCTTGGCTGCATGGAGATAAAAAAAAAATTGCATCTGTAGTCAATCTCGAAACAAACAAAGCAGCGAGGCAGTAACTATCAGCAGCCCAGATGATGAACATCATGGAACAAAAAATGTCCACGGTCTGGGTACTAGTGACCCTAAGGCTGCAAATATGAGCTTTCCAGGTGAGGCGAGGACACCCTCTACTGGCTCTATTGGACCAGAGGGCTCCCCCACCTGTACACAGAAAAAATGATCTCACAAAATCTCAGATATAAAGATTGGGAGGCGTCCCCTCGCCCACATCGTGTGGAGTCTCCATGATACCGTATTGCCATGCAGTATCATAGGCCTCCAGATGAAAAAACCCTGTGGTGTAGTGCTATCTATGAATTAAGGCCTGGCAGACATCATTTTCCAGTCGGGTAAGAGCATCTGATGTGGAGTTGAACTTGGAGAAGCCGCAGTCTGCCTTCAAGGAAAAAGGCTTGTTTAACATGTAACAATTTCTCCAGCAACTTGTAAATGGAGGGGGTTAGAGAGATTGGGTGGAAACTGGGATCCATCCATAAAGATATTAAACAGCAATAGCAAAATCTCACAACCTTGCTTTACATTCCACAATCTCCCAGGTAGTCAGAGGTAGCAGACATCACCTGCTCCTCGGGAGCAATTAAAAACAATCACACAAATGTAAATCTACTCACTCCCTCATCTTTTATTTTAATGCACGCCTAACTTCTAACATCAATACTCTTACAATAAAAAAACAGTTTATCAATTGCTCCATATATTCTTAGTACCTGCCATAATACTTTTCTATCTACTCAAAAATAAGCTTTATCCAGATCCATGAACTGGACATTCACTTTAGCTCACTTAGCCCTTGTTATTTCAGCCTGCTATCTCCTTCTAAATACCTAAGCAAAATGCAGCCTACCTGCTCTAAACCCCCCCCCCATCAGTCTTTATTATCATACTCGTAATTATATACAAATCAGAATTTTTCCATACACTTTACCTACTAAGCTAGGGGTTCCCAAACTGCGGGTCATGGAAGGTCCAACTGTATGTACATTCAGCTCACCAAAACGGGGCTGAATTTTCAGTCTCGGCACTAGCTTGAAGGCAAGAGTGAACCACTAGTGATTGTATCATTTTGTACAAAGCCTCTCCCTGCCTATAAAATTGGTAAAATGGTATATGCCTCAGTGTTAATGAAAGTCACACAAGATAGGCTTATAGTGTATAAACATGTGTGAATTTCAACCTTATCTGATTGGACTAGGACTAAATACATGTGTTTGGTGTTTTGTACCCATTTTTTACCCATCTCCTATAAATAACCCAACTTAGATTTAATGTAAGTTGCCAAAATAATATGCATGATTATTCTGAGTTACGATTATGAATGTCAATATGATTGGAATTGAAGAATCATTGAGAAAATTTACAACCCCTGTAGTCAGTCACATATCTACTAAATTCATTTTCCCCATAAATTAACTTCATAGTATGGTGCACTGCATGCCAATTTGTAGTACATGAAGTCATTCATCCACTGTAATTAGGGATTTTTGTGACACCTCATCCAAATTCAGCGACTGAATCCAACCCCTTTTTAAGACCAAACTGCCAAACTTTAAAATAAAGTCCAATGCCCACCATTATCCATATGCCAAGAAGAAGAGCCTCAGTCCCAACACAATCCAACAAAGCTGTTTGACCATCAATACCCACAGATACTCAACACTACCCATGCAGGGTACATTAGTTCTATCTTTTTTTTTTCTTCTTTTTTCTTATTTTTAAGTTATCACAGATGACAAAAGACACAAGGGCCTATTGAAGGTCCTCCGCATCCATCAAAACCCACCTACAAAAAGCACCATCGCCAGGGAAAGAAAAAATCAAAGTCCCCCACAATATAATATAACAGATGACAAAAGCCACATGGGCCCATCATAGGTCATCCGAGTCAAACAGCCTCTTTTTTAAGGCACCCAAACTCTCAGGAAAACTACATGCAGAGGATTGCGTCCAGAAACAAGGGTATCACCAATCAATGCTTGTCAAGAACTAAATCATGCAGCTATAGATATATACAAACAATATTAATATATACAAAACTTAGGAACCATCACAACCTTTCCTCCCCATAACCTCATCCAACCTACTCTTAAATACAGTTAAATTTGGACTACCTACTACCCTCCACGGCAATTTGTTCCAAAAGTCTACCACTCTATTGGTGAAAAAATATTTTCTTAAATCAAATCTACACCCTTGCTTTTTAATTTTCAAGTGGTGACCTCTAGTCCGATTTCCATCATCTAACTCAAAAAACTTGCTAACATCCAATTTATCTAGCCCAGAAAAATTTTTAAACAACTCAATCATATCCCCTCTCACACACCTCCTTTCGAATGAAAACATATTTAATACCCTCAGTCTATCTATATATTCAAGGTGCCTCAGGAAAGAAATAATCTTTGTTGCCACCCATTGCACTGACTCAAGAAGGTTAATATCGTGTCTAAAATGTGGGGACCATGCCTGTATACAGTACTCTAGATGTGGCCTAACATAAGAGTTATAGAGTTTAAGAATAACCTCCTTACTTTTGTAACTGACATTTCTCTTAATAAAACCCAGCACTCTATTTGTCCTATTTCTTGCTTCAATACACTGCTTAGAAAACCTTAATGACTTATCTATTACTACTCCTAGATCTTTCTCATCCTCTACTGAGCTCAGCCAATGCCCATCTATTTCATAGTTAAATTCTCTATTATCTTTACCCATGTTAATAACTTTGCACTTATCAAGGTTGAAAGTCATTTGCCACTTATGTGCCCAGGATAACAATTTATTTAAATCCCCCTGCACTTTAAAATTATCATCAATATCTGTAACTATATCTGCTAATTTGGTATCATCTGCAAAAATTGACACTTTATTATTAACCGCCTCCCCAAGATCGTTTATATAGATGACAAATAATAATGGACTGAGAACTGATCCCTGAGGAACCCCACTGATAACAACCCTCCTCTCTAACTTTACACCATTTAGCACTACCCTTTGCTTCCTATCTTTCAGCCACTCAGGTATCCAATTTGAAACACCCCCACATATCCCAATCATTTTTAATTTATGAACTAGTCTTCTATGTAGTACCTTATCAAATGCTTTACTAAAATCCAAGTAAATTACATCTACATTCTCTCCCTTATCTACTTGATTTGTTACAAACTCCAGAAAGTCTAGTAAATTAGTCAAACACGATCTAACTGATCTAAACCCATGCTGAGCATCGATGATTAACCCCTCCCTCTCTAGATGTTGGCAAATCCCTTATTAACTATTTACATTCGCTCTCTTCCAATCATCGGGTATTTCTCCATATTCCAGTGACCTAGTATACAACTTCTCCAGAGCTATTGAGATACTTTCTACCCCTTCTTTAAGTATCCTAGAATGAATATTATCAGGGCCGGAGGCCTTGGTAGCATCTAACTCACCTATTAGTCCTTTTATCTTCCTCCAATCCACACCAATGGTAGTAAACACCTCTTTACTTGACCCATGAGTACTATACATAAGACTATTTAGTTTCTCCCTTGTAAATACTGATGCAAAATGACCATTTAGTACCTCAACTATTTCCTCATCAGTTTCTCTCACAACCCCTTCATATTTAATAGGTCCTATTTTAACTCTGCCAGACTTGTTATTAATTTTATAGTAACTAAAGAACCTTCTAGGATCTTTGTTGCTATCCTGAGCTAATTTAATTTCTGACACCCTTTTGTTCTTCTTTATAATCTTATTTAACTCATTCCTAGCCATTCTATAATCACTTAAATTTTGAATATTATTTTCTACCTATAATTTTTATATGCCCTTTTCTTCTCTGAAATTTTTCTAGCTGATTCCACCATAATGGTTTCCTACTTTTGGGATACATTGCTCTTGGACTACATTTATTATATGCTTGAAAGTATCCCACATCCCATAAGCATTTTTACCTCTGAATTCTACATCCCAGTCTACCAAATTTAGCAAGCTTCAAAGTTTTACATAATCTCCCTTATGAAAATTTGGAATTTTACAACATTCTCAGTTATTTTACCCTTCTCAATTCCCAAGTTCAAACAAACTATCTGATGGTCACTATTTCCCAATGTTTCCCCAACAGTCAATTCTTGAACTAAATGATCACTGTTAGAAAGTAATAAATCTAATATATTGTCCCCCCTTGTTGGCTCATTAACAAATAGATTCAAAAAATTATCCTCAAAGCATTCTATGAACTTGCCACTTGTTCTATCCCTACCTATCATATTTTCCCAGTCCACAGAGTTTAAGTTGAAGTCCCCAATAATAACTGCATCTGTTTCACATCCCTTACTTATTTCCCTTATCATTATTCATCTATATCATCAGTCTGCCCAGGTGGTCTGTAAAAAGCTCCCAAATGCACCATTCTATTTTTACTGAACCTAATATCTACCCAAAGTGACTCAACTCAATCCTGCTTTATTGAAGTATTTAAACTTGAAATAATGTTTTTTATATAGATAATTATTCCTCCACCAATCCTACCTGTCCTTTGACTAATGTACATATTATAACCCTGTAAATCAAATTCACTTATAGTGTCACTAAATTCTATTTCATTAATCCATGATTCAGTAACACATAATATATCTATATCCTCATCGCTAATATAACTAAATAGCTCATCCTTCTTGTTTCTAAGACTACAAGCATTTGTATAGAAACAATTTAACCCCCCTATCCCTGAAGCACCTCTTCCAACCTGAATGACCTCACCTCTATCGCCTTGGAACCTATTTCTGTTATCTGCCAAGTCCATTCTACTAAGAGGTGCTGACACACCAGCTGCTCACATCCCATTTCCCTGCGTGCAACACCTAGCAACATGTCCCTCAGATCCAGTTAAACAGGTGAATTTAAATTTGGGACAAGACCTATGTGGCCCACTGCATTTAAAGCATTGGAATGGACACTTATCACCTTCTTGAAGTACTATTAGTATCTAGTTTCCCACCCGCAAAGACCTAATAAGACGATCATACTCCTCCCACAACACATATACCCCCCTCCTACTCAAATGCAGTCCATCCATCGCATACATTTCTTTCCTTCCAACAAACCTATCCCACCCATCCACAATCACGACACCTTCCATCTCACATAATCATTTAGACCAATCGCACAAGACATCCATTCTACCCCAACATCCATTCTTGGAAGCACACCTGTCACAACACCTTTCATTCTACTTTCTTTCACCTTTTCAATCAACCTCTTGTACCTCTCACGTAACTCACATGCACACACTTTCTTCAAATCATTCACTCCTACATATGTAATCACAATCGCATCCCTTGCACAGCCAGACACCAGCTCCTCATACCTATCAGACAGATCTCTCACTCCAGCACCTGGCAAACACACCCTCAAACCATTCAATCTACTTGCATTCAACTTCCTATCTAAATATCTAACTCGCGAATCACCTATCACAAGCACTTCAGTCAGACTCCTATTCCTAACCCCCACAGACCTAACTCCATCCCCACTCCTATTCTCATTCAAACTACCAGTCACTCTACCTCCACCCCCACCAGTCCTATCACTTCCAGTTACTTCCTCTCTTAGGGCACTGAATCTATTAGTCAAGCTAATAGGTTCTGTGTCCCTCTGACTCACACACCTATTTTACCCCTGGCTAACCACCTCAACAGAGGCAATCCTATTCTCACAAAGAACAGGAGAAGCCTCCCTAGCTACATGTTTCCTAACCACTTTCCACTGTCCCCCATCCTCACTAGGCCTATTTCTAACTAATCTAAGGGAGCTAACTTCACTATCCCTAGAACTATCATATCCTACCTCCTCCACCAGCCCTCTACCTTCACCTGAAACATCTATCTGGCCTACCTCACCACCTAACCTAACATTAAGTTCCCCCCTGAGCTCAGAAACTAACCCCTCCAGCCTACATATCCTGTCTAAATCCTGCATTCTCATCCCCTCTAAATCTACAATGCATTCATGCAGCCCACATACAACACATGTATACCCCTCACCAACTACACCACAACCAATGCATACATTCTGACACTCATGTTCACTTTCATCTTTGAACTCCATCACTTATTCAAACAAAGAAAGAACTTAAGTAGTAATAAGAAAAAAAGAGCAACTTAGCTTTCACTGATTCTGTGGTGAAAAACTGTAGAAAAATCCAAAAAATAAATCAACAGACCGAAATGAGATTTAAGGCACAACACAAGTCCAAATCAGTCGCTAATCAAACCGTCAACCTAGAAACGAGGTTTCAAAACACTAATTTAATTTATCTACTACGCACTTTCCCGCGCAAAATAATATAAACAAAAGAACCTGGCTGAAAAATTAACAATACTAAACAACTTTGTTATATTAACCAAATATACGATCTAATAACTTAATATTTATGTTTACTATGTCACTAGACTATACGTAATACTATTTTGCGTAAAAACTTCTATCAAACACCAAAGTATAGCAAATAATCGAAATATTCAGAGAGCTCTACGAAACACATGCTGCCTGTTCAAACCTCAGTCGAAGACTGATACAACATGTCTCATCAAGCACCTCATGAATAACACCCGGTGCCAAAACTGACCTCAAACACCCTATATCAACCAATGCTCTCAGCCAGTGACCCATAATAATGACTGGTTACAGGAAGCACCTTCATTTCTGACTTGAAAGAGGTGCTGACACACCAGCTGCTCACATCCCATTTCCCTGCGTGCAACACCTAGCAACATGTCCCTCAGATCCAGTTAAACAGGTGAATTTAAATTTGGGACAAGACCTATGTGGCCCACTGCATTTAAAGCATTGGAATGGACACTTATCACCTTCTTGAACATTGTGACATAGCTCAAAGCTCTCAAGATACTTCTGATGGTAATCCATTAATAAATGCCTGCAAATGAAATCACTCAGAAGAGATGTCTACCAACCTTGCTAACCAGAGCAAATCCATTATAAACATATTTATGGGTTAATCATGCAACACACATTTAATGAAATGATCATACGCATGGAATATTCAGCAAAAAATAATGATTAACATTGACTTGATTGAACAACCTTTTCCTTTTTTGAGTCAATTGCTTTAAACTGTGAAAGCAATCCCCTCTAAAGATAATGGGACAACACACTCCAACTGTTTTAAATCTCTAAGTTTAACAAGTAGCTCAAATTTGTTGAACCACTCTATCACATTGCCCCTGCCTTCAAATGACCACAAATGATCATTGATCTTTAAATTCCCAGTCACCATCACAAGGGACCTAGATAGCTTGTTCTTAAGTTATCAGAATGCTGTAAACTTATGTTGTAGATTATGATAAAAAACACAATAACCTCTGACCATTCTATGATCACCACAAGAAACGTGCATATTTTCACCAGAACACAAACCAGCTTCAACTTGAGAATCTTAATGAAACCCACTCTCAACACTGATTCCTTTTTGACTGACTAAATTTTTCAACCTTCATTGGTTATGATACTGCCACTGTGCAAGCATGACATAATACAGAGTGTTGCCAACCAATCGATAATAACCCTGAACAGAGAGAGATGGGGTGTTCGGGGTATATTTAATCTCAATAAATTACAGAGCACATTTGACAATAAAATAAATTAAATTTAATAGTTTTACATTATTGGGGTATTTCATAGAATTACCCTCAAGACATTTTTGCATGGCTTTGTAAAATTTTAAAACAGGGTTGCTAAATTTCTTGAAATTTTACCCTTTTCAAACTTAATTATCTTATTTATTTATTTAATTTTTAATAATTGATAGCTATCAAAAAATATTTGGGTGGTTTTATCACTATAATTAACTTTCCAACCTAATGTGAGGAAAAATAT
Organism: Ceratothoa steindachneri; assembly: GCA_963969495.1. Lineage (NCBI taxonomy): Eukaryota > Metazoa > Arthropoda > Malacostraca > Isopoda > Cymothoidae > Ceratothoa > Ceratothoa steindachneri. Next base: position 119,225,585 of record OZ018328.1, read on the forward strand.
TAGTTGGTAACACAGATCAACAAAGCCTAGCAGCAGTTATGCAAAGCTATTTAAAGATTTATAAAACATAAAAATAATTATATTTCAGTTAAATAATATTTACTTGAAATATTTTTTAAATGTGACAACTATTTGGGGCAACCAATACATTTAAAATGTATAATGTTTTAAAATTTTATTGCCATTTTATGCACTGTGTTGAGAAAAAAACTGAAAATCAGAATTTTTTTTATAACAGGGGTATACTAGTAGTAATAACAACAATTACCTAAATATTGGCATCATTTAGAATGGCATGGGCACACTAGTATGTAAATAAAATTAAATTGTATGAAAGAAAAATATTGTATCTAACAAGGGCACTTTCACTCATTAGAAAGTAAACAATGAAAAGATAATGGACCAAAGTATGGATAAAATAAAAAGATGAAGAGTTTAAAAAGTTTAGGATGGCAAATCCTGCCATATTTGAAAAGAACACTAAATGCTGGAGTCAGAATGGCATATTATAACCAGCCCAGGACCTGGACTCCTCTTACGGAAGATGTTTGTTGCAGAAGTGTGGCAGTGGCAGCATCCGCACCAAGGGTCCAGCAGTCAGCCCTCTTCAGTAGTTCTTCATATGTGAGTGGCAATGCAGCTGTTCCACTCCACCAGAACTTCTTGGTCTGTCTGTCATAGGCATCTTCTGGGGATCCCTGTAATACCAACAAGAGCAGGATGATTGATGGGAAAAGATGGTGGTGGTTGAGGGAAAGGGGACACAAGGAAGCACATACACACACTACCTATGCTGTTATCTAGTTGAATGAAGTTAAGCTAGAGTGAGCATGGTGAGTTGATGGATGGAGTTTTGAACCGGATATACTTTGTGGTAGCTACCAGCCACACACTGTGGTGCCCCACTAGTATAGAGTGATCAGTGTCATAATTTTGTTGGGGCCAGGTGGAAAAAAACAGGCGGAGTTAGCTGGGGCTGGGCTGCAGGCCCAGTCCATCTATACCCACTGGTAGGATCCCACATTGGAATGTAGGCCAGTGATGAGATTATATACTTAGGAGTAAGGAACAAAAACTAGCAAGGGCATAAAATTTGTGAGAAGAGGTTTGTAGCAAGTTCCTTTAAGGCAAAGACAGGTGTTACACCAAACTATTAACCATAAGCTCAAAGTTAAAAATTATTAATGAGGACTGAAATTGTAATCCCCTGTAGTTATACTAGTTTATCTAAAACAAAATTGTTACCAATATAAATATAAAACAAACACAGCAGAAAACTAAACAATGCACACACTAGCCAATCAAACAAAAGCAAAGCAAAATCCTGATACAAACAAATAAAAATAAGTCAGTGTGCTCCAGCTTCGAGGGGAAAACCACTTAGCCCGGCACATGAGCATGCCTATACCATCGAGAATGGCTGTGAATGCATTGAGAGTCGCTGGCGGCAACTGAGGAAAATGCTGAACACACACAGGTGCATAATGCACTGTGCATGGTGTAGGGAAAGTGGCATATTCCCAACATTGACAGATAGGCTCTAAATAGGTGGTGGGGAAGGCAACAGTCACCAGAGGGATACCAGTGTGGTGGATCGCCTTCACCCTTTCACACTCAGCTGGAGATGCATAAAACTTGCATGCTTATCAAGCTTCAGTTGAACAATTCAAACGCAGCATAAATCTCTGCATCAAGGTCAGATGACAGTTGAATTTACACAAAAATAAGAGTATAAAGTGGAATATCTAGTTACAAATGCCTCTATTTATGGCCAAATTGACATATGACTAAAATTTGTCTTTACATACATATCATGCTTCAATTTGCAACTAAAGCCGGATGCCTTGAGAGGTCATAATTTTGGCTAGAGTTAACCAATCAGAACGATTTTGGTACCAGAGTCACGAGAAGTGACTGTGAAATTTCTTCACCCACATGGACCCTCTCACAGTTTTTGCTTCCCTGAAATAGAAGATTCTTGTACTATGGACATCAATGGCATTTTGGTGTCAGTAGAACCAAAAACTGAAACAGGAAGAAGCTACACAATTAGCAAGAAGGAGTCTGATACAACAAAGTGATGGCTCTGCTCAAGTCAGTACCTAGGTATTTATTAAATAATGTTTTGTCTAAAAGATTTTGTTTCAATTTTTGTCTTAAATAATCTTTTGTCTAATGTTTTGTATTAAATAACATTTTGTATAGGTAATAAAAATTGTAAATTTGTAATATTTGAAAGGTATTATGTTGTTTGTCTCACATTTCTGAAATGATAAAAAATAATCTCTTGTTTTATTGAATCTAAGACTGAAAAAAGTCAGGTCAGCCTAGGAAGGGGGAGAGGTTTTGTTTGGAAAGACTGAAATATGATGACGGTGTCAAGATACATCAGACTTTCTCAAAATCACTATTTACTAACGCTGTCTGATGTCATAAACTGCCACAGTAGAGCGACATGACTGAAAATACCACCCACCTGATGGTATATAAATGCCCATGGAGATCCCATTTTTATTTTTCCTGGAGCTATGGAGGATAAATAGAGCTAACTTTAGAAATTTGGGGGGGAGGATCGAAGTTGCACTTTGGCCAGGGTCAAAGTTCAGAGTTCAAAAAAGGGTCATCATGGCAAATATTGTCCTAGGAATGTCATTCTTCCACTCATTTGAAAGATATCTTTCTCCTCGACATTTTAATATAAAATTGTTCAGATTGGTTAATTCTGGCCAAAGTTATGACCTCTCCAGGTTTTGGGTCAATCAGTTTGACCAAAAATTGATCTGGCCATAAATATGACCACAATGACTAGATAGGCCTCATACTTAGTATGTGAACTTTATTCATCATAACCAACAAATGATGTAAATTTCATGCGATTCTGTGACCAAGGTGTCAGGAGGGTGTGTACACTTGATGTAGAATGCCCCTACGGCTTAAAAGGGGGGTATCTAAAGGGAAGAGAAGAATGGAGACCTCATGCTGGGTGTAAATGGCGGATCCCCCTGCCCGGCTCCCATCCTGCGGTGGTCGTGTGGCAAAACCTTTATACCCAGGGAGAGTGAGTCTCCTGCTAAAAGATAGCTAACGGGACAAGATGAGCCTCCAGAGCTCCTCCAAGTTGGCCCAGAGTCCCTGGAAATTCCATTGAAGAAATATGCCCTCCAGGCCTAGCTCGCAGTAGATGCGGGGGCCCTCTTTGAAGAGAAGACCCACACTGGAATGGCCTTATGCTTCCTGGAGGCAGAACACCGGCCACTGTTGGCCGGACAATGCGCTGAAGGCACTGTCGCCTTCGAGGACTTACTAAGGAAGGTTCAGCCTCGAAACCTTAGGTGAGCAGGAGTCCCTCTTTTGGAGGATCCACCGTCTCCGAGCCACCCAGCCTACCCCTGGGTGTGGGTGAAGGAGCCGAAGCTCTTTTAGTGGTCCCCCTTTTGGGGGGCAGCTTTTGGAACCCCAGAAGATAGCCCCACAACCAACTTCAAGGGTGCAGGCAGTCGTTTGTCATGCTGGGGAAAGGGAGGAGAGACCAGTTTTAGCCGGGTCTGGGTGTGAACCCTTGCCACCAGCTTTACCAGGGAAGAGCATGAGGGTAGAACCCGCAGAAGGGTTCTGAATGGGTGCAGAAATAACCATGCTCGTAGGCCTGGTGGGGCCAGGAGCATAGGGTGTCTTTCTTAGCATTGCGGCATAAGACATCCCAGGCAGAGATCGAGGTGCCAGGACAAAGTCCTTAGCCTCATAAAATGAGAGATGATCCTGTGCCTGAACTGCCAGGATTTCCTGCCCAAGGAGATATGCACCACATTGCTTCTAAGAAGTGGGGTGTGGCTCTCCACAATTGACACACTTGGTAATACACAACTTGGACTTATCATGAGCAGCCTTGGAGCAACTCACACAGACTTCAGTTAACCCCAACTTTGGGTGCCTACAAGAGCGATTAGTATGGCCAAAGCAGTGACAGTAATAGCACCTCCACAGCAGTGACACAAATCTCTTCATGCAGTACCGATACCAACTGGCACACACCGACTCAGGGAGCTTGTCACAGTGGAATGTGACGAAGAGTGTAAGGGTGAGTCTCGAGGCCCCTCCCTGTTTTCTCATCACAAGTTCGACCTTGACGGCCCCATGGTCAGACAGCTCTAAGGTGATGTCCTCTCTGGAGTAGCCAACGAGTTCCCTTGCATAAACTACTCCTTTCACAAAGTTCGTGGTAGAGTGTGGCATCGCACTCAATGGGGTGCCATCAAGTGTCTGAAAGCACTTATCTTGGCCACCTCGGAGGGATCTGCCGCATTAGCCAGAAGGCTCCTGTCTGAGAAAAGGGTTGCCTTCAACTCTCTACCAATTACACTAGCTAATGCTCTCCTCTGATGGATCATGTTGCCCTTGACCAACATGCTGCCATCAGTGGAGTGAATAATGAGGAAGCGTTTGAAGCCAGCGGGTTAAAAAATGCCAGGTGACCCAGCCAAGGTTCAATATTCTTGCCAGCAGGTCTTTTGAGGGAAGCGACCTAAGGGGCGTTGCCCTACCAAGCCGCTTCGATGGGGAGCAGTCGGCTATGGGCTGCCTGCTGGTTTTCCTGGCATTTCCCTTGTAATGAAAAGGGGGTACTGCGGCTGGGAAGAGTGAGGTGCCTGAAAGCACCTCCAGAGAAGGGGGTGAGGGGGAGTTCCCCTACACCCATAGGCCAAGGAAAGGAGTAAACCTCCTTTCCGGTTAGAGAAACTTGGAGGGTCCCCTTCGCAAGCACAGGGAGACACCTCCATTTTTTCTGTGGAGCTGCCCGAGGGCTGCTCCGACGATGGAACAGGGGAAATTAAGGAGATATTTTTTTTTATTTCTTCATCATTGGGTACGGTGAGCCTAAATTTTTCACGGGATGCATACGCTCATCTCCCCTCGAGGTAGCCTGCCCTGCAAGGCCTAGCAGATCCAGGTGCTGCCATTCAGGACCACCCCTCCCACCTGGTGGCCTGGCAGTCTCTCGGCATGGCGGCTCCACCTTGGAGACATGGTGTACAAACAAAGATAGATTGTGAAGTGAGAAGGAAAGGGGATGTGAGGAAGGTATGGGTGGGGATGAAGCAGGTTGTTAAAAACCTACCTACCAGGAGCTCTGGGGTTAGGGAACATTATCCCCTTCCCCCTCAGCCCCAATCCGGGATGGTTGGTGAGAAGAAGGTCAGCATCTACCCTGTGTAATTAGAGGCTGACCAGAGAATGTTGTGGGAGGTTGTAGGAGAAGTGAGGAAGTAGGGAAGAAATACAGGCTGTCTGAAAGAAGGAGAAGAGGCTAAGCTGGGGTCAGACGGGGTGCTGAGTCCCGTCAGTACGGCGGCCAGGATGGCAAATCACTGAGCCCCTTACGGGGGACAGAAGGATGTCATGAGACTACTTCAAGGTGGTGGATTTATGTATAAGAGTCTCTCTTCTTTCTAACAAGAAATTCTATAGTTTTTTTTATACACATTTCAAGTGGGAGTGGTTACATAAAATATTAAACATAGGAGAGGTTTTATAATAATGGTCTAGTTATATTTGATTTAGTTACTAAGTTTTTAGATTTTTACAATTGAGCCGATGGTTATATAGAGCAATGAACATAGGGGATGTTTTATATTTATCACAAGTTTAATGGGGCAGAAATTTCTTACAACTGAGCCAATGTGAATACATTTTTGAAGACAAAGGATACTCCTACCTTAGTATTAACCAATAGCATATAATTCAAGGTGATTAGAAGTGGAGCCAGACAGGTTTTACCTAAGAATCTGTCTTTTGCAAAGAAACAGTGAAACCATAGGAAATTAGTCACCAGTATTAAAGAATTTTGCTACTTCAGTGAAAAGATTGTTTGTTGATACCATAGGGGTTAGCTGAAGTGCAGGGAGGCTGGGTCAGCAAGGAGGGGGTTGGGAAAATGGAATGCTTGCATCAGATACTGTAATTTTAGCTTCAGAAGGTAATGTACATTTGTGCAAATTTCTGAGCTCTTATTTCATGCCTATCTGATAATCCTTTAAATATCATTATCATTATCGTTTACATTATTATTATTTTATAGTACAGTTGGAGTTTGATTATAGGTAAGGAGGTAATCCTAACACATATAAAATTGGCTAATCATTCTAGTCTTAAAAATATTTGCAACTTTTTGAAAATGAGCTTCATTCAATCGTATAGTGCACAGCATGGTACAACACACCATAAAATGAAGGCTAACAAAAGTTTTTATTAATCAAATATTTATTAGAAAACTTGAATTTAGTATTTATCTTTTAGAGAAACATTTTAATAGGGAAGGTTGAACAGCATTTTCATATTTTACTTCTTCTCATAAAATTGGCGAGAGCACATAATGGCATCCATCATCTGTTGTTTTAAAGCTTCCACGGTGTGAAACATTGCACCTAACTCATTTAAAGTCAGCTTGTTTTTTACTTGTCTCAATATGTAGTCTTATTCTTCCAGTTCATTATATGCACATTGGAGCTCTATATTGAGAAGATCATTGTAACTAAGGTCTTCTGTATACAATTAAAGCAATTTGCATATGACTGATTGACAAAATTGTTAGTTGTGACTCATGACTGACTTGGGTTGGTTTTGTGACATTTTCATGTTTGAATGGTTCTCTGCCGCTGGAGGTAGAGTCCGGTCAGTGGCCTTCAGTGACTTCACAATGTGCATTGAATGTCGCAGAGGAACATCTCGGCTTGAGAATGTAGAGAAAGTGGTCTTGAAAGAGACTGCCATGGATGCAGTGTCCAAGGTTGTGGTCCCATTCTCCCAGAGAACAGAGAGGGGCCTGCAAGAACATGCCCCAAATAATTTTGCCTAACTTATACACATCTGCAAGATGTCTTCGGAGTTAAGTGAAGATCGATATACAGCAACTTTTGCCCTAGTAGGCAGTCACCAGATGGACTCTTAAGATTTTTTAAAAAATGAAGATGTGTATGCCAGCCAACAAGAGTGGCAGGAGTCTTTAAAAAATACTGGAACCTAGCCATAAAAATATACACTGGAACCTAGTCTTATCTCAACAAAATTCACAGACAATGAAATCATCCAGGTGACATTTAAAGCACATGTAGGCATATCACTTCTGTGTGTGGCCATCTCACACTCAGTCAACCACTAAGGAAGTGGATGCAGTGCAAAATGACCAGATGTAGGAATAGTAGTTAGACCCATGAGAATGAGGTTGCCAGAAAAGAACAAAACAGTTTCATCCACTAACCTAAACTCTTTGAAAGAGATGGAAAATAAATCATTTCCTGAAATGCACTCCACTACAGACACTACGAGCACCACCCAGGGTTGTGTTTCAGGCAGCAGTGGCACAGAAATTGAGGGTTGAATGGGAAAATGATTACTATCATGGTTATCAAACACCTCACACCCAAATTCAGGCTCTGCATCTGGAGAGCACAGTGATAGATCAAGGCAGGAAAATGTAGCAGTTCTTAGGCAGAGATGTGTAAACTCATCCACATTTAAGACACCTATCTTCAGCTTGCATATCAGGTCAGCAAGGACCTCACCTGTGAGATTGATCAAGTAGCCCCCCTACTGTTTAAATCATCCAGCAGCTGTTCCACAATATGGCAGAAGTCCCCTGCATCAAAGCCACCTGATGGTGAGATGTATAGAGAAATAATATACTTTGTATCCAGGTGTAGCTGCACTGCCTGAAAGGAGGTATTTATAGCAAATATAAAAATAGAGACATCATGCTAAGTGTAAAGCACACATCCTCTCACCCAGCTCCTATCCTGTGGCGGTGGGGTCATAAAAGTCTTATACCCTAGGAAGGTTGGCAGGGGGCACGCAGCCAGCACATGATCTCCTGCAAGTAAATAGATAACAGAAAATGGGAAGCTGAGTAGAGGTAGCACCTTTTGACTCCTGACTGCTGCATCTCTCTGGAGTGTGAGATGGTACTCACTCTCTTCCTAACTCACATATGCAGGCTCCAAGCATCACACCCCAATAACCACTTCAACAGGTGGGCTAAACCATGTGAGGGGAACTCATCTATGGCAGCAGGTAGATGAGAGGGGAACGGTGAGTATAACCAGACTTGTCTCCTCTACTCTGCCTTTCTTCATGGAGAGGGGGGAAACACTCAAGTTAGTAGAGCATTGCACTTGGGAAGTCTTTGGCAAGTACCCAAGTATGCCCACTCAATTTTTGTTTCATGTCTGCTAGATATAACTAATGACAGCAGGCAGATGCAAAGCAAGGGGTTGTTACGACCTGGATCCTTAAGTCAAGAGCCCCTGAGCCCCTACAGTTCCTCCCAGTTGGCCCAGAATATGCAGCAATTCCATTGAAGGAATATGCCATCCAGGCCTAGCTCTTCAGAGAGAAGATCCTTATAGGAATGGCTATATGCTTCCCAGAGACAGAAATTTGGGCACTGTTGGTCATACAAAGCACTAAAGGCACTGACACCTTTAAGGACTTATCAGGGTAGATTGGGATCTCTATGAAAGGTCTTTTTTTCATCTCCTTGCCTTAAACCTTTGACAGTGGTGCCTCTTTTGGATAGTCTCACATTTCTGAGTTGCCCAGTCAAGCATCAGGTGGGGGTGTAGGAGTTAAAGCTCCATTGGTGCTGCATCCTTTCGGGGGACAACTTGAGTCCTGTGAGGCCTTACAGGAAGCATTCAGGTGAGAGCTCTGGTTTTAGCAGATGTTGGGTCTTAGCCCTTTGTGCCGCCAGCTCTACCAGTAGAACACCCAAAGTGGAGTGAATGTGTAGAAGGGTTCCAGATGGGCAAGTAATAAGAATTCTTAGTTGATATATATATATGTATTATTTATACTAAGAATTATATAAATATAACTGAAATTTATCCCACTATCTGTAAAAATGGAGGAAACAATTATCTATGAATAGACTTGTGTGCTACTTAATGGTATTGTCAGTTAATGCCTATCTTTTGGAATGCATTTTGTATTTAGCAGGATGAACTATAGAAATTTCAGAATGTTTATAAGTACCATACTATATAAAAGGAAAACTATGCATGCTTAAGCAGTTTCAAAAGGGTATAAAAAAACATTTTAAACCAGAAGATAGTCAAAATTGCAATTCTTTTTTATCTGATATATATATATAAAAAAAAAACTAATTAACAGCTCAAACTAAAGATCTTATCAATATTAATGTAATAATTGACTAAGTAAAGTAATTAAATATAAACCTTCAGTACTTAGTTCAAACTTACCATTCTTTCATTGGAATAGTTTGATTATGAGATTATTATCACCATTATCAAACCTCTCAAAAAGTTTGATAGAATGATGATGCAAAGTAAATTTACATATTCAATATTAATACTGTTCCATAGCTATCTGGAAGATATATAAAATGTAAAAATTGAGTATTTTTAGATTAATCTTTATATGAAGTCATTCTGACATCAATGACTGCTTTTAATCAAGAAACATTTGAATTTGATATAATAAGGATGACTAATAATTAAAGGACAAACCTCAGCTTCATATTAAAATGCTACCAAGGCCTAATCCACTCTATGACCCGGCGGAAATACAAACTTTTAGATCCTCAACTTGTACATAGATACCCTGCATCCCATGACAAAAAGAACCTGCGATACCCAAGCCTCTTTTGCTCCCCTTCCACCTCTATATGCAAAAAAACTCTCAACATCCATATTCCAACAACAGCCCACAAAGAGGAAAGGGGGCATGGAATAAAGCCCAGGGTGCATCTAAAACCTGGAGGAATGGAATGATATGCTCTCCTGACCTCGGTGTGTACCATGCAAGGGGGTGTAGGGTGCAATTATACAGCTGGGGAATTGTGTGCCCTCCTAGTCCCAATATCTGAGACTTTTTACTTTAAATTTAATTCCAAATTTACTCCCCAGACATCACCTGAGCATCCTACCTACACTGCACCATCCTCTCACTCCCAATTGCCCTTGAGGGGCCTCATACCACCCCCCATGCACTTACAACCAACAAAAGCTTCAAGGTTACTTACTTACTACCAGGTTGCCCAGTTCAGCAACATAAAACTTATACATACTTCAACATATTCTAAAACAGAATATGAAACACATATCAAGGCAAAAAACCCTAAATACGTAGAAACAGAAATTCCCTCTGGAAAGTACAATTCACAACACCTAGAAACAACCTACAACAACAACAACAACTCAGAAGAATAAGAAGGAGACTGATAAGGGATTCTCATTCTCGCTGCGGTGTTGAGTGGACACATTGTGATCACTGTTGAGGGAAGTCTATCACCAGGGCAATGCAAGCCCAAACATGAGGGGCCACACAGCCGCCTCCAACAACATGATATCTCCACCATTGCTTGACATGGCCACCATCAGCGCCGCTGCTCTCCAGATGCTGGTAGACCACCACCTCACCCTAGTCCTCGACCTGTGGATGTAATGCCCCAGCCACACCAACAAAATCACTGAGACAGCGATGGAATTCACAGCTCAGCCCTATAAAAGGACCCATTCTTCAGATGGCGAAGTACCGATACGCAAACTTCAATGTCAAAAAAACAAAAACACTCCACAAACAAGAAAAGACATCCATAAGGTTAACAGAAAGCACCAGCAATAATCAAACAACAGACCTACTCACCCCTTCCACAAGCGATAAAATGATTGCATGTCCTATATTACTGGTAGCAGTCTGACTCAAATTTAAAGGTCCCCTCCCTGCATATGACCTCTTACTTGGTCAGACCTCACACTCTGCCAGTAATACAGTGCCACCGTTGCTTGGAGTACAGTCACGGTACTGAAAACTGCCAAGGAAGGATCAGGTGCCGCAGCTGCAGTGGCTCCTGTAATGCTGGTGACTGCATGAGGGGCCCCAGATGTAAGTTCTGTGGCTCTGATCATAGGCCTACATCCAGGCACTGTGTCACCCATGAAGAGGCAGAAGTCATACAAAGACTTGTGCAAAAGGAACAAATTGCCTCCCTCAAAGCAAAATAAAGGCTGGGGCGGATCAAGCCAGGGTCCTATCACCCCAAACAAAAGACACCAACTACTGCAACCCTTAAGCAAGCAGTCCTTACCCCCACCCACAGCCAGCAATCATACCAACCCCTGCACCTCTCCAACTCCCCCCCCCAGGGTACTAGTAGCGGAGCTGACCAATCCTAACCCTACCCCCTTAACAGTCAACTCAGAAAGGAACCCCCTCATATGCCCAGGTCCTCACAAACACGGTGACACTCCAACCACACCAGACTCAAAAAACACCACCTTGCCCAAAGCCTATCAGACCAAGATGAAAACCACAACCCTCACCCAAGAGTCCCCACCAACACAGGGATAACCGCATCCTTGCCACCCGACTCAACTCCGCACCTCATCCCACACCCCTCATATATCAGTGCCCAACACCTGTTCCAATCGCAACTCCCCCAAGCCACCCAATTCCACATCTAACTCAACCTGAGGCCAATCCAGCAGCACCCTTTGAGCACAATTGCCAGCATACAATCTCTTTAGCATCACAACCCAGCTCATTTTCTTGGATGCATTTCCTTAGTAGTATCACACCCATTGTCTTCACTTTTTCTCCTACTTCTCGACAGGCTGTTCCTTCCATTTTTCCTCTCCTCATATCTCTTTCAACCTGAACCCTCCATCTGCCTCTCCCTTCCTCTTCTGGAATGCTCGGTCTCTATACCTGAAACTTCCAATCTTTAAAACACCTTTCACCTCTCTTCATAGGTGTCTGTGAGATTTGGCTCACTGACTCCTAGTCTCCATCTTTCTCAGGTTACCTTCCTACAGGAAGGAAGGACTGGCTGGCTGGAACATGGAGTGGAGGCCTACTGCTCCTGTTCAAGTAGGGCCTTCCATCCTATCAGCTGTCCATCACACCTCACCCTGGAGGGAGACTAGTTTCTCAGAGTTTGTGTCACCTTCAATACCCCCCACCCTCCCCCCGATGACCTTATCCTTTACAACGCATGTTGAGATATTTCAACATTACAATTTCAGCACCTCTTTAATCAGCTCTCATTATGGGAGATTTCAACGCTCATCATAGGCATTGAGAACCATCTCTCTTGATGGCTCAGCAGAACTGCTCAGGGAGTTCCCTCGCAGACTTCCTTGCTGACAGTGTCTAGACCTGTGTCTGGGGAATGGCCTTCTACATCTTACCACCACAGGACCATACATGGGCAGTGACCATCTTCCTGTCATCCTCAGCTTTACTTCTCTAGTCCCCACTCCACCCTCCACCACGGTGGTCTCTCAGAGTCATCAACTGGCACTCTTTCCTCACCCATCTATCCTCTAAACCATCTCCCACTAATCTTTCCCCTGCTGAAACCATTGGGTTCTTGAAGAATACCCCAGTGGTGGTTGGAACTCAGTGCTTAACCTTCCGCTCTTCCTACCCTCCACATCTGCTCCAGGTCCCATGGTGGAGTTGCCAGTGTGAGGCTGTGGTGTGGGCAAAACACTGGGTATTTCAGACCTGGCATCGAAGACTTACACCAGAGCTGAGCAAAGAGGTTCTGCCAGCTGGAGGCAGGGTGGGCAAATCAAAAAAACCCAGGCTTTATTCCCATTTTGGGGGGGGGGGGGCTTTTTCAGGTGAAATTTGAAAAAACCTGGGTTTGGGGGGGTTTTTTTACAAAATTACTTTTTTTTTTAAGAAATGAATACTACTTATTATTTTTTTCAAAATTCATATTTATTTATAATTTCAACAAATATGTAGCAAATTAAGGTTATTTCTCTGATACTGATTCATAATCATTCATCTCTCCTTCTAAGGGGTTATGGCTATCATGGGTACCCATAATTCTCAATCAGTGATCTGTTCTTACTATAATATAATTATTAAACTAAGTAATTATTAATATTATATAAAAGTAGAGATAGCTATTCTTTTTCTGTTATTCTAGTGCTTGTAGCATTTGCTTTTGGAAAAAACCTAGGTTTGTGGGTTTTTTTCAAAATTCCTTTTTTTTTAAGAAATAAATGCTACTTATCATTATTTTATTCAAAATTCATATTTATGTTTATAATTTAAACAAATATATATCAAATTAAGGTTATTTCTCTGATACTGACTCATAATAATTCATCTCTCCATCTACAAGTTATGGCTATCATGGCTACCAATAATTCTCAATCAGTGATCTGTTACTGTCATCTTTCTTACTATAATATAATTAAACAAATTAATTATTAATATTATATAAAAATAGATATATTATATATTCAAAGATGATCCAAGATGGACAATTTGCAAGAAATAGGAATAACTCAAAGACATTGATATCCATACCCAGGAAGTACTATTTAAGAGAATCCCTAACATAGAGCTTGAGAAAAGGCATAGTAAAGATGAAGACTGCCCACCTACCTCTGTGGGCATAGAAAAGATACCAGAATGTGGTAAGGAAAGGGATACAACCAGAAATTTTCTCAGCTTCCAACAGTGGCTCCTAGTCCTATTTTGGCTAAGGGCAAACAATTTCTGGCAATCAATATTCTCAAGGCCTCCAAGAATTTTGAATAGCTCTATCAGCTGAGAGATTGAGCTATTGCAGTCAAGTGTGATACTCTATGGCTCTTAGATGGAACCAGTTTTGTGGCCAAGGCTTGTACCCTTTCAAGCAATTCAATCTCTTTTTGAAGGCTAGGGGACCAAAACTTAACTGTGTCCTCTGTGAAGTTGTTTTACCTACCTACCTTCTACCTTCGCTGGTTTTGCTGAAAGGCCCTTTGGTCAACTTCCCGTTTTCGGAGGATTATCTATCAGGCCTTCTTTTAAGTTCAATTGATTAACTTTTTCAATATTATATTTCAATCATAAATTAATCTTACTACAAGTTATACTTTAAACTCTGGTCTGATAGTCTGAGTTTCTAGGTCAATGCTTAAACAAAATGGTGGGTTTTTAGGTTTTTCTTGAATTTCATCATATTCTAATCTTCAGTAATGGAAGCAGGCAGACTATTATACAGATAGGGTGCACCATATTGAAAAGTTCTTTTTCCTGTAGCTGGTATTCACTATTGGAATAAATAATTTCAATCTAGTTTCTCTGATGTTTTCACCACCTCTATTCAGTATTAGCTTGGATCTAAGGTAGTTAGGTTCTCCAGTTTGTAATGCATTTTGAGTCATGCAATATATCTTATAGGCTACCTTTCCTCTATCACAGTTAACATAACGTAATTTGATGACAAAAGTCACAAGGGCCTATCAAAGGTCATCCGCATCTACAATATACAATTTTAACAATCTATAGGATTGTGTCTGATCATGCATCTACAATATACAATTTGAACCATACACAGGAATGTGTCAAAAACAAAAGGCATCATCATCAAGACTCGTCAAACTCCAAATCAATCATAATATACAATAATAAAAAACTGCACACACAGGAATGAGTCCAGAATACCCTCCAAGGTTAATCCTCCCTCCCCATATAATCATCTAATCTGCGGTTGAATACATTGAAGTTTGGATTGTCTACCGTCTCAGATGGCAAACTATTCCAGTAATCTACTACTCTATTGGTGAAAAAATATTTTCTAACATCCAACCTGCACCTGTTTTTTCAATTTTTAAGTGGTGACCCATAGTCCTATTACTACCTTCCAACTCAAATAACTTGCTAAAATCCAATTTATCCATCCCAGAACAGATTTTAAAATGCTCAATCATATCTCCCCTTGTAGGGGGCCAAAAATCTATGCTCTAATCCCAATCATTCAAACCCGCTCCCTACACTAATTCAGATGTGAGAAATCAAAGGAGAATGAAACGGATTGTATATACAGTCCTTTACTTACAAAAAAATACAATAATATTTACAAAAATATGGGTTAATTAAATTTGAAATCTTGAGTATAGATATACATACAAAAAAATCAGACAAACCAATCCTATCACCAACCAATAATTTATCTATAAACTAGAGAGAATAAATGATACTAAAGAGGCCTAATAAATAAATCATACAAGGAGGCCTAATAACCACACTTGTACTTAAAACAATACAACAAAATAAAACTCAAATGGTACCACAAAATCTTTGTATAACAAAACAAACTTCCGCCTCCGAGCTTGATATAGATAAGCGACCTTGTCACGCTTGCGTGGCTATTATAAGCCTTCATTAAATGCAAAACTATCTTAAACTCAACAAAGTCAGACACTCTTTACAAGAGGAACACGGCCTTGAACCTTTGTCAAATACTAGTAGCCTTTGTTAGTTAACAATTGGTAAATAGTTTGCTTCTAATACATAGGTAATTTACAAGGTTAATCTTTCCAGAATATGGTGCCTGGAAAGAAAAAAACATAACATGAAATTCAATTTATATTTTACAAAAAAAAATATTAAAAAAAACATTCCCACTCACACACATTCTTACAGAGGGAGGGAGAGGTATTGGGAAAAAGGGGTGGGAGAATGGCCCTTCACGCACACACTCACATTCGCTTTACCACACCCCTCCTTCCTTAGGCCATTCGACCACAGTCATTCACAATACACTCTCAATCCTTACTCACGGTACTTTTTATACTCAATTGCACCCTTCTGCACCCATTCATGCTCATCTACTGGTCCCTGGCTACGCTTAGCAATCTGTCAGGGTTGTTAGTCAGTTGTCCTGTCAGTCTCCTCATCACTATTGATCATATCGTCCACCATACTCTTAGCCTTCATTACCAGTTCTCCCATCTCTTGACAGAACTCCTTCATACTCTTCTGTTCAGAACCTTTACTCTTCATAACCCCATTCATCATCTCCTCACTCACAGCACTCATCCAACTCAAGGTACACTCTTGCAAAACAGACAAATCACTCACATCCCATCTACTCTCAGGGGCTACACTGGAAACCCCTTCAACTGGTTCCCACCAGAAGCCAGGAAAGTCAGTCACCTCCTCATTCTCCACATCAAACTCACCTCTACCCTTTCCATTCGCAAAACCAGAAAAATCTGATACACTAGATTCATTCTGCCCAAACACACTATCATTTATACTGTTCCCCAAACCAGAAAAATCAGCCACAGGCAGCTCACTCATTCGTCTACTTACACCAGTCAAATCACTCACCTGCTTATGCAAACAATCTCTCTCTCAAGCTCCCATATACCAGAAAGACTCTGCTCAGACTTACTTTCATTCGTACTTGCATTCTTCCCTTCACTCTTCTTTGTACGCTTTCTACTCCTCAAGACCAAGACAAGCTCTTTCCCAGAGAGATCAATACTATCACATTCCTTCTCATCATCATGAACCTTATCTCTCTCTCTCTGCACAGTTCATACGCCAGATGCCTCACCAGGTAGTCAGGCGGTTCTCTCCACCTCAACTGACTCTGATAAGCCTGCACTCTCTCAGTCACACCATCATTCAAACTCTCCAAAACATACGTCACACCATTCTCCCAGACTCTCACAACTCTATACTGTCCTTCAAACTTTTCACTCATCTTTGACACATTCAACCTACCCTTCACTTCTTTCACCTTCAATACTTTCGCACTTAATTTAAATGAACGGAACTTTTCATGTGCCTCACGCCATACACTCTGTTCACTTTCACTCAAACGAAACCTATCTTTCAATTGCCTTTCAAAATTCATAAACTGACACAGGGACACCCCAGTTGCACTATGTACCGTTGAATTATACGCCCATAACACTCTATCCAAACATTCATCCCAGTCATTCAAAGTCAGACTTATCATTCTCAACATCTCACACAAGGTCCTAATGGTACGTTAAGTCAACCCATTCGAAGACAGGACATACGGAGTCATTCTTACATGCTCCACAACATTCGCTCAAACACTTCACTCACAAACTCAGGCCCATTATCACTCAGACATCTCCTAGGCTTCCATACACACATAGGAAAAAATAACTGCTCAACCACACGTGCAACAGTCACCCTCCTTTTATCTCTCACAGGCCCTGCATACACAAACTTACTTTTATAATCAACCATAACAACCATACCAACATTCCCAGCATTTGTATGCGGTAAAGAGACACAATCAATTATTAATAATTCAAATGGTTCTTTCGCATCAACTTTCAACATCAGCAGCTTCACTTGCACACCTTTCACACGTAGTCACAACAATCATTCACAACAGTTCTCAGAAAGGTAAGGAACACACACTCCTTCATACACTCCCACAACTCATACTTACCCATATGCCCATAATTATCATACACAACTTTCACCAGACCAATCATACCAACCAAGGACATCACAGCTACATGGTTATCATCACCACACTTCATATGCCTCACAAAATATACAACATCCATACAAACAACAAAATCCTTAGCATACCTTTTAAAATCACTTATACACTCAGGCCATTCAAATCAACACGCATCATTACACACCTTTTCAACTCACTGACAAAAGGACACATCTCTTGCATCTCCAGAATATCATCATCACTTAAAACCTCATTTTCATCATCCATGACCAACTCAATCATGCCACCTAACTTGACAACATTCTTCGCACACTCATTCAACCTCATCACCTCACATTCACCTTTCATAACACAATCCTTATCAGCATCCAAAGACAAATCATTCAATATCATAAAGTCTACACCAAGCAAGAAACAACATGGCATTGGCTCATCTTTCAGAATCACAAAATCATGCTTCACATTCACACCACTGCCCAAACTCATTCTCAGACTAACCTGCTCCCATGCCACTATCATTCCATTCCCCAATCCACTTATCCGTAACTTCACAGGCTTACGCTCGCAACATCTAAACTCATCATACTTACTCAGAATCCTCTTGTTCACTAACGACCCTTGCACACCAGTATCAATCAAACCAGAAGAACCTTTCACCAACTTTCACTCTCGCTTCCATCATATCAGGTCCACCATGTTTGCATCACACAGAAGGAACAAGCACACCAACATCAGCACCAACATCCACACCATCATCAACTCCCACATCATCATTCACCACACACATCATCTTCATCCAGACAATCAGTCTTCTCTCTCATATACCAACACTTTTCAATCAACCAATTGTAATGGACACCGCTCAAACACTGCAGATGCACCACATTAGCATTCAAACCCTTCATCCTCTCATCTTTGTACACAATCGTCCTCTCACCACCAAAGTGCACATAAACAATCACTCCATACAAACGACTCAATACAATCAACACTTCCTGAAATGGCGGGACCCCTTGCATACACATCGCTCTCAATTCTTTCATGAAGTTCCGCACCTTTGCCATACCAATGCTTTCAGGCTTCCTACATACCTCCTTCCTTAAATCATCCACACTATCAGGCACTCTCACGTCTACTCCATCACTCTTCAAATCTTGCAAACCATTCCATACACTCTCAAACAAGGAATAACCACCACCCTTACTCTCCTTTCCATTCATAATCCCTTTCGGCAAATACTCAGGATCACTCACTCCACACACATTTTCATCATTCGTACCAGGATAACTTGACATCAAATCAGCCACTCCATTCCGTTCACCAGGCACATAATCACATAGTCAAAGTCACTCAAATCTTCCAAAGTCCTTGCAATCCTACTATCAGCCCATTTCATATGTTGCAAATACACAAGAGGTTGGTCATCTGTTTTGATCAGAAACCTCACACCATACAAAAATGGATGAAACACTTTCAAACAATACCTTATCACAGCCAACTCTCACTCCACAGCTCAATACTTTCACTCTGCCGCATTCATAGCCTTGGATACATACCAAATTATTCACCTGGCATGCTTTCCATTAAAACGGTGCTCTTGCATCAGAAAACCTCCCATCTGTATACAAATCAAGCATCTTAGCATTCACACTATAGTCCGGGTATGCCAATTCAACATCTTCTGCCGCTACCTCTTTCAGTCTCTCATACATTTCATTCATCTTATCATACCACCTAACAATCATACTACTTTTCTTGCCCATCCACTCAGTCAGAGGCTTATTCATACCCGAACAAATCACATATAAACTTTCACTGAAACTCATCAAACCCAGAAATGACTTCAGCTGCTTCACAGTCACCAGTTTCAGAAACATTCACACCTTCTCAACATACTTCAGTGACTTTCGCAATCCATTCTCACTCACCATAATGTCCAAGGAACTCCACTTCTTTCACAAACCATTCACACTTCGCTACTTTCACCTTCATGCCAACACTCTCCAACGTTCCCAATATATCATTCACCAATCTCATATGCTCCTCAAAACTCTCAGTCATAATCAAAATATCATCTATAAACACAATCACATTCTTACTTGCAAACTTACTCAACACAATATTCATTGCCCGCTGGAAGGCACCGGGAGCATTAGCCAACCAAAAGCTGAGGTTCCAGAACTGATAATGCCTTTTTGTAGAGGAAAAAGCAGTCACCGGCCAGCTCTCCTCAGCAATGGCTATCTGGTAATACTCCTGTACCAAATCCACCTTTTTAAACCACTCCATCCCATACATACTATACACACACTCAGATACCACACACATCGGAAACCTTTCTTTCACAGTCCTTTCATTCACCTTTCGATAATCCACACACAGATGCAATCTTTTATCTGGCTTATGTACAGGCACAATTGGACTATTCCATGCACTCTCACTTTCTTCAATCACCCCCAATCGTTCTAATTCCACACACTGCTTCTCAATCTCATCAGCAACCGGACAAGGAAAATGTCTCAGCCACTGATAGATTGGGGTGTCCTCCTTCAGGATAATCTTGAATTCCGGAAGCTTTGCAACCCCGAAATCCAGATCACTCTTAATGACCCCCTTTCATTCAAACAACATTCGATACACATCCTCCTTTTTGTATTCAGTCAAACATCCATCCAATTCCATCATCCTTCCCACTTCATTATATGTACATTCACAGCATTTACCCTGACATCCATGCTATCATCCATACCAACCTCATTGACAGTGGAGAGATGACCCTGTACATCTCCGACTTGGATCTCCCTCACCTGCCCTTTACCACTGGGGTCCGCCTGCACACATACAAAAGGATCATTCATTCTCATCAAGCCATCAAACACACAAGCAACACACCTTACCACATAACACGCATCCTTTCAATCCAATATCACAGTGTTCTCACCCACATTCACACTCGCATCCTTACTCCAACTCACTCTAACAAACACCCTTTCACCCTTCACAAGCCTTACACTCTCCATAGCAGTCACCTCAATACCGGTAAACACACTCCTCAAATCACTACCATCTTTCCCTACATACAACTTATACACCCTATTTTTACCAATCTTTCTCTCAATCTGATCACTCGCAGGATGCACAACCATACAGTTCACTTTCATAAAATCATACCCCAAAATTACTACTCACCTTATCAATCACAGAGAATTTACACTCAATCATCAACATACCACACATTCAAACAGCTGACCTTATCATTCCAACCACAGGCACTCTCATACTACCAATCCCTACCAAACTACCCTTACACTCAGACAGGAGTGCTTTTTTCACTCACCTTGTCATACACATCCTTATATACCAAGCTCGTCTTGCATCGCATCCAGAATCTATCAAAGCCAAACACTCAATGTCATTCAATTCAACCCTCACACTCAAACATTCATACTTCCTACCAGACAGAACTTTAACACTAGACAGAATTACCAACTACATTACTCACACTCATGCACCCAGAGGATACTTCACCAGGTACCCTCTTACAATTCAGTTTCCCGCTTCAGACTTTCCATTCACACCTTGCGCTCTCAGTCTAATCCAACACTTTTCACTTGAATGTCCTTCCATCGCACATAGCCACATACATTCCTCGCATAATGACCAGCCTTTCCGCAATTACCACCAGCATACTTCATACTTGCCCCAGCAGTCACTCCACCATTCAACTTTGGACAATCTTTCTTTACACTTGAAGCACTCTTTCACACCAGATGTCCACCTACATTCCACCAACATATGAACCTTCCTTCCAAACCTACAACATTCCACGACCTTTCTCACACCATCCGGTCTCTCATTTGCTGGTACCCCAAAATCACTACTCACCTTATCAATCACAGAGAATTTACACTCAATCATCAACATACCACACATTCAAAAGGCTGACCTTATCATTCCAACCACAGGCACTCGCATACTACCAATCCCTACCAAACTACCCTTACATTCAGACAGGAGTGCTTTTTCACTCACCTTGTCATACACATCCTTATATACCAAGCTCGTCTTGCATCCAGAATCTATCAAAGCCAAACACTCAATCTCAAACATTCATACTTCCTACCAGACAGCACTTTCACACTAGACAGAATTACCCACTACATTACTCACACTCATGCACCCAGAGGATACTTCACCAGGTACCCTCTTACAATTCAGTTTCCCGCTTCAGACTTTCCATTCACACCTTGCACTCTCAGTCTAATCCAACACTTTTCACTTGAATGTCCTTCCATCACACAATAGCTACATACATTCCTGTGGTCATGACACATCCTCGCATAATGACCGGCCTTTCCGCAATTACCACAAGCATACTTCATACTTGCCCCAGCAGTCGCTCCACCATTCATCCAGTATCCCATATTCTCTGGGTACTTGAGCTTGCAATATCTCTCAAATTTCCCCCAAAATTCTTCCACACTTTTCCCACCATGCAACCTAGACTTATCTACCTTTGGCACTTCCCTTATCAAAATACCCTTCCCCATATTCACTTCACTCTCACTCATACCATCATACCCCACTCTTACCTCTCACCTTCCTATCCTTCACCTTTGACCAAGTCTTCCTTCTTCTCTTGTGTTCAACTCTCTTCCATTCTCCATCCTTCCTATCATTCACAATCACCATATCCTCTCTAGACTCGCACACACTTCCACTCATCCTATTCGTCGAATGGCCTTCGGTTGGAGCAGGGGTCAGGATCAAGGGTCCTGAGGCCAGTCCTGACCCCTTCATCATGTCATATAGGTCCTGCATCCTTTGGTCGATCTATCTTTGTCTTTCATCCATTTCCACCTTCATCCGATCAGTCTTTTTATTCATACCCACCATATCACTCTTCAATCCCTCAATCACACTCCTTCTGCCTATACTCCAGCCTCAGTCTCACAATCTCATCATGGAGGCCTTGTTCCACAGAAGCCATCATCCCAGGTTAGTAAAAATGATAGAAAAAACAGGAAAAAACAACCTAACTACCTGTCACTCTAATTGGGTGTGGACTCCAATCCAGTCCTAACAATGCTCCCAGTTTTGAGATCACACGTCCCTATTCGAGCGCCAAATGTAGCGAGCTGAAAATCTATGCTCTAATCCAAACTGTTCCAACCCACTTCCTACATTAATTCGGATGTGAGAAATCAAAGGAGAATGAAACTGATTGTATATACAGTCCTTTACTTACAAAAAAAAATACAATAATATTTACAAAAATATGGGGGTACAATTATATTTGAAATCTTGAGTATAAATACAAACAAAAATCAGACAATCCTATCACCAACCAATAATTTATCTATAAACTACAGAATAAATGATACTAAAGAGGCCTAATAAACAAATTGTACAACGAGGCTTAATAACCACACTTGTACTTAAAACAATACAACAAAAAAAAACCTCACATGGTACCACAAAATCTTTGTTAACAAAACAAATTGTCACGCTTGCGTGGCTATTATAAGCCCTCCTTCATTAAATGCAAAACTATCTTAAACTCAACAAAGTCAGACACTCTTTACAAGAGGAACACAGCCTTGAACCTTTGTCAAATACTAGTGGCCTTTGTTATTTAACAATTTGTAAATAGTTTGCTTCTAATACATAGGTAATTTACAAGGTTAATCTTTCCAGAATATGGTGCCTGGGAAGAAAAAAAACATTTTATAATAACATAAAAATCAATAGATATTTTATATAAAAAAAAATTACCACTCACATACTAATTCTTAGAGGGAGGGAGAGGGTATTGGGAAAAAGGGTTGGGAGAATGGCCCTTCACACATACACTCACAATCGCTCTACCATACCCTCATACATCTTCTCTCAAATGAGAACATATTTAGTACCCTCAGTCCATCATCATATTCAAGGTGCTTTAGGGAAGGCATCATTTTTGTTGCCTCCCCCTTCACTGACTCCAGCAGGCTAATGTCATGTCCAAAATGCAGTGACCATGATTGTATATATTACTCTAAATGTGGCCTGCCATACGAGTTGTAGAGTTTAAGGATAACCTCCTTACACTTGTAGCCAACATTCCTCTTAATGTATCCCAGCTCCCTACCTGCTCCACTTTTTGCCCCAACACACTGCTTTGAAAAAACCTCAGTAACCCCTCCACCACCACGCACAAGTCTCTCTCATCCTCAACTGAATTTACTTCAGTGGCCATCTTGATTAGCAGGTTTTAAACTTGCGCACACAAATTCTGGTCAAATTCTTGTTGTTCGTAAGTTTTTGTTTCTATTATTGTTCTTGTTTAAGTATGGCTGACTGTTTGGATGTAGAGAGTATGCCTTATGAAAGTAGTGTGTATGTAGTGTGCGATGTCAGGTGTAGAGAGGAGGGTGAATGTGTATGAGTGCTGTGTATGTGCTTTGACTGAGGAGGTGAGTCGATTACGTGCGGAATGCTTGAGACTAAATGATTTAGTGTCTGAAGTGAGAAGAGATGCCAGTCAGATTGGGACCAGGAGGGAGGAAGTTAGGCCTAGAACAAGGGCTGGAGAGAAAGCAGTAAGTGATGATGAGTGGTGGGTGAAACTGAACAGAGAGACCCTAAGGCTGCGAATATGAGCCTCCCAGGTGAGGCATCGGTCGAATACAAGACCAAGGAAACGATGCAACTCAACCACATCCAGGTGCACCCCATTAAGAAACAAATCTGGGTCAGGAGGAGCCGTGGATGGTGGCAGAAGTGCACCACCTTAGTCTTGGCCAAAGAAAACCGAAACCTGTGCGCTTCGGCAAAGCGAGAGACGCGTTTCAATGCCTGTTGGAGTTGACGCTCCAGAGTTGGCATCTGGGCCGCGCCAAAAGAGATTGAAAGGTCATCCACGTAGAGCGTAGCGAGAACATCTTCTGGCAGCACCGAGGTGATGCCGTTGATGCTCAGGGCAAAGAGTGTGACACTGAGGACACTTCCCTGCGGGACACCCTCTTCCTGCTCCGTTGGGCTGGAGAGCGCTCCCCCGAACCGTACGCGGAAACGACAATCTCACAAAAATTCAGATATAAGGACTGGAAGGCGTCTCCTCGCCCCCATCGTGTGGAGAGTCCCCATGATACCGTATCGCCATGCAGTATCATAGGCCTTCTCCAGATCGAAAAACACCATGGCATAGTGCTGTCTACAAAGGAAAGCATCGCAGACGGCATTTTCCAGTCGGAGCAGAGCATCCGACGTGGAGTGGAAATTGCGGAAGCTGCACTGTGCAGAAGACAGATGGCCTCCAGTGTCCAGGAAAAAGGCTAATCTAACATTTACCAATTTCTCCATCAACTTGCACGCGCAAGAGGTTAGAGAGATTGGGTGGAAACCGGTCGGAGTAGAGTGATCTCTCCCCAGTGTGCGAAAGGCGAGCACAGTAGCATTTCGCCAGGAGTCGGGGAGAAGACCTTCCATCCAGATCCTGTTGAACAAATCTAACATAAAGGCCATGCCTCACTCACCCAGGTGTCGAAGCATGGCATACGGGACATCGTCCGGACCATGGGCGGTGTCTGCGCACGAAGCGAGAGCGGAACGCAACTCACTCACAGTAAACTTGTCGTTGAAGGGTTCTCCGCCTCTGTAGGTAAAGTCCAGCCGGCGGCCTTCCGCGACATCACGACGTGCATTGAATGCTTGCGGAGTAGCATCACGGCTAGAGAATGAGGAAAAAGCGGTCGCTAAGGATTCCGCCACGGACACGGGGTCCGAGATTGTGGTCCCATTCTCCTGGAGAATTGGAGGGGGGTCCTGCGAGAACTTGCCCTGAATCCTTTTGACTCGCTTCCACACCTCAGCTAAAGGGGTCTTCCCGTTAAGTGAAGACACGTATGCCCGCCAAGAAGAGCGGCGGGCGTGCTTCGAAATATACCGGAACCTAGCCCTAGCCCGACGAAATTCAGCGACAGTGAAATCGTTCGGGCGGCGCTTATAGCGCATGTAGGCATAACGCTTCTGTTTGAGGGCCGTCTCACACTCGGCCGACCACCATGGGAGTGGTCAGCGTGCAAAACATCCAGACGTCTTAGGAATAGTAGTCAGGCCCACAGCAATGAGATTGCCAGAGAAGAACTAAATAGCTTCATCTACCGACCTAAACTCCTCGACTGAGATAGAAAATTCAGTCATTTCCTAAAATGCAGGCCACCGTGCCCGTGCCAAGCACCACCGAGGTGGGCTCTCAGACGGCAGTTGCCCTGAAAATGATATTTGAATGGGAAAGTGATCACTACCATGGAGGTCATCAACCACCCCCCAATCAAAATCAGGCTGTGCATCCAAAGAGCACAAAGATATATCAAGGCAAGAAAATGAAGCGGTTCTCGGACAGTGATGCATAAACTCATCCACGTTTAAGACACCTATCTCAAGCTCTTCGATCAGATCGGAAAGGACCTGTCCCCTGGGATTTATTGAGTAATCTCCCCAGAGAGGATGCCTGTTGTTCAGATCTCCAAGCAAGAGAAAGAGCCTCGGCAACTGTGCCACGATGCGGCAGAAGTCCCCTGTGTCGAAGTCAGCTGACAGTGGAATGAACGCAGAAATCATAGTATACCTCCTATCCAGTTGCAGCTGCACAGCCACTGCCTGAAAGGAGGTATCTAAATAGAAAGGAAGAACGGAGACATCATGCCGGGTGTAAACCGCGCATTCCCCAGCCCGGCCATCCCGTACGGTGGGGTCGCAAGACCCTTATACCCCGGGAGGGAGGGCAGGGGGCACGCGCCTAGCATGGTCTCCTGCAAAAAGATAGCTAACGGGGAACGGGATGAGACGAGCCTCCGCAGCTCCTCCCAGTTGGCCCGGAGTCCATGGCAATTCCATTGAAGGAATTGCCCTCCAAGCCTAGCTCGGAGGAAGACCCTCACGGGAATAGCTGTACGCTTCCCGGAGGCAGAACCCTGGGCGCTGTTAGCCGGACAAAGCGCTGAAGGCACTGTTGGCCGGACAAAGTGCTGAAGGCGCCTTCGCCTTCGAGGACTTATTGGGGGAGGTTGGGCTTGCCATGCAAGTCTTTTCCTCCCTCCGCTGCGGGGGGGGCCCTCTTTTCGAGGAACCACCGTCTCCGAGCCACTCGCTCTACCTCTAGGCGTGGGTGAAGGAGCCGAAGCTCCTTTGTTTCTGTCCTCCTTTCAGGAGACAGCTTTAGGAATCCCGGAAGATGGCCTAGCGACCAACTTCAGGGGTTTTGCCTCCTGTGAGTCTAACGACTCGGTGGAGGCACGTGGCTGTTTGGCCTTACAGGAAACGGCCATGCTGGGTGAAGAGGGGGGGAGCCCTGGTTTTAGCCAGGGCTGGGTGTGAACCCTTTTTGCCACCAGCTTTACCAGGGGAGCGCCCGGGTTGAGTAGAGCCCGCAGAAGGGCTCTGTATGGGCGCGGGAACAACCGTGCTCATTGGCCTGGGTGGGCCAGGAGCAGAGGGTGCCTTTCTAACTATTGCGGCATATGACGTCCCAGGCAGAGCGAAGAAACGCCAGGACCAAGTCCTTGGCCTCGCGGAATGAGAGTCGATCCTGGGACTAAACAGCCAGGATTTCTTTCTCAAGGAGATAAGCACCACATTGCTTTGAAGAAGCGGGGTGCGGGTCTCCGCAATTGACACACTTGGCAACACATGATTTAGACTTATCGTCTAGCATGGTCTCCTGCAAAAGATGGCTAACGGAAAACAGGATGAGACGAGCCTCCACAGCTCCTCCCAGTTGGCCCGGAGTCCACTGCAATTCCATTGGAAGCAATATGCCCTCCAGGCTAGCTCCAGGCCTAGCCTGGAGGAGACACGGGGGCCCTCTTCGAACAGAAGACCCTCATGGGAATGGCCGTACGCTTCCCAGAGGCAGAACCCCGGGAGCTGTTGGCCGGACAAAGCGTTGAAGGTGCTGTCGCCTAAGAGGACTTATTGGGGGAGGTTGGGCTGAATGTTAGCTACAAGAATAAGGAGGTTATCCTTAAACTATATAACTCTTATGTCAGGCCACATTTAGAGTACTGTATACAAGCATGGTCACCACATTTTAGACATGATATAAACTTGTTAGAGTCAGTATAAAGGAGGGCAACAAAAATAATACCATCCCCGAGGCACCTTGAATATATAGATAGACTGAGGGTATTAAATATGTTCTCGTTCGAAAGGAGGTGTGTGAGAGGGAATATGATTGAGCTCTTCAAAAAAATTATGTGATAGATAAATTGGATGTTAGCAAGTTTTTTGAGTTAGATGATGGAAATTGGACTAGAGGTCACCACTTGAAAATTAAAAAGCAAGGGTATAGGTTGGATTTAAGAAAATATTTTTTCACCAATAGAGTGGTGGACTTCTGGAACAAATTGCCACAGAGGGTAGTAGGTAGTCCAAATTTAAATGTATTTAAGAGTAGGTTGGATGAGTTTATGGGGAGGGAAGGTTGTGATGGTTCCTAAGTTTTGTATATATTAATATTGTTTGTATATATCTATAGCTGCATGATTTAGTTCTTGACAAGCCTTGATTGGTGATACCCTTGTTTCTGGACGCAATCCTCTGGATGTAGTTTATTTGGGAGTTTGGATGTCTTAAAAAAGAGGCCGTTTGACTTGGATGACCTATGATGGGCCCTTGTGGCTTTTGTCATCTGTTATATTATATTGTGGGGCACTTTATTTTGTCTTCCCCTGGCAATGGTGCTTTTTGTGGGTGGGTTTTGACGGATGCGGATAACCTTCGATAGACCCTTGTGGCTTTTGTCATCCGTGAAATTATGTTATGTTATGAGGCTTTAAATTATATATTGTAGATGCATGGTCTGACATAATCCTATGGATTGTTTAAATTGTATATTGTAGATGCATGATCTGACAAAATCCTATGGATGCATTATGTGGGTGGGATTTGATGGATATGGATGACCTTTGATAGGCCCTTGTAGCTTTTGTCATCCGTGAAATTATTGTATGTAAGTTATTTTATGAATTCAGCCAATGCCCATCCATTTCATTGCTAAATTCCCTATTACCTCTTCCAATGTTAAGAACTTTGCATTTTTTAAGGTTAAAAGTCATTTGCCACTTCTGAGCCCAAGCTAATAACTTATTTAAGTTACTCTGCACTTTAAAGCTACCCTCAACTTTTGACTACAGCTGCCAATTTTGTGTCATCAGCAAAAATTGACACTGCTATTTACAGCCTCCCCAAGATCATTTATATAAACTATGAATAATAAAGGGCCTAAAACGGATCCCTGAGGTACGCCACTGATAATGTTCCTCCCCTGTGACTTCACCCCATTCAGCACAACTCTCTGTTTCTTGTCTTTGAGCCATTCAGCTATCCAATTCAAAACTTTACCACATATCCCATGCATTTTTAATTTGTGAACTAGTCTCCTATGGGGAACCTTATCAAAAGCTTTGCTAAAATCTAAGTAAATTACATCAACATTCTCTCTCTTATCTAATTGTTTAGAGGCGGGAAACTAGGTTTTGATAGTAGTCAGGGAAATATAATGGCTCAAAGTGAGGCAGGGAAAGGAAGCAAACACAGATTTGTAGAAGGTAGGCAGGCTAATGGAAGTGCTTTAGGGTTAAATTACTTGAGTAGTGATAGTGGTCAGGGAAATACAAGAGTACAGGGTCGGGGGAGGAGAGAAAGGAGATGCAGAGGAGATAGGCCCTCAGGTGCTTCAGGGATAGGTGGGCTGAGTTGTCTTTAAACAAATGTTCGTAGTCTTAGAAATAAGAGGGATGAATTATTTAGTTATATCATTCATGAAGTTATAGATATAATATGTATAGTTGAATCATGGGTTAATGAAAATATATTTAATGATAATGTGAGTGAATTTGAACTAGAGGGTTATACTATGTACATTAGTCAAAGGAGAGATAGGACTGGTGGTGGGTTGATTATTTATATCAGAAAAAGCATTTCTTCAAATCTAAATAACTCTATAAAGCAAAGAGAAGGTGAATCATTATGGATAGATATTAAGGTTGGTAAAAATAGGAAAATACACTTGGGAGCTTTTTATAGACCACCAGGACAGACTGATCGTATCGATAAGTTAATGATTAGGAAAATAAGTAAAGGATGCAAGGAAGATACAGTTATTCTTGGTTACTTTAATTTAACTTCTGTAGAGTGGGAAAATATGATAGGAAGAGATAGGGCAATTTGTAAGTTTATGGAGTGTTTTGAGGATAACTTTTTGACCCAATTTGTTAATAATCCAACAAGTGGTGCCAATATATTAGATCTGATTCTTTCAAATGATGATCACTTAGTTCAAGGATTGAGTGTAGGGGAATCATTGAGAAACAGTGAACATCAGATGGTTTGGTTTAATTTGCAAATAGTTAAGGGTAGAACAGCGACAAACTCCACAAAAATACCAAATTTTTATAGGGGAGATTACGATAAATTAAGCAGCATGCTAAATCAGATTAGGTGGTATATAGAAGTCTATGGAAAGAATACTTATGAGATGTGGGATATTTTTAAGACTATATTAAACATGGTTCAGGAACAGTGTATTCCAATGAAGTCTATTAGGGAGAAATGTAGGAAACCATTATGGTGGATCAAGAAATAGCTAATAAAGTTTCAGAGAAAAAAAGGGCATACCAGACATTACAAAGTGAGAGTAGTTTAGATAATTTTAACCATTATAGGTCAACCAGAAATGAACTAAATAAGATTATTAAGAAGACCAAAGGGACAGCAGAAATTAATTTAGCTAAAAATAATAACAAAGATCAAAAAAAATTCTTTAGCTATTATAGAATCAATAATAAATCTAACAGTGATAAAATAGGGCTTATTAAATATGAAGGGGTTTTGAAAGAATCTGATGAGGAAATAGTAGAGGTGCTTAATGATCATTTTGCTTCAGTATTCACAGAAGAGAAACCAGTTAGGTTAATTGATGATAATTCTAGGTCAAGGGAAGTAGTGATAATTTCTATTAATATAGACAGAGAAGAAATTAAAGGGCTTATAATGCAGTTAAATACTAGTAAGGCATCTGGCCCTGACAACATTCATTCTAGGATACTCAAAGAAGGTGTAGAAAGTATTGCAGTAGCTCTTGAGAAGATATTTATTAGATCACTAGAGTCTGGAGAAATACCTAATGATTGGAAATTGGCAAATGTAGTGCCAATTTTTAAAAAGGGAAGCAAAGAGGACCCAAATAACTTTAGACTGGTAAGCTTAACTTCTATAGTCTGTAAAATTCTTGAGAAGATGGTTAAGAAGGGAATTTCTGATCATCTAGAGAGTAGCAGGTTAATTAATGATGCTCAGCATGGTTTTAGAAAAGGTAGATTGTGTTTAACTAATTTTACTGGATTTTATGGATTATGTAACTAAAGAATTAGATAGGGGTGAGAAAGTTGATGTGATTTACTTAGATTTCAGCAAAGCTTTTGATAAGGTTCCACATAGAAGATTAGTTCATAAATTAAAGCTGCATGGGATATGTGGGAAGGTTTTAAATTGGATAACTGAATGGCTGAAAAATAGGAAACAGAGAGTTGTACTGAATGGAGTGAGGTCAGAGTGGAGGAATGTTATTAGTGGCGTACCTCAAGGATCAGTTTTAGGCCCTTTATTATTTATAATCTATGTAAATGATCTTGGGCAAGGTGTAAATAGCAAAGTGTCAATTTTTGCTGATGACACTAAATTGGCAGCTGTAGTCAAAGAGGTTGAGGGTAGCTTTAAAGTGTAGGGTGACTTAAATAAGTTGTTAGCTTGGGCTCAGAAGTGGCAAATGACTTTTAACCTTAATAAATGCAAAGTTATTAACATGGGGAGAGATAATAGGGAATTTAGCTATGAGATGGATGGGTATTGGCTTAATTCAGTTGAAGATGAGAAGGATTTAGGAGTAGTAGTAGATAGGTCACTGAAATTTTCAAAGCAGTGTATTGAGGCAAAAAATAGAGCAAATAGGGTGCTAGGTTACATTAAAAGAGTCAGTACAAAGGAGGGCAACAAAAATAATACCATCCCTGAAGCACCTTGAATATGAAGATAGACTCAGGATATTAAATATGTTTTCATTCGAAAGAAGGTATGTGAGGGGAGATATGACTGAGCTTTATAAAATCTTTTTCTGGGATGGATAAATTGGATTTCAGCAAGTTATTTGAGTTAGAAGGTAGTAATAGAACTAGAGGCCACCACTTAAAGATTAAAAAACAGAGGTGCAGACTGGATGTTAGAAAATATATTTCACTAACAGAGTGTTGGAATATTGGAATAGTTTGCCACCTGAGACTGTAGACAGCCTAAACTTGAATGTTTTCAAGCGCAGATTGGATGATTATATGGGGATGGAGGCAGAGGCAGAACCCCAGGAGCTGTTGGCTGGACAAAGCGCTGAAGGTGCTGTCGCCTTCGAGGACTTATTGGGGGAGGTTGGGCTGAATGTTAGCTACAAAAGTAAGGAGGTGATTCTTAAACTCTATAAC
Source organism: Ceratothoa steindachneri (assembly GCA_963969495.1). Classification (NCBI taxonomy): domain Eukaryota; kingdom Metazoa; phylum Arthropoda; class Malacostraca; order Isopoda; family Cymothoidae; genus Ceratothoa; species Ceratothoa steindachneri. Next base: position 119,257,355 of record OZ018328.1, read on the forward strand.
TCTTATGTTAGGCCACATCTAGAGTACTGTATACAGTCATGGTCCCTACATTTTAGACACGATATTAACCTTCTTAAGTCAGTGCAACGGAGGGCAACAAAGATTATTCCTTCCCTGAGGCACCTTGAATATATAGATAGATAGACTGAGGGTATTAAATATGTTCTTGTTCGAAAGGAGGTGTGTGAGAGGGGATATGATTGAGCTCTTTAAAAAAAATTCTGGGATAGATAAATTGGATGTTAGCAAGTTTTTTGAGTTAGATGATGGAAATCGGACTAGAGGTCACCACTTGAAAAATAAAAAGCGAGGGTGTAGGTTGGATTTAAGAAAATATTTTTTCACCAATAGAGTGGTAGACTTCTGGAACAAATTGCTGCGGAGGGTAGTAGGTAGTCCAAATTTAAATGTATTTAAGAGTTTGTTGGATGAGTTTATGGGGAGGGAAGGTTGTGATGGTTCCTAAGTTTTGTATATATTAATATTGTTTGTATATATCTATATCTGCATGTTTTAGTTCTTGACAAGCCTTGATTGGTGATACCCTTGTTTCTGGACACAATCCTCTGGATGTAGTTTTCTTGGGAGTTTGGGTACCTTAAAAAAGAGGCTGTTTGACTTGGATGACCTATGATGGGCCCTTGTGGCTTTTGTCATCTGTTATATTATATTGTGGGGGACTTTGATTTTGTCTTCCCCTGGCAATGGTGCTTTTTATGGGTGGGTTTTGACGGATGCGGATGACCTTTGATAGGCCCTTGTGGCTTTTGTCATCCGTGAAATTATGTTATGTTATGTTTATTTCTTACTTTTTGGTATGGGGTTATGTTTTTTGACTCATTCCTGTGGATGCAGTTTCTTTTTATTGTATATTTTGGGGGACTTTGATTTTGTTTTTGACAGATTCCTATGGAGGCTTTAAATCATATATTGTAGATGCATGGTCTGACATAATCATATGGATTGTTTAAATTGTATATTGTAGATGCATGATCTGACAAAATCCTATGGATGCATTATGTGGGTGGGATTTGATGGATACGCATGACCTTTGATAGGCCCTTGTGGCTTTTGTCATCCGTGAAATTATGTTATGTTATAAAATCCAGTAAATTTGTTAAACATGATCAATCTCTTCTAAACTTATGCTGAGCATCATTTATTAACCTACCATACTCTAGATGGTCAGAAATCCCCTTCTTAACTATTTTCTCAAGGATTTTACAAACGATAGAAGTTAAGCTTACTGGCCTAAAGTTATTTGGGTCCTGTTTACTTCCCTTTTTAAAAGTTGGCACTACATTCGCTAATTTTCAATCATTAGGTATTTCTCCAAACTCTAGTGAGCTAGGACCTTCGTCCTAGAAAGCAATGCCTAAATGCTAAGAATAAAGCTAATAGGATATTGGGATTCATTAGGAGGAGTGTAAGCAATAAGAGTGCTGAAGTCATTCTAAAACTGTATCTGGCGCTAGTTAGGCCTCATCTAGACTATGCAGTACAATTTTGGTCACCATATTATAGGAAGGATATTGATTTGCTTGAGTCTGTGCAGAGAAGGATGACAAAGATGATTGGTGGGCTAAGGAACTTACCTTATGGTGAAAGGCTCAGAAAACTAAATCTACATACATTGGAAAGGAGAAGAGTCAGAGGGCAATTGATTGAAGTCTTCAAATGGGTTAAAGGATATAATAAAGGGGATCTGGGTAAGGTTCTTATACTTAGTGAACATGACAGGACACGTAGCAATGGGTTTAAGCTTGATAAGTATAGGTTTAGGAAGGAGATTGGGAGGAATTGGTTTACAAATCGTGTGGTAGATGAATGGAATAGGCTCACTAGACATGTGATAGAAGCCTCCTCTCTGGGTAGTTTTAAGAATAGATTAGATAAATATATGGATGAAGCTGCTAGATGGGACTGACTTTTTTTTTTTATGTACATATGTATATATTTTTCTAAGGAGTGGGGAGATTATATTTTGCGGTTGCATGAATGGACATAATCCTCTGGATGCATTTTATGTATATTGTAGATTAGATCTGTCGAACTCCTGTAAAGGGTGACAATGTTGATGACTTTTCTCTGGTAAGAAATCTTTTGTGTGTTGACTGGAACAGGAGCTGCCAAGTGTAGGCCATGAATGGTCTTTTGCAGTCTCCTTCTTTTCTTATGTTCTTATGTTCTCAAGATAAGTCATTCTGACTTGTTGAGAATTAGCTGCACTTTTTGAAGAAATAAAGAATTGTAATAATCCACCCTGCTAATTACCTGGCTTACTATTAGCATTTTCATACATTTAGTAGTCAAATATTTTCTGATAAAAAAATTTAGTAATCAAATATTTTCTGATGAAAAATGTTTCTGAATTGATAATTGCAACTTTAATGACTGTGTTAATTTGTTTTTGCATAGTTAGATTCTCATCTAGCATGATGCCAAGGTCCCTGACTACATTTTTTGTTTTTAATTCAAAATTGTTAATGATTATCATTTTCAGATTTTGAGTGTCCTTCAACCCTCAGAGTTTTTTCTTCAGACTACAAATCATGAGTTTTGTTTTATCTTCATTAATTTTTTGCAATTTATATTTTAACATTTCATCTTCATTATTAAGTTTACAACTTGCTTGATATTAACAGCGAATTAATGGTGAGTGATATGATGGCTTTGAAAAAGCTCCATCAATTTTCTTATATAGATATTAAAGAGAATTGGTCCAAGGAATGATCCCTGAGGGACCTCTGCTTGAGTGCTTTTAGGATGGAACATTCATTATTAATTTGAATTTTAAATTATCTATTTTGCAGATAAGATAACATCCATTCAAGAGCTCTATCTCTCACTCCAATTTCATTTAGGTCTTCAATGAGAATTTGATGCTCCACCGTATCGAATGCTGCAGACAGGTCTAGCATGAACAACAGTGCAGTGCCCCCTTCATCTAATGCTGGCATACAAGTTTCTGTTGAATAGTTTGTTCTATATGCAGATTGGTTAGGTGGAATTGCATTGGTGTCCGATAAGAAAACATTCAATTAGGATTGAACTTTCAATTAACTTGGAAAGAAAAAAAGAGGTTTGATACAGGTCTATAGGATTTGTACTCAATTGCATCTCCATCAACTTTATACAATGGATGAATAATAGCTGTCTTTTCAGAATCTGGAAATTTCTGGTTCTTAATAAGCAAGTTTATTATTTTGCTGTAAATATCCACTAATTTAGAAAGATTCAGGGCATTCATGACACCCTTAATTGGGAATGAATCTGGTAAATTCTTACCTGGTAGGGCCTCACCACCATTGCCCAGTCAGAGGGGGCTGGGCCCCGCAATCACAGACAGATACTCCAATCAGACAAGTAATAATAACTGAAAAAAATGACAAAAGTGACTGGTTGAGTGTATCTTCCTATGGAATAACAGGAAAAAGAACTTGTGGAGTTACTGGAAACAAGGACACACGAGTGGCAACTGATTGCTACAGGGAGAGTAGTTCCTTGTATAAGAAGAAAAGTTGCAGTCTGGATTTAAACACTGGAAGGCTGGGAGCATCAACTACCTCCAAGGGCAGAGAATTCCATCTTGCCACCACTCTTGAAGAGAAGAAACGTTTACGAGCTTTAGACTGACAGTGTGAACTTGAATTTTATATATGTGACCTCACGTGCCTACATCTGGGGATAAAGTGAAAATATCAGGACAGATAGAGCAGAGATTGTGGAAAATGCGATAGTAATTTTTAAGGTAAATATGTAGATTAGCGACTCGGCCGAAAGTGTTTTTTTGGTCAATATTTTTGTTCACCGGAATATTCATGCGCGTTTGAGTCGTCTGACATCAGACCCCACCCCCATTATAATTCGCAAAACGATTAAAGGCACTGACATGATTTGGTTAAATCATTCACCTGTAACTGTTAGCACATTAGTCAATAAACAATTAGGATTATATACTGGGGAGCTGTGACCCCCAGAGCCCCCTTAATTTAATGAAACTCAGGATCATCGTAGTGTGGTCCCCCCATTGTGTTTACCTCCATATGAGCTGTCCCCTTAAATGTACTCCAAAAACAAATACGGACGAAATAGTACGTCCCATCGCTTGAGTCGCTAATCTATATATTTACCATTTTTAAAACTTGTTGCCTATTAACTTCACTAAATGATGTAATCAGAATATTATTGGTAAATATGTAGACGAGTGGCCCGGCCGTGTTCCAAAATGATTCACGTTTTGGTAAATATGTAGATTATCGGCGCGAACGATGGGACGTACTATTTCGTCCGTGTTCCAAAATGTTTCACGTTTTTGGAGTACATTTAAGTTGACGGCTCGTGTGGGGGGTAAACACAATAGGGAGACTACACTACGATGATCCTGAGTTTCATTAAATTGGGGGGGGTCTGGGGGGCACAGACCCCCAGTATATAATCCTAATTGTTTATAGAATAATAATTCGAAAAGGACTCAAACGCGCATGCATATTCCGACACAAGTGAACGATAATATTTACACACAATTTTTTTTTCGGCCGGGCGGCTAATCTACATATTTACCATTTTTGATCCTGTGGAGTAGACGGTTAACACGATTTCAACCCGCAGTATATTTAGTCAGTTCTGTTATTTTCTGATCTTGTTCCTCGCCACACTAACTCTAGTCTTCGCCTTAATCTGAGAGCCCCTCTAATATCTTGGTTAACCCAGTTCGTATTTCGATTTTTAATTTTCTTAGGTCAGTAATATTAGCTAATAGGGCACAATAAGACATAATTTTTAGAAATATTAAGTTGAATTGACTAGTAAAACAGTTTGTACATTGCCAAATTGTAATATTTTGTAAATTATAGCACTGACATGGAGATTCTGAAGCTCGCTCAAGTTCTTTGGAGTACATGTCGATAAATTGACCTGAAGAAAAATCTTTCTTTCATCTATAGAAACTAGTTGAATTTTCTCCTCTTCTCCTAAATATCACTATCTCAAAACCAATTAAATATCAACAGTAGAAAAATAATCTTCAACATCAAAATTTGTCAAAAAAGAACAATCTTTGTCACTCATTACTAAATCAAGAGTATGGACTGTTCATACCGTTGGACCTTCATCTCCATCTCCGTCAGGAGTACGATACCGTACTCCTGAAGAAGAGAAAAAACTTAGCGAAGGTGAGATAGGTGTTCCTCCAGTGAGGAAAATGATATTAGGAGGTCATCGATGTAGCAAAATACGAAAGGAACACCCCTAAAGACTTGATCCATAAAGCGCTGGAAAGTTTGACCAGAGTTACGCAATCCATATGGCAATCGCAATCAAAAGCACCAAACGGAACAGAGTGGTGATGTTAGTCTTTGCGACATCATCTGGGTGAATCGGAATCTGTTTGAAAGCACGAACTAGATCCAAGCGAGAAAAAATCGTACAGCCATGGAGAGATGATGTGAAATTGGCTAAGTCCGGCAAAGAATAGCGATCAGGAATTATCACAGCGTTAAGAGCTCTGTAATCCCAACTGCTCTGAATTCCCCCGGCGTAGATTTGGGCACAATGTGGAGTAGAGAGGCCCACGGAGAAGAGAAAGGCCTACAAATGCCAGCAGCCATCATGAATTGGAATTCATCACGCATATAGAGTTTATCAGGTGATAGCCGGCGTGGCCGTGAGAATACAGGACCTCCTGTTGTCTTGGTCCGATGCACCACACTATGTTTAATGGGCCTGTCCTTCGAAAGTGGAAGGATGAGCTCAGGAAACTCCTGAAGAAGGCGCTGAAACGGTGGCTCGGTGGACGGGAGACGAATAGAGAGGAGGGAACTCTGAGAAGGCGAGTACGATTCTGAGACAGTGAGGAGAGTTTTGCGGTCGACAAGCTTGAATTGACGAGAATCGGCCAAGAGGTCGTGAGTCGAAAGAAAGTCGAGGCCCAATATTGGACAATCTACCTCGGCCATGATGAAAGTTCATCGAAAAACTCAACAGAGACCGAGTGAGACTTGAAGGTTACGCCTTCCATAGGTCTTAATATTGGACGAATTGGCTGCCTTCAGAACTAAATCTTTAGGGGCAGAAGCTTTGTCGGCCTTAGAAATTGGTATGACACTGCATTCAGCATCAGTGTCCACCAGGAATGAAAAACCAGAAAGTGGGTAAAAAATACGAAATGGAGGACCTACCTGGGGAAATGAGGTATAGGCAGGGGATGTAGACCGTTTTGTCCCATGCCTTTCTAGTTTAAAGAAGTAGAATTTGAGGTGGAAGTTGAAGAATTAAGATTTGATTGAAGATTTGGAGAGTTTGGTGATGAAGAGTGATGTGCAAGGAGTGGAGAGGTGAGATTAGGTGAAGGTGGAGGTACTGGTTGCAAATATGTGCAAGGTTGTAGGCATTTTATAGCCTGTACTCCATATTTGTTGTGATGCCAACACCTTTGAGTAGATTGGGTTGAAAGTCTGATTATGCTTTGAGAGACTACTAGGCGCAGTGTGGGAAAAAGCATAATGGTGGTTACAAGGCTGTGTACAGCGTACAGCGTTGTGGCCGTACCTTTGATGGTACTAGCATATGCTCTGATGGTGTGGAAGATGGTGAGAATAGTTGGAAGAAGGTTGAAAATATTGCTGCCTCTCACCTTTTGCATCGGGATGCCCTCGTTGGTTTCTCTTTTGTGAACCAGAGCGGGACCTGCGCCTTTGATTCCCAAAACTCTGCTTGTGCTCTCTCTGTGATCCCTGGTGCAGCATTAACCTTTGGATGCCGGCCTTCATCCTCCGTATTGAGACCTCAAGTGACCTCGATAAAGATGATGGAACCTCTAAACGCTCGGCCCGGTCGTCAGAGAATCTCGTCGTTCCTCGAACCAGAGAAATAGAAATATTATTAGATGGGCCGTTGCCTCAATTCACGTAGGGATTCATAAATAGTCTATCGGCGGCTATGGCTATCTCCTCAATATCTGAGGGATTTGCATATAAAACAAGCGGCCTCTGGGACCCCCCTCATAAAAATCTCAGTAAGGAGAGAGCTAAAAAGGTCAGTTTGCGCACCTTTTACCCTGATAAGGTGCTTTAAGAAAGTCAAAAGACTCTTATCTTCCATCTCCTGACTGTTCAGGAGCTGCCTTAGGTTGTCTACTTGGGACCTGCCGTACTTCGTATGAAATGCCTCTCTCAGGCGGTCCAGAACGCCAGCCTGTTCCCCGTTAATCAAAATCTCCCTAAATTCAATGAATATACAAATGGGTAGACTCTGTATGATTGCAGCAGTCATTTCTTCTTCCGTAATGAGCTGGGGCTTGAGTAGAATGGACGATACCTCCAGCCATACTATGGGATTTGAAGCATCAAAAGTGGGCAGCGAGAGAGATGCATGGGGCTGTCTGTTGGTGGGGTGATCTAGAGATGAGGACCTTTCATCCGGTGAGCCGCTTACGGAAGTGCTTCGATGGTCCATTATAGTCGCTAATGTGTGTACACGTGATGGATGAATGGATGTGCGTGCGTGTGTGCGTGAACTTCAGTCACGCGAAAGAACGTAAAATTGAAACAAAAGAATTCTCGGAAATAAGGAACTCACTCGTTGTATTTATGGGAAATTATGAATTTAAATTAATATGAATTATAGTGATTGGAAGAATGATGTTTTGGATACAACGTGTGGTAATCATAATAAAGCGTCAATACCTTTCTCTAGGCTATATTCAACTAACAAAACATCAATACAGCCTGAAAATAAAAGAGAAACAATATAAGTAAACATACGTATTCTAATCAGGTTAAGTAAACAAAGTAATGTAGTGTAACCCATTAGGAAATTATACTTATAAGGTTACATGAAGCTTATATCACCACATTCTCCCCTCCCTTGAAGAATCATTGTTCTATATAGCGAAAAGGCTTGTGGCGTTCCCGCGTATATCGGCGCAGTTGTTCCGGGCCGGCATGCGCAGGGATGGAGGTTCATCCCTACGTTGGAGATTAGCTGGAGCACCAGACCGTTACCGCGTAGATTGGCGCAGCTGTTCCGGGCCAGCGTGCGCAGGAGTGGAGTGTTCATCCCTACGTTGAAGATTAGCTCGAGCACCAGATACCCGGGCCGGAAGAGAATCCACCTTCATATCTCCTTCTTCGATGAATATACTCTGATCACTTGCAGCAATGGAAGAATTTAACTCAGATGAATCGACAGTAGGTGCCGGAAGAATCTCTACCAAACCAGTAGTCTCTGTAGAAGGATCGACGTTGAGATCCTCTTGCCTCTCATATAATGATACATTACCAGTCGGAGCCAAGTCATGCACTGATATCGTTGATTCGCGTCCTTCGGCAAATCTTACATGAGCATATTGTGGGTTTGCCTCTAACAACTGAACCTCATCAATGAGGGGTTAATATTTACTGGCGCGAAAGTAACGTCGTAGTAAGATGGGTCTAGGAACAGATAACCAAGTTGGCAACGAATGGTCACTGGGAGATCGACGCTGGTACGAGAAGAGCTTCTCATGTGGCGCAGCATTGGTGGCTGTGCAGAGTAGAGATCTAATAGAATGAAGGGCGGCAGGCAGCACTGTATCCCATTGACATTCTTGAAAGTTCTTGGATGCCAGAGCAAGGGTTATGTGCTTCCAGATTATAGCATTATACCTCTCATACTGCCTATTCCCTCGAAGATTATAAGGTGTCGTTCGACTAGTGGCGATGCCTAGATTGTGCAAGAATTCACGTAGATCCTTGGTCATAAACGAGGATCTGCGATCAGAATGCAGGTAGGAAGGCATACTAAATATCGCAAAAATCTGATTTAGACAATGGATTATAGTACTAGTAGTCATTTTCTGACAGGCAAATGCAAAGGGAAAACGAGAATACTCATCCACTACCGTGAGCATATAACGGTTTCTGGAGTTCGAGGGTAGAGGCCCATTGAAGTCCAAATTAAGACGTTCAAAGGGCTGCGTGGCCTTGATAAGGGGAGTTTAGTGCGGTTGTAGAACCAAGGCTTCAATCGGGCACACTGAGGGCATTCAGAGCACACCTTCCTCACATCTTCCATGGAATAAGGAAGAGTTCTCACTCTGGCAAAGTGAGCAAGTCTTGCTGCACCAGGATGGCAAAGTCGAGCGTGGAGCTCAGATAGTTTCTCGTTATTGACAGTAGCTCCACGGTGAGCACGTAAGAGAGTGTCTGCAGGAATGTTGTATTTACCAAGACGGTACACGATGTCATAATTGTAGCACCCCAACTGGATCCTGCATCGTTGAATCTTATCATTCTTGATTTTTCCAAGCCGATTCGTACGGAACATAAAGCTGACAGCCTGCTGGTCGGTAACTAAGGTGCAACGTCGCCCTATCAAGTAGTGAGACAACCTTTTTACAGATTCCACAATTGCACATGCTTCGTTTTCTACTGCAGAGTGTTTGCATTCAGTAGGTGTGAGGGTGCGAGAGAAAAAGGCAACTGGACGGCCTGCCTGATTCAGAGTGTGGCGGCGGGGACGCGATACCATCACCAAATCTTCCCGTCGGCCCAACAAGGTCTGCTCGGTGGTTCAAGGATAGTGTATGAAGAAAGAGGGTATTTTCTAAATTTATTAAAAACCAATAAATAATGGCGATCAACCACAACCCCAGTAAATAATAAAAATGCAAATTCAACCAATCACCAAAATATTTACAATTTCTAAACACACACACAATATTATATATATATATATATATATATATATATATATATATATATATATATATATATATATATATATATATATATATATATATATAATATATATATGTATATACAGTGGTACCTCTACTTACGAAAGGCTATACATACGAAATTTTCAGGTTACGAAACACTTCTTCGGAAAAATATTGCCTCTTGTTACGAAAGAAATTTCAGGATACGAGAGGCGAAAATTTCAAAAAAGCGCTGCTACTCATAGCTCCCAGAGTCCACCGAACGTAATAATACTTGTAGCATCCTGTATCTTGGTTTGAAAGTGGCGCGTCCGAGCTGCTCTGCCATTGGCTATTGCCCAGCATCTTCCTGGTATCCCATTGGCTAGGATGGACCTCTGTGTGTATGTGCGTATACCCAGAATCCCCTTCGTTTTCCCGTCGGCCCACGAGGATCACCAAAGCCTCAGTCTCACGCTAGCGAAATTTAGTAAAGAACGAAGTGTTCGAAAAGTTTTTCGTCAGCTTTTGTTAGTGTTTATTGCAACTTTACGTGTGTGTATTAACTTTTATTCACTATGGGCCCCAAGAAAGTGATGGAGAAAAGTGGTGAGAAGAAGAAGAGAGTTGTTTTGTCCATACAAACAAAGCAAGAGATAATAGAAAAGTACGAAAAAGGAATGCGTTTGGTTGATCTCGCCAAAGAATATAACCGTAATCCATCAACGATCGGCACGATATTAAAACAAAAGGAAGCCCTAAAAGCTACGACTCCTTCCAAAGGCCTCTCTGTCATTTCGAAGAGGAGGTCGGCAGTGAACAATGAGTTGGAGGGTAAAGTTGGACCTGAAGTTGACGAAATTGTTTCGCTGGGAAAGTGCATGGAGCTTGAGGTGAATGACGAGGACATCGACGAGTTGATTCAGGAGCACCACGAAGAGCTTTTGACGGAGGAGCTGAGGGAATTGGAGGCGATGCAACACATGGCAGTGCAGGAGGAGTTCATTAAAGACGAAGAGGAGGCAGCCATTATTCCGACAGCCCGAATAAAAGACATTTTTCAAAAATTCTATGAAGTTTCGGACTTTGTTGAAAAGAATCACCCAGAAAAAGTGTTCACTAATCGGGCTATCGCTCACTATGATGATGTTTGCCTTGCACATTTTCGAAAGATTGTTGAAAGCCGACAAAAGCAAACGACCTTGGATCGGATCTTTACAAAACGTCAGGCAAAAACCACTGCTGAGAGTGAACCTGAACCGAAGAAGGCGAAAGGTGACAACGATAGCAATTAAACAAGAAAACCATTAAAGTAAAAAAGAAGAAAAAAAACACTATTCTTTACATTATGTACAACTCTCATTTTTATGTTTATTGTGCAGTAATTCAATTCTAGCATGTATTTGTTACAGGTTTTGATGCATTTTTGTAATTTATAATAAATTTATGTCCGATTTTTAAGGGGCTTGGAACCGATTAGGGCATTTATAGGGTAAAAGGCGTTTCTACTTACGAAATTTTCACGTTACGAAACGATTTCCAGAACGAATTAATTTCGTAAGTAGAGGTACCACTGCTATATATATATATATATATATATATATATATATATATATATATATATATATATATATATATATATATATATATATATATATATATATATGGCCTTACTAAACACCTTGGCCTATGCGAATCAGGAAGTGCAAAGGTTCGGAAATAATGGGGGCACCCTTAAACTAGTTATGTCTGGCCGAACAGGGGAATGAACGGAAGGGTAAGAGGAGGCGGGGCCGCTTTGACAGGAACACGTGAGGTCCGGGACTCAGCGAAGTGGCCTGTCTCAGAGACCTGGGACACTCATTAGTCCCCATTGCTGGGTTGTAGTCTGTGGGGCGCTGCTCCAATTACTCCCTGGAGACTGGGAGGTGCCCTCCAAGGTCCACACTTTAGAAAATCGCCCTGAAAGGTAGGTGCACGTGCGATGTTCAGGATTGGCTTCAGCCGTATCCAAAAGCTAGATGTCGATCGGCTTATCGCTACCTCATAGCTGGAAAAGAGAAGGCACATTCAGTCACTCATTCACTGCCACACTCAAACATCTTTACACCTAACGCATTCAACCATACCTCCTCTCACAAAATTTTCACTCACCTATTTTCCGTCCAGGCGGCTCTTTCCTTCCTCAGTCACAATTATGTAATGGCTTTTGAACTTTTAATGAACAAGGAATATTGTTAAGCTGAAAGAATCCGCCTAAAAAGAAAATAGAGATGAATGGGGGAGCACGATAGAGGTCTATCAAGTCCCCCCTACATAAAGCAATGACGGTGATCATGCGATCCACACACACATTCTGAAAAAGAAGAAAGGGATTAGACATAGGGGAGGGAAGGCGGACAACCAAACTACTACATCCCTCCCAGCTAAATTCGCCTCACCTCACCATGTCTCAATCCCCATCTTCATAGACCCATTTCATTCATTCACAACGCTTTCGGCATCACCCAGTCATACTCTTTCACTCTGCCTCTCCTCCGAGTCACAGGTCCATCAACTGTCTCTGTCATTTGTTGTAATGTCTCTGCATCATGTCTGTCCATGGCCCCTTCTCTATGTACTTCATCCACACACACACATCTGATATTTCCTGACCAATCTCACTAAAATCCTCAACTAACCCCTCTACTTCATCCATCAAACCTTCCCATTCTTTCATAGCATTTATCGATTCTTGTTCCAATTGCACACTTATCCCATTTATACTCTCTAGCATAGACTCAGATTATTCAAAGGAAACTTACAAATACTATACGTTCTATCATATACTCCATCTTGATCTTGCACAAATCCAGAAAACTCTCCCTCCTCACTCTCACCGAACTGTTCCATCCATTCATCCTTTCTCACCCGTTTACTATTACGCTTTGCCCTTCCATGTTCAACTAACACTAACTGCTTTCCCCTCTAAAGCACTGGCTATATCATCCACAATTTCACATTCTTCCATTCTTTCAGACAGATATTCATTCACCGGGTGTTGCACCAAATATTCAGGAGGTTCACGCCACTTTCGCAACGGGCATTGGTGCGCTCTACGTTCATCGAAACTTCCATCCTTTCTTTCACGAACTATCACATAACTTACCCCATTCGACCAAACCCTTCTTACTACAAACGGACCTTCAAACTTCTCTTTCAACTTATTCACATTCAGTCTACCTTTTGTCTCAATCTCCTTTAGTACTTTATCACCAACAGAAAAATTCTCAAGGCTTTCATTCTCTTTTCTCCACAACTCACGACCCTTCTCACTAAGTCTCATACGTGGCCTAATCATTCGTTCAAAGTTCAGCAAATACTTACAAGGTGACATTCCAATCGCCTTATGCACTGTCATGTTATACGCCCAAAGCACTCTTCCCAAACATTCATCCCATTCTTTCCCATCTTTCTCCATCAATTGTAACATCTTACTCAAAGTTCTTATCATTCTTTCAGCCAAGCCATTCGCACTAGGCATATACGGCGTCGTTCGTACATGATCTATCCCCTATTCACTCAACATCTCCTCAAAAGCTCGTCCCACAAACTCAGGTCCATTGTCACTCAACATTCGCACAGGCTTACACATGCACATGGGCAACATTCTCTCACTCACTTCTCTAGCAACATTCAATTAAGATATATTTGTCACAGGTGCAGCATGTAGCGGTCTACACCCCTGCAAGTGGAAGTATTTAATCCTAACTGTAACCATAACGTAAATCGTGTGATTGGTACGCCCGATCTTCAATGCGTTTTAAAATCACATGCTCATTCATTTACTTTGCTCGGCTCATCGAAATCAGGTCTGTAATATTGAAATTGTAATATTTAGCTAAATATGTCCCCAAAGAATCTCGTTTTTAGTACGTGATTCGTTCTCTCATTTGCAGACCCTCTCAACTCCGTTGTAATCTATTTATATAATCTACTTATTCAATTTATTTATTTAATCCATTTATGTATCCAAATTACAATCTATTTATGTATACAATTTAATCCATACAATCTATTTATACATATCAATCTATATTAATATTTACCCAATCCATTTAACTATATAATCTATTTGCTCATATAATCTATTTATCAATCCATGTAAATATTTATTATACATTTATAATATTTACTCATTTAACATTCAACTATATTCTAATTAATATTTGTCAATCATCATATGTGTACTCTAATTCTCATTAACTCGTGCAAAGTTAATTCAACCGCATAAAATTCAATCCAATCATAAACTATAATTTCACTTTTTAATCATAACTGTTCATTCCATAATATATATTTTTCGTATATTTTGTTTTAATACAGTATTCCCACAACGTTGCTGACTTAGGCCTAAGGAAATTTCGTCTGCAAATTCGGACTTTCCCGTTAGCGATTAACTTCATTTCCCTTGTATAACAAAAATATAGGTTTGGCGGTTTATTGTGACCAGAACTGTCTAGTGTATTGGCGTAATAGCCACCTAAGAACCTATAAATGGTGCCCAGAGTAGTTTAATTATCTCCCATCCGTTCATTCATTGGTAATAATAAATTAATTTTCACCGTCACGTGTTGCATTTTTTTCGGACGACTCATCTCGCCTCACTTGTTCATTTTTCTCGCGTGAACTTTCGTTTTCGACAGGTGTTCGTTTCTCAATCCAAAATTTTCCTTGACATCCTTAAGTTTCTCCCTTAGCAATTTCATAGAATTAATTATCAATACAGTAGTAAGGACAAAGAGTGATCAAAATTCGATAATTTTTTTTCCATTTTTTTTTTTTCACCTTCAAGCGTGTGAATTGGATTTGTGCACATAACACACACACACGCACACACATACACTTTTAATATTTTAGAAATGGATTACGACGGAGCCCAAAGCTACGTCCCAACATCGGGGACAATTACAACCATGCAAGCATCTTCCCCAGTAACAAAGATGACCTATTTGACCACTTTCACCCCCCATGCAAGCATTCTCTCGCATTCGCCTCCCACTCCCTGTATGGTTCAGCTGCCACCATTCGACTCACAAAATCCCATTGGCTGGTGGGAAATGGTGGAGCTCACCTTTCAACACCAGGCAGTTCCTGGGGACCATAGAACGATCGCCGTAGCCCAGAAATTACCTCTGAGTATCTTTTTCGTTTTTAAGAATATTTTGCTGGATGGGGAAATTGATGATTCTTGGGTTAGGTTCAAGAGGGCGTTCAATGAGCACTTTGGGAGATCGAAAATAGAGGACCTGCGGATCCTTCTAGACACGCAGGAAATGGAGGACAGCCGTCCCACGCATTTTTTTAGCCATATCAAAACTCTTGCACATGCCAGAGGAGCACAGCTCGACCAACTCGAGCACTCATAACTGAGATATTCATGCGTGGGATGCTAGATCAAATAAAGCCCCTTCTTTTAATGTCCTCCCCATCGAACGTGGAGAAAATGGCAGAGGCGGTTGACGCCCTGTATAATAATCCTTTAATCAAATGGGAAAGTGCAGGCCATGGAGTCGTTTAGCGATGTAAATAAACACTCGCATGTATCCATTTTTCAGGTTAAGTAACCGGCCGGAGCTCCTTACAACCGGCCAACGAGAGCAACCTCGTGAGCAGGACGGAGGAGTCAGACGTCGTTCCTCCTCCCGAAAAGGGCAAAACCAACGAGAGAACTCCAGCACACGAGGTTAGGCAAGGCAAGTTCATTTTCAACCTTCGTCTAATTTCCCCTATCCTGACAACTCTCAGAGTAGCTGCTAGTACCACTCTAATTATGGGAGCAACGCTGTCCGCTGTGTACAGCCTTGCAATTTTTACCGGGCATCATCTCATGACGACAACTTTAACCCATCTCATGACGACAACTTTAACCCTCATACTGGTCGTGCTGCTCATACTACTATATTTCAACCTTCAGGTTTTTGTTGGTACCACCTCAAATTTGGTGCAAGAGCAGAAAAATGCTCAAAGCCATGCTTGTACCATCAAAATGCTCAATCTTCATCTCAAACTGCACCTAGACTAACTTCACCACCTTCAAACATACAAAATTCTACGGGTTCTCTTACCCAACTTTCACCTTCAGCACAGTTAACTTTAAACTGAATTTGCAAGTGATACGTAGCTCTGTCACCTCTGCAACCTCTTCACTTCATCAGGTGAATCCTCCATTTAGTATTCATAACCCACTCTCTGGTTCTCCTTCCTGGTTGACACTGGCACTCAATGCAGTGTCACTCCAGCCTCTTCATTCAAGAAAGCTTGCACTTCTTGTGATCTTGTCCTTGAAGCTGCCAATTCATTGGACATAAGGACTTATGGGAGGCGTATGCTCGATCTCTTTCTCGGGTTACGTCGTATTTTCCTATGGACGTTCATCATTGCCGACGTCAACATGCCAATTTTAGGCCTCGATTTTCTTTCCGCGCACGATATTCTCGTCGATTCTCGTCACCGCAAGCTTATCGACAGAACCACGACCTAACTATTGCTGGTTCATTCTTTCTTTCCACCAGCTCTCTCCTCTCTGTTCGTCTCCTTGTAACTGCTCCCCACTTCCAGCAACTTTTGCAGGAGTTCCCAAGCCTCTGTCTGCCTCTTTCTAAGGACAGACCAATTAAGCACAATGTGGTGCACAGAATAGAGACGACAGGATAGCCAGTTTTCTCACATCCCCGTCGACTGCCCCCATGGGCTTCACCGCTTCATGTCGTACCTAAGTCTACTCAGGGAAAATTCAGAGCTGTAGGTGACTGCAAGCGACTCAATAGCTGTACAGTTCCGGATAGGTATCCTCTGCCTTTCTCATCGGATTTTAACTCCACTCTCTTCGGTTGTTCCATTTTGTCTCGGCTCGAATTGGTTCGCGCTTTCAACCAAATCCCGATTCACCCTGATGATATCGCTAAGACGGCCATCACCACTCCATTCGGTTCCTTCGTCATGAACTGAATGCCTTACGGGCTTTGTAACAGTGGTCAGACTTTGAAACGCTTCATGGATCAGGCTCTGAGAGGTCTTCCCTTCGTATTTTGTTATAAAGACGACCTCCTGATAGCATCTTCGTCTTTAGAGGAGTATCTTTCTAACCTTCGCCAGGTTTTTGCATGTTTAGATGAGTATGGTATCGTACTCAACACTTCTAAGTGTATCTTTAGTGTCACATAGCTCTCCTTTTGGAGACACCACATTTTCCCTCAGGGAAATCGTCCTCTCGAGGACAAAGCTGAAGTTATCCGGGCTTTTCCCCGACCTTCTTCGCTAAAGCAACTTCACAGATTCTGTGGGATGGTAAAATTTCACCACAGGTTCATTTCCAACATCTCCCACATTATGCAACCTCTCTACGAATTGCTTTCCAAGTCCCCAAAAAACCTTCCTCTTCTCTGGTCCCCCGAAGCTTGTGAGGCTTTCTCTCGCACCAAAGAGGCTAGGGCTTCCGCTGTCGCGCTGGCCCATCCTTGACCAGGAGCTCCCATAAGCGATGCTTCGGACGCGTCCGCTACTTATGTCGGTGCGACGCTACAACAGAAGGTTGGTGATTCTTGGCAACCTCTCGCCTTCTTCTCTAATGCTCTTCTTCCTTCCAAACAGAAGTACAGTACGTTTTCTCGCGAATTACTGAGCATATACCTCGCCCTCCGTCACCCCCAACAATACTTGAAAGGGCGTGAATTCGCTGTCTTTACCGACCACAAGCCATTGGTTGGTGTGGTTCGCTCGCATCTAGTGGCACCTTCTCTGTGCATTCTGCAGTTGATACTCGTCACCTTGACTTCATCCTGCAGATGACAAACGATATTCGCTACGTTCCTGGTTCTTCAAACGTCGGACCAGATGCACTCTCTCGCATTTCATCGATTTCGGGCACGCAACTCTCCCAAACTGTGCCCATCGACCACGCGACAATAGCGCTTGCCTAGGAACAAAATGAAGACACGCAAACACTGTGTCGCTCTTCTCAGCTTATCGTTCATGAAATCGACTTGGCAGACAGTCCTTCCAGGCATATCCTGGCTGACTATTCATTGCCTGGCTGTCCTCGTCCCCTCATTCATCTCGCTTACCATCGGCATATTTTCGACCAAATTCATGGTCTCTCTCATCCTGGCGTCTATATCACACGCAAGCTCGTTGCACAACGCTTCGTTTAGCCAGGTATGAATGCCGACGTGACCAAATGACTCGCTCATGCCTGCCATGCAGGCGTGCTAAGGTTCACCGCAACACAAAAGCTACTCTGGTCCATTTTCCTCTTCCTTCGTCACGTTTTTACGCCGTTCACGTCAATATAGTAGGTCCTCTTCCTTACTCTCGTGGTTGCACTTACCTCCTCGCCATGATCGATCGTTTTAGCTCTTGGCCAGAGGCAGTTCCTAACCCCGACATCAGAGCTTCCACTGTAACTCGAGCCTTCGTCTCAGCATGGGTTGCTCGTTTTGGTGTCCCATCAACGATCATGACTGATCGAGGTAGCCAATTTGAATCCCACCAATGGGATCCACTCATGTTAGTGCTTGGCTCCTTTCGTATCCGTACCACTAGCTACCATCCCCAAAGTAACTCTAAGGTGGAACATTTTCACCGGACTCTCAGGGGAAGCTTACGCTCCACTGACCCCAACATCACTTGGGTGGACAAGCTATCCTTAATTCTTCTCGGAATTCGTGCCTCCTTCAAAGAGGATTTGAATTGCTCTGCTGCGGAACTCGTTTATGGTACGCAAATAAGTCTTCAAATTCTTTTCTTCCGCTGACTGTCCTCTAACTTCCGACATACACCCTGCTGCATACGTACACAATTTAGTACGGGCGATGTCTGAGGTTAAGCCGACTGCTATAAGAATGCCTGCTAATCAGAAACCTTTCGTGCCAAAAGAGATGGCAACTTTCTCTTATGTGTTTGTCCGTCGCGATTCCACTCGCACATGCTTGCAACCTGTCTATGATGGACCCTTTCTCGTCGTCTCCAGGAAGCCTTAATTCTTTGTACTGCAGCTTGGCACCAAGCAAGATGCGGTTTCCTTCGATTGGCTTAAACCCGCTTTCATAGAGGCCTTTCATCTGGAACAGCCACTACCTTTCTCTTCCACTAATATAGGTCCAGTGGTCATCCCAGCCTACCTTCCGCACCCAACTATTCCTTCAACACTTTCCAACCAACTACCCACACAGCAACAGTATCAAATGCAGCAGACAAGCCCAAAAGAAACATTAAAGAGATTTTACACACATCCAAGGATGTAAGTAGCTCATCAAGCACTGCAAGCAGAGTCATTTCTGTTGTGTGGTTTGGGCGGTAAGCTGACTGGCGTTCAGGAAGAACATTGTTCAATGAAAGATAATCATTGAATTGCTGCAGGGCACATTTTTTCAATAATCTTTGATAAAAATGATAAGTTCGAGACAGGCCTATAGTATTTGTACTCATTTGCATTGCCTTCTCCTTTATAGAGCTGATGTATCACCGGAGCCTTTTCAGACAGTGGAAATTTTTCAGATTTGAGACTAAGATTAACAATATTAGTGAAAATAATGACCAATTTATGATAATTTGCTGACCCAAGAACAAGAGAGATAGGGAATGGATCATTGTAATTGTGGGACTTCTTTAGGTTGCTTATGATATCGGTCACAAGCTTTGAGTTAACCTCACCAAAATTGGTAAGTCCTTCTGCTGGTACAAGTGGATGTGGTAACACAAGTTCATATACCTGACCTACATCATCAGGTATGTTTAGCTCATCAACAATAATATTAATTTTCCAGTGACTTGATCAAGGAACCTGTAGAGCTTTTGTGAGTCCTTGGCATGTTTAGTAACTTTATTTCTATAGTAGTTTTGTTTGTGTTTTCTCATTAATTTGTATACTTCATTTATGGCTGTAACAAATTCTCTTATGGTATCATCATTTTTATTTTTTCTCCACTTCACTTCTTTCAATCTCATCTTTCTCGCTTCAATAATTTCATTGTTGATCCATGCTATTGTAGGATCCTGTCATACAGTCCACACAGGCTTTTTCAGAATTCCTAGAATGATTCCACAAGTACAGTCACTGTTACTTTCAGTCCCCAGTAAAGAGATGCAAGTATCAAGGTAAGTATCCAGGTTAAAATCTCTGGGGGTTCTGAAAGCTAAGGAATCAGGTGACGTCCTTCTATTTTCCACATTGATGTCCAATGTAACCAGGCGATGAAGATTTGAGAAGAACAGCTCAACTTGAATATTCGACAACAAGGCACTGTGAGTATCTGTAATAAAAAAATATCTAATTGATGATTGGTTGTCGTGGTAATAGGTGAGCCCCAGACTTTCATATTGTTGATGGCTGATGATTCCCGGAATTTTTTATCTTTCAAATCATCTGATACATCAACCCATAAGTTTAGATCACCACATATAATGATGGAGAATATGTCCTCATCCAGACTGTTGAGGTAGGTAGAAAATTCCTCCAAAAATGAGTCAAATCTGCATTCAGCTCTATAGATGCAAATACAGTAAACCCTCGATATAACGAACCTCAATATTTCGAATTTCAGATATAACGAACCAAATTTCCTGGCCAAACTCATCGGATTTAACAGGCAAGCGTTACGACTAACCTGAGTCAGTGTTGGTGTGCCACTCAATACTTCTACTATATTGTGTAGTCCACTTAACTTTATTAGTAATTACATACGTATTACATATCCATAACGAACCAAGTTCGTTATTTCCATTGCTTTTAACGCCCATCGGGTTTAACGAACTCTCTGCTTTAACGAATGAACTACCCCCTTCCGCCCCATATAGTTCGTTATATCAAGGGTTTACTGTAAATCTAAACTTTCTGTTACTCACAGAGATTGCAACATCGAGAGAATCAAAGGTTTGGAGTACAATGGGAGGCTGAATAACAACAACATTTTTAAAGCACTCATTTATAATCATACCAACTCCACCACCACCTTTAGTAACTCGTAGATGATGAACAAATTTATGTGTTGTTGGTAGAGAGGATTTGATGATACTGTTATCGCCTGCATTCCCCTTCAATCAAGTCTATGATCAAGTGACATATCATGGATGAGCTCTCTAATTTCATAAGTCTTGTTTCTAACTGACTGGGCATTAATCATTCCACAGTTGATGCTCTTTCTGGACCTAGAATCCATGATCAGTGCGATTTGCAATTCTCACTTTTTCAGCATACTTAGTTTAATTCCACTTTCTCTCACAATTCTTTGCAAACGACCATACGAGAGTAGGTCCTAATTATATTTACTTCTCATATTGCAGCCCCTAATTCACAGTCTATCATAGTCACCATATTATTTCACATACTTCAATTCTCTTCGCATCTTGTTACTGTAAATCATATGTTACAATATCTTACATTGTATACCTAATCTACTTATCTCATTGTACATTCGTTGGTAAATATGTAGATTAGCGGCCGGGCCGAAAAAAAAATTTGTGTGTAAATATTATCGTTCACTCGTGTCGGAATATTCATGCGCGTTTGAGTACTTTTCGAATTATTATTCTATAAACAATTAGACTTATATACTGGGGGCTGTGCCCCCCAGACCCCCCCCCCAATTTAATGAAACTCAGGATCATCGTAGTGTAGTCCCCCCATTGCCTTTACCCCCACACGAGCCGTCAACTTGAATGTACTCCAAAAACGTGAAACATTTTGGAACACGGACGAAATAGTACGTCCCATCGTTCGCGCCGATAATCTACATATTTACCCATTCGTTGATTCTATGAATATATTTATATTTGTTTAATTGTTTTTCTTAAAACCCAGTTCATTATTTCAAAATTTATTTCGCTGTCGTCTTAAGCCTAAAAAATATCAGCCGACAACTTCGATCAATCAAATTTATGGTTATGGTTTCCGAAACGCTATTTAGGATGATTTATTAACAGAAAATAAATCACATGAAATGCCATATACTATAGTACAGTCAGCCAGTTTATTCTCACCTGCACACTTGACACAGATTTGCTTCTTGACCTAACAGTTTTTGTCTAAGTGGCCAAAACCCTGACACCTGAAACATTGCAACACGTGATATCTGTCAAAAGCTGGACAATTAGAATATAGGGTAAATAAATGATTTCCTTGCAGATGAAGCTTTCTTCTAATTTCTGCGCTGCACCTAAATACAAATTTTTGATTATAGTCATATTTTCCACTTAGATCAGCAACTAGCGAGAATTTACCTTTAACATCAGCAGTGATATTTAACTCCTGTTCATTTCTTGTTCAAAACCCTTCAGCCGCTTGCTTCAACTGCGCTTTACTATCTAATTTAACCAAAATGTGGCCTCCTTTTGTCATCTTTGTCTTTTCAATGGGAAACTCACTTAGGGACCTAGCTACTTCACCTACTTTATCTGGTGCTTTACATGATTCAGTATGAGACTTAATGACTAAGGCATTTTTCTTAGACTTGGTTATATCAGCATAAGTATTAGGGGTGTAATTTTGGTAAAGTTGAAGACGATCTGCTCCGGCGGATTCTGACCTTTTCCTCGTGCGATTAACGCTGTTTTTGTTTTTGATTTCGTTCCTTTCCATAATGTTTCATCCTCTGAAGTCGTCAACGAACAATGCTTTGTTTCGTACTCTTTGTTACATATTTTCGCAACACTTTTTCACTCAATTCTTTCTTTTTTATATATAATCTATCATTTATTAATCGTTTTCTTTAATTTTTTACTCTTTTTGCATAAATATTTTGAAATTATCTTGGGTTTGGCTACAATGCCGTCATCCGTCAACGAACAATAATGCTATTAATTCCTAAAGTTTTTGTTTAGATTTTTGATATTTTTTATTATTATTTTTCATTTTTATTTACCAATTTCTGTATTTTTTATTTAGTTTCCTTACTATTTTCAACTAATAATTGGATTTTTTTTTAACTGTTTTTTTTAGGGCAGGAATCCTATACTTGAAAACAATCGTTAATTTCAAGCAGTTTGACTTATTGAAACCCCATGTGAAGTTTGTCCGATGACTTGTTTATCCCTTGCCTCATTAATTAATGACCGTGAGAAAGTTATTACATTTTTAGGTGAGCATTATATAATCCTATTAACAATCCCTTGGAAGCATTGTGCTAAGCCCCTAGAAATACGTGATTTAACATTTAAGTGTAACAAATATCCACTTGCATTTTATAATCGAAAATCGCCATAAACTTTGTCCACATAGATTTCAGCTCAGAAAAAGTAATCCAAAATAAGCTAGGACTCGGATCCGGCTATATTCTACAAAATGACAATTCCCGATAGATACCACGCATTCTTCGGTGCTATTGCGACTTTATACCCGCTAGAATAATGTAAGTAACATTTATTTTTAGTTTTGTTTTTTATTTTGCATTTTTTGGACTTTTAGTTTTCCCTAAGTCAGAATTTCAAACAAAAATGGCGCCAACTGATTTTAAATGTGACGTAAACAACATAATATTACGCACCTTGAACGAAACCAAAACACATACGGGATTCCATCCGTTTTGGGTCGGGGGAAAAAAAATCGCTGTGAGCAGCTCGTCTTCAACTTGATCGGAATTTTAATTATTTCTCTGATTTGAAACTGCAGGCATGATTTTTAGGCCATCAATTTTATTATTAATCTCATAACTTGTCTTCTTACTTATTTCCTTCAGCTGAATTACATCATTTCGAAGTTCTTCCATTTTTGCAATTACATCAACTAGAGAATCAATTTTACTCTTCATTTCTGAAATTAAAAATTTAAGTTTCTTAATTTCCTCAACTACCCTTTTATGTGTTGCAATACTACCGTCGAATCCGAATTGTTACTCCTTTCAGTTGATCTCGATTGTATAATAATTTATATTTGATTTCATTGTCATTTTCATTAATTTATATATTTCAATGATTATTAATTTAAAGATAAAATATTCAGTAATTTTCTAGAGAATGATAATTTTGCTTGGCTAAACTTTGATGTTAACCATGTGTTACATTTTTCACTAAAATTTAATAATATCACGCGACGCATGACAAATGCTCCCGTGTGTAAAGAAAAAGCGACAGTTCTCTCAAAAAAGTCTATATCAACACGTTGCTAACAAGAGGCGTTCAGGACGTCTCTTTCAGTAAATTCATAGTTACAAGAGAAAGTTAATGATACGAGCTTACCCAAAATACTAAACAAGAGGAATAAGCTACTCCAGACGGCAACGATATTCTCTGGAACCAAATATCATAAATCCCTGGACACAGTATTAGTCTTTTTCTCAAGGTAAGTTAATCATTTATCATTCTCTTTGCTCATGTTATGTTTAACTCTTTAAAAGTTCTTATATTGAATCTTCCCTTAGAATATCGCATTATTAATTGATTCATTTCCATTTAGTTATCAAACACATTTTATATTTTCTCCCTCGCCCTCCTCTTGCTTTTCAATATAATCCGGTGTTCGAATGCTTGCAAATATAAGTTATTATTCTTTGTATAGATATATTTTTTGTTAATTTATTTACAGTAGCCCATTATAGATAATATTGGGTAAATCTGTAGATTAGCGACCCGGGCGAAAAAAACATTTTTGTGGAAATATTTTCGTTCATCCGTCTCGGAATATTCAGGCGCGTTTGAGTCCTTTTCAAAATATAGCTGGCGCCATTTTTGTTAGAAAAAAAATGCCCGAAAGTAAACAAAAATTTTGTTTACTTACTTTATTGCAGTGGGTATACTTCTGAAATAGCAAATGAGGAAAGCCTATTTTGTTCTCACGTTTGAGTCCTATTCGAAATATAGCTGACGCCATCTTTGTTATACAAAACTATAAAGAACGAAAAACGCTGTTTACTTACTTTATTTCGGGGGTATACTTCAGAAATAGCGATGAGAAAAGCGTGGAATCTTTCTTTAATTCCCGTTTTGGTCAACGGGAAGTGCTTGCAAGATAGGCGTCGAACTGTTAGTTTTTTCTTCTGTATCTAGGGATTAAACTACGGTCGAAATAGTACGTCCCGCCGTTCGAGTCACTAATCTACATATTTACCACATCTAATGCCCGGCCACAAATCTCGCAATCGCTTTTAATTTTAACAATTATGAACGTCCAAAAGGGTTACAAATTTTTCTCTATCAAAAACTAGAGTTAATAATTCGGAAATAGAAGACGGACATAATTCGCCAACCGATACGATTTTGAAACTACGTATAAAACGTCTCTATGATACGAAACGGCTAAAAAGAAAGTAGTTCCTTTAAACGAGCTAGCTAATTAGATTTAAATAATACCGCATGGCGATACGGTATGATGGAGACTCCACACGATGGGTGCGAGGGGACGCCTCCCAATGTTTATATCTGAATTTTTGCGAGGTCGTCGATTCTGCGAATAGGTGGAGGGAAGCCCTCTCCAGCCCAATGGGGCAGAAAGAGGGTATCCTGCAGGGAAGTGTCCTCAGTGTCACACTCTTTGCCCTGAGCATCAACGGCATTACCTCGGTGCTGCCGGAAGATGTTCTCGCTACACTATTTGTCGCCAAGCCTCTGCTCCCAAAGCTTGTACAGCGCGGGGAGTAGTGCTCTCGGGGCAGTGGAATCTCCGCATCCCCTGGTTCGTGATATCCGTGACACCACGGTTTTGGCAAGCCGATCGGATGTCGAGATTATCTTCTGCTGGGTCCCTGGACATGTAGGAATTGCTGGGAATGAGCCCGCCGATGAGGGTACCAAAGAGCCCGCAGGGAGTCTGCGACCAGACCAGCGTTTCACTCTTCACACCGAATACATGGCAGGAATACGTTCAGTTCTTCGGGCTGCCTGGCAAAGAAGATGGGAGATGGTCGAAGGGAACTTAAAGTTGCGTGCCATTGCGCCGCGACTGTTCCCATAGACTTATCCCCCAATGCTGCGACGGCTTCAAGTCGCTTTCTGTCATCTAGGAATCGGGCACACTCATGTGACGCATCGCTATTTGATGAAGCACTCGCCTGTGCCCTATTGTAACGACTGGGTCGTCCCCCAGAATGTTCCGCACATTTTTGTTGAATGTCCCAGTCTGGGTGATCTTTGCGCACGTTACCCGTCCCGGTACCGGGACGGGCGGGGACGCTACCGCCTGTCCCTTGTGCTCGGGATGGGTTCGTTACACCGACCTGTGGACTTTTAGACTTTTTGGAGGAGGCCAGTCTTCTCCCTGTTATTTTATATTCAAATATGAATCGCGGTCTTCGGCGGGGGAGGGCGGGCCTTCCCCTCTCTATGGAGCTCGCTCTGTTTTTTTATCTTTTTTTTCTTTTTTCATTTGGCTTTTAATATTGCCTAGATACAGGCTAGCTTGAGTACGGCGACTTATGCCCTAGAGGGCAGTTGCCAGATGAGATACTAGAAAAAAAAATTCCTCAATAAACATGGTAGATCCCAAATAGACGACCTGAGATAGCTCTTGAATACTCAGGAAATGGGAGATCAGAGTCCTACTTCTTTTTTAACATATCTGAAGGACCTTATCAGGGTAAAAGGTGCTTAAATCGAACTTTTTAGCCATCTCATTGAGATTTTCATGAGAGGAGTCCTAGATGGTATCAGGCCACTAATCCTAAGCTCGAACCCTACGAGCATTGATGAGGTTGCTGCAGCCGCAGACAAATTGTATAAAAGTCCTTATGTGAATTGGGGCAAGGCCAAACTCACGGCCCATTTAACAATCCTTCATTTTCTCAGGTTCGAGGCACGTCGAGCCCCTCTGACGACCGAGCCGAGCGTTCAAGGGTTCCATCTTTTCTATCGAGGGACCTTGAGGCTTCAATATGGAGGATGGAAGCAGACATCCAGCGGGAATCACAGAGCGAGCCCGGACACAGGTTTGGCGATCGAAGGCGCAGGTCCCGCTCTGGTTCACGAAAGAGAAACCAACGAGGGCATCCCGATGCAAGAGGTGAGAGACAGCAAAATTTTCAACCTCATTCTTCCAACTATTCTCACCATCTTCCACACCATCAGGGCCTATGCTGGTATCATCAAAGGTATGGACACAACGCTGTACACTGTACACAGCCTTGTAGCCACAGTTATGCTTCTTCACATACTGCGCCAAGTAGTCTCCTGAAGCATAATGTTTCCTTTTCCTCTCATTCAACTCAATGGTGCTGGTACCACAACAAATATTGTGCACTAGCTCTAAAATGCTTGCAACTGTGCACATTTTCGTACCTAGTACCTTCTTCAAATCTCAACCCTCGAGTTTTCTCACTTCACCCAACTCAACCACTTTCTCAATCTTCAAATTCCAATTTCCCAACCTTTAAATTCTTGCATTCCTCTCACTCCAGGTTCTCAATCACATCCTTTAAACTAACATCTCAAAGGCTTAACAAACGATAAACACCTCACATCCTTTAAATTAACATCTCAAGGGATTAACAATAAACGATAAACGGCTCAAGATATACCACTTACACCTCCCTTCACTTATTCAGGTAGGTACTTATTTTTCTATTTTGACCCACACTCAATCCTCAATTCATATCGCGCCAATTCATTCAGCACTCACATAGTTCTCTGGCAACACGCCATCAAGTTTCTCGCACTCACATAGTGCTCTGGCAACACGCCATCAATTCTCTCACACTCACATAGCGCTCTGGCAACACGCCATCAAACTGCTTGCAACATGCCATTACGTCACACATAATTTTCTGGCAACACACCATCAAACCTGTTTATACCGAAAATGTTCATCTAGAACTACTATCACCTCATTCTTCTCCTACTATACCCCTTTATGGTACAGTAATCCCCCAAAACAACCTCAACCCCACCTTTTTAACCACCCCTGCCTCTCCAACTCCACCTTCCATTTTGCTGCCTCCTCCTCCTTTGTTGCAGGAACCCTCGTCGGCAGAAGTGGTCAGTCAGGAGTGAATCTCTCCCCCACTGGTCACTCCGTCAGCGGACAACGGAACTCCAGACTCCCACATCCCGCTTGACGCCATCTCGGAAGGAACCAGCAAGCGGATCACCTTCTCTCATGCCAGTGCCTCGTCCAACACTACTGGCCCTGTCACACGCTCGGGTCGCGTCGTCAGGAGGCCTCATCGGTACTCGGACTTGTAATTTCAAAATAGTAAAGGGGGGGGGGGAAACCACCTTAGGCCGGGAGTGTTATAGCTGAGGGGGCAGGAGACAATGTTCCCTCACCCCTGAGCTCCGGTTTGGGATGGTGTTTTTCAAACAACCTGCTTTATCCCCAACCATAGATTCCTCAAATCCCCTTTCCTTCTCACTTCACCATCTATCTTTGTTTTTACGCCGTGCCCAAGGTGGAGCCGCCATGCTGAGGGACTGCCAGGCCACCAAGCGGGATGGCTGGTCCGAAATGGCGGCACCTGGCTCTGCCAGGTCCAGTACGTACCCCTTGCAGAGCGGGCTACTGTGAGGGCTGATGAGCGATTTCATCCCGTAATCAAAAGAGGGTCCCCCTGCCCATGAATGAAAATGTAACAAATCCAAAATCTCTTCCCATTTCCCTTTGTTCATCAACGGAGCCGCCCTCGGGCAGCTCCACAGAAAAAATGGAGGTCCCTTTCCTCCCTGTGCTTGCGCAGGGGACCCTACAAATTTCTCTAACCGGATAGGAGGCTTACTCCTCTGCCCCTTCTCTGGAGATGCTTTCGGGTACCTCCCTGTTTCCAGGTGGAGCCGCCATGCTGAGGGACTGCCAGGCCACCAAGCGGGATGGCTGGTCCGAAATGGCGGCACCTGGCTCTGCCAGGTCCAGTACGTACCCCTTGCAGAGCGGGCTACTGTGAGGGCTGATGAGCGATTTCATCCCGTAATCAAAAGAGGGTCCCCCTGCCCATGAATGAAAATGTAACAAATCCAAAATCTCTTCCCATTTCCCTTTGTTCATCAACGGAGCCGCCCTCGGGCAGCTCCACAGAAAAAATGGAGGTCCCTTTCCTCCCTGTGCTTGCGCAGGGGACCCTACAAATTTCTCTAACCGGATAGGAGGCTTACTCCTCTGCCCCTTCTCTGGAGATGCTTTCGGGTACCTCCCTGTTTCCAGGTGGAGCCGCCATGCTGAGGGACTGCCAGGCCACCAAGCGGGATGGCTGGTCCGAAATGGCGGCACCTGGCTCTGCCAGGTCCAGTACGTACCCCTTGCAGAGCGGGCTACTGTGAGGGCTGATGAGCGATTTCATCCCGTAATCAAAAGAGGGTCCCCCTGCCCATGAATGAAAATGTAACAAATCCAAAATCTCTTCCCATTTCCCTTTGTTCATCAACGGAGCCGCCCTCGGGCAGCTCCACAGAAAAAATGGAGGTCCCTTTCCTCCCTGTGCTTGCGCAGGGGACCCTACAAATTTCTCTAACCGGATAGGAGGCTTACTCCTCTGCCCCTTCTCTGGAGATGCTTTCGGGTACCTCCCTGTTTCCAGCCTCAGTCTTTTTTTTTCCAAGGGGACTGCCACAAAAGCCAGCAGGCAACCCATAGCCGACCGCTCCCCAGTGAAGTGGCTCTGTAGGACAAACCCCTTTAAGAGGGAGAGGGAAGCCAGGGCCCTTGTGTCGCTTCCCTCAAAAGACCTGCTGGCAAGAATACTGAACCTTGCCGGGGTCAAGGCCTGTGCCTCCCCACACGTGACTAGTCACAATGCTGCCACCGGGACCTGCGATGTCCTTTAGGGGGGGGGGGGGTAGCTGGAGGCCGCCCCCTTGAGATGAACATGGTCGTTGAGGCAACCCAGCCTCAGACTGTAGGGCCTTCCATGGGGGCAAATCCGCCCCAATGCAAAGTCCCCCTCAAACGGCCCGGGTTTCCAAGTCAGTACAAGGATGAGAGGGATCTCCTCCGACCGGTGACCCTGTGACTACCAGGACCTATATCTCGAAGAAGGACCCGGATGGGTCTGCTGCCACTTCGGTAAGCGACCAAGCAAAGATTGGCACATCCGACCCCTCTGCACCCCCGGGTGCGGAGCCTCAATAACATCGGGACCCATCATTCAGAGGTTACCTGGCGTTTTCGAGCCCGATGGCTTCAAACGCTTCCTCGTTATTCGCTCCACTGATGGCAGCATGTTGGCCAAGGGCAACATGATCCATCAGAGGAGAGCATTAGCTAGTGCAATTGGTAGAGAGCCGAAGGTGCCTCGTTTCTCGGACAGGAGCCTTCTAGCGAATGCGGCGAATCCCTCCGAGGCGGCCAAGATAAGTGCTCTTCAGACACTTTATGGCACCCCGGTGAGTGTGACGCCGCACTCTACCATGAACTTTGTGAAAGGAGTAGTTTATGCAAGTGAACTCGTTGACTACTCCATATATGACATCACCTTAGAGCTGGCTGACCATGGGGCGGTCAAGGTCAAACGTGTGATGAGAAAACGGATGGGCATCGAGACCCACCCCTATACTGTTTATCATGTTCGACTGTGACAAGCTCCCTGAGTGGTGCGTGCCGGTTGGTACCGCTACAGCGTAAAGGCATTTGTGCCACTGCCGCGGTGGTGCTATTACTGTCGCCGCTTCGGCCATACGAATCACTCATGTAGACGTGCAAAGTCGGGGTTACCCCGAAGTATGTTTAAATTGCTCTAAGGCCGCACACGCGATAATTCTAAATCGTGTGTGGCTAAGTGTTTCAATTGCGGAGAGCCGCACCCCGCTTCTTCGTAGCAATGTGGTTCATATCTACTTTCCGCGACGGCTTTCGGTCGTTTTCTGTCGTCTCCGAATCGGGCACACTCGTGTGACGCATCGCTATTTGATGGATCGGTCGCCAGCGCCCTATTGTGACGACTGCGTCGTCCCCCAGACTTTTCGGCACATGCTTGTCGAATGTCCCAGTTTGGGTGATCTTCGCGCACATTACCTGTCCCAGTACCGGGAATGGCGGGTTCGCTACCGCCTGTCCCTGATAGACCGTTTCGTGCACACCAACCTGTGGACTTTTTGGAGTAGGCCGTCCTTCTCCCCGTTATTTAATATTCAAATATGGATCGTGGTCTTCTTTGGCGGGGGAGGGCGGACCTTCGCCCGTCGATCGAGCTCGCTCTATTTTTTTCAATTCGTTTGTTTTTTTTTGCTTTTTGTTTGTTTTTTTTCGTTTTTTAATTTTTCTTTTAATATAGCCTAGTTACAGGCTAGCTTTTAGTACGGCGATTTATGCCCTAGAAGGCAGTCGCCAGATGATATAAAAGAAAAAAAATTAATACAATCAGGCAACGATTGTTTGAAAACAAAACTTTGAACCTAAATACGGCTTTTAATCAAGCCAGGGCACTCGATGTTGCTCAGAAACCCTCGGTCTTATTCTCGTAATACTATCTGTGGTGTATGTGCTGCTGCGACTTCCGAGCCTGCTCGCACTGATGATGAGCACCTGTGCTTCTGCAACATCTCAAACCCCTTATTCTGCTGAAAGGACCTGTGCTGGGCCAATTTAAAGTCCCAATGCTATTTCTGTAGTGGTCCCCGTCACAATCGTGGACAGTGTCCTGCAAGAAACGTCACTTGTCATATGTGTAATAAGCAAGGGCACTTTGCTAAGGTGCCGGTCTACTACATGTTCTACTTCTGCATCACCTCAGTCTTATACACGCCGTAATCTCTGCTTCTTTCCCCGGGATTACCACGGCGAGCTATTGTGTATGTTTTGGTTGGTATAGCAATGCCTCTGGTGTACGGGACATCGTCCGGACCATGGGCGGTGTCCGCGCACGAAGCGAGAGCGGAACGCAACTCACTCACAGTAAACTTGTCGTTGAAGGGTTCTCCGCCTCTGAAGGTAAAGTCCAGCCGGCGGCCTTCCGCGACATCACGACGTGCATTGAATGCTGGCGGAGCAGCATCACGGCTAGAGAATGCGGAAAAAGCGGTCGCTAGGGATTCCGCCACGGACGCGGGGTCCGAGATTGCGGTCCCATTCTGCTGGAGAACGGGAGGGGGGTCCTGCGAGAACTTGCCCCGAATCCTTTTGACTCGCTTCCACACCTCACAGTGTGAATCGAGGCCTCCTCCCTTCCATAATCTTCAAATTCATGGTCCTCTAACATCTCCAATATACCCTCCCATAGCAATCTCTCACCAGCCCATCTCATCTTCTCTTTTCTCTAATACGCCACAGACTCACCCACTTCATTCGGAAGTGTATTTAGAAACTTCTTCATCAGCTCCTTATTAAGATTTATTCCATCATATCCAAATCTCATTCGCGCCAAGGACTCTAAGCGATGCGCATATGAATTCACATCCTCGTTCTTCCCCTTTCTCGATTCCTCAAACCCATTTGCCTTCTTATAATTCACACTTGTCTTCATCTTCTTACATTGCTCTATTATTCTCTCTTTCATGACCTCCCACTTAGGCCCACCCACACTCATAATCGTCGGGTAAAAATATTTCATACGCCCATCCAGGAACTCGCACAACTCTTTCACCCAAACTCAATTATTCTCTCTATTTTTTTCCTTATTATAACTTTCATACTCTTTCAAAAACACTTTCACATCTTTTGCTCCTTGCTCTCTAAACTTTCTTAACTTTGGCACTTCTCTGATCAATATACTCCGATGAACCTCAACATCACTCACTTCTTTCCCACTTTGATTCATGTCTTCATTCGAGATGAAATACAAGGTGTCAATGCTATCCAGTCGGGTCCTTTCCTGTCGGTCTGGGCGTCTAGTCTTTGGGGTCTTCTTTTTTCGGTGCCTAGTCACTTGCGACGGTTCGTTTAAGTCTGTTAATCCCTTTTTTGTCCGTCATTTCCATTTCAAGTGGAGTCGAGGATACACCCCCACTAATTGCACCTGATTCTCCCTTTCAGCATTCGTATCAATCTTTCCTCCATTCGCATCTCATTGTCTTTATTCCTCTCTTCAATTCTTACTTCCATCACACTCGTTTTCCTCTAAAACCTTCATTCTCTTCTCTCAACTGCGCATTTTGTCTGTCTTTCTGCCGCACTATCTCATTTAGTCTTCTCATCTCCAACTCCATGGCCCCAATCTGTTCCTCCCCCATCAGGGACAAAAAAACAAAGCAAATGCTTTAACTCATCTCCTTCCTCAAACCAGAGGGCAGTCCCTATTCGGGCACCAAAAATATGTGGCGGCGAGGTCGAGACTCCCTCACCAATTCTTCCCGCCGCCCGAACAAGGTCCACTTTGTGGTTCAAGGAGAGTGTATTGAGGAGAGAGAGTATTTTATATATTTATTAAAAACCAATGAATAATGACGATCGAACATGGGTGCATCCTTAACTAGTTATGTCAGACCGATCAGGGGGATGAATACTAGGGTAATGGGAGACGGGCCCGCTTAGACAGGGTCATGTGAGGTCCGGAACTCAGTGAAGTGACCTGTCTCAGGGACCTGGGACACTCGTTAGTCCCACTGCTGGGTTGTAGTCCGTGAGGCGCTGATCCAATTACTCCCTGGAGACTGGGAGGTGCCCTCGAGGATCCACACTTTAGAAAATCGCCTTGAAAGATAGGTGCACGTGCGATGATCAAGATTGGCTTCAGCCGTCTCCAAAAGCCAGATGTCGATCGGCTTATCGCTACCATAGAGCTGGAAAAGAGAAGGCACATTCAGTCACTCATTCACTGCCACACTCAAACATCTTTACACCTAACGCATTCAACCACACCCCCTCTCACACAATTTTCACTCACCTATTTTCCGTCTAGGAGGCTCTTCCTTCCTCAGTCACAATTATGTAATTGCTTTTGAACATTTAATGAACAAGGAATATTGTTAAGCTGAAAGAATCCGCCTAAAAAGAAAATAGAGATGAATCGGGGAGCACGATAGAGGTCTATCAAATCTCCCCACACAAAGCAATGACGGTGATCACGCGATCCACACACAGATTCTGGAAAGAAGAAAGGGATTAGACATAGTGGAGGGGAGGCGGTGTACCAAACTACTACAAGAGTAGCAGCAATGGCTATATCGGAGGCATCAGTCTCAACTACCAAAGGAATAGTTTTATCATTCGATTGCGCAACAGCCTTTCCAATCTCTTCTTTGAGATCATCGATGGCTTTCAGGGCCTCTGGACTCAGAGGAAAAGTGTCAACAAGAGGTCTGATCTTGTCAGAGAATCGGGAAACCTACTGCGAATAATAGGAGAACATACCAATAACACGGCGTAAGGAAGTACGGTCTTTATGGATCGGTAATTCCTTTAATGGGCGTACACGTTCAGAATCTGGTTTGAGAGAGCCGTGGGTTATTGTGTAACCAAGAAAATCTATTGATTTTTTTTTAAATGACAGACTTAGTCTCGTTGAAGGTAAGGTTGTGGAACCGGGCAGCCTCTTGAAACTTCGCCAAGTTCTCATCGTGCTCCAGCTGGGTTTTCCCTACAACGACAATATTGTCCACATAAGCGCTTATAAGTTCCATGCAGATCGTGTTGTTTGATGATGTTGTCAATACTCCTTTGGAAGCATCAACGCCGTTCGTAACCCCGAATGGCACTCTGCGAAATTGAAATAGCTTGCCATTCGCTTCAAAAGTAGTATATGGCTTGTCCTCTTCCCGTATAGGTATCTGGTGATAAGCACTTTTCAGGTCCAGTGAACAATAGTACTTGTAGTGAGACAGTTCCATGACAAGTTCGTCTATTCTTGGAAGAGGGTACGCATCCAAACAAGTGAATCTATTAATGGTCTGTCCATAGTCAACAACTAATCTCTTTCGGTGGCGCTCATTCGACACAACAAGAACTTGCGCCCTCCATGGAGATGTGCTCTCTTCAATAACACCATCATGTAGCATCTTGTTAATTTCAGACCTTATGAACTTCTTATCATCATCCCTAAACCTCCGAGGTTTTGTTGCAACGAGTTTGCAATGAGGAGCAAGACTTGAAAAGAGACAAGGTGTATCTAACAAAGGGGATAGTACACTGCAAGTGGCAGGGTTGGATATATTTAGATCTTTCTTGAATCCGCCAAAGTCGACAGTAACACTAGAGTGCTGGCTCATAAAGTCTTGACTAAAAATGACATCACAGCGCAAGTCTGCAGCACAGAAAGCCTTGTATTGTAGTAGCACTCACCCTTTAAATTGATGTCAACCTTGCAGCGTCCTTTTACAGGAGGCGTGAGTGATGAAGAGGCCATAGATACGCTTCTAGGCGCTGGAACAACCTTCAACTTGTGCTTCTTGGTATAGCTATGTGAGATGAAAGATTCAGAGGTCCATGTCTCAAAAAGAACGGTCGCTTCATTATTACTAACTATAGGAATGCCCAGAGGCATTGTTATAACTGAAACGGTGGCTCGGTGGATGGGAGACGAATAGAGAGGAGGGAACTCTGAGAAGGTGAGTACGAACATGAGACAGTGAGGAGAGTTTTGCGGTCGAAAAGCTTGCGTTGTCGAGAATCGACCAGGAGGTCGTGAGCCGAAAGAAAGTCGAGGCCCAATATTGGACAATCTACCTCGGCCATAATTAAAGTCCATCAAAAAACCCGACGGAGACCAAGTGAGACTTTAAGGTTACGCCTTCCATAGGTCTTAATATTGGACGAATTGGCTGCCTTCAGAACTAAATCTTTAGGGGCAGAAGCTTTGTCGGCCTTAGAAATTGGTAGGACACTGTATTCAGCACCATTGTCCACCGGAAATGAAAATTCAGACAGTGGGTCAAAAATACGAAATGGACGAGCTACTTGAGGAAATGAGGTGTAGGCAGGGGACGTAGACCCTTTTCCCATGCCTTTCTAGCTTAAAGTTTGTGATTGAGAGACTGGAGTGAGAAGAATGCTAGAATTTGAAGGTTGGGAAATTGAAATTTGAGGATTTGGAGAAAGTGGTTGAGTTAGGTAAAGTGAGAAAACTGGAGGGCCGAGATCCGAAGAAAATACTGGATTGTAGATAGAGGGGAGTAGGAAAAGGGGCAAAGAAAAAAATAATAGCGTAGGCGAGTTGCGAACAGCTTCCCGCGTCGCTGGACCACTATTAGCCAGCGGCGAATCCTAAGGCGACAGCGAAATAAATTTTAGAATAATGACTTGGGCTTTAAGAAAGACAATTACACAAATATATATATATTCATAAAATCAATGAATGTACAATGAGATAAGTAGGTTTCAGGCGTGTTGCGAGAGCACTATATGAGTACTGAATGTAATGGCGTGTTGCCAGAGGTCTATGTGAGTGAGAGAACTCTTGATGTTTTGTCAGAGCACTATGAGTACTGAATGCAATGGCGTGTTTCCAGAGCACTATGTGAGTTCGAGGATTGATGACGTTGTCAGAGCACTATATGAGTGGAGTGCGAGAATTAATGGCATGTTGCCAGAGCACTATGTGAGTGCGAGGATTGATGACGTGTTGTCAGAGCATTATGTGAGTGCTGAATGAAATGATGGCGATATGAAGTGAGGATTGAGTGTGGGTCAAAATGCAAAAGTGAGGACCTACTTGAATAAGTAGTGAGGTGGCCTTTCTATTAGATTTGTTCAACAGGATCTGGGTGGAAGGTCTTCTCCCAGACTCCTGGCGAATCGCTACTGTGCTCGCCTTTCGCAAGCTGGGGAGAGATCACTCTACTCCGACCGGTTTCCGCCCAATCTCTCTAACCTCTTGCGTGTGCAAGTTGATGGAGAAATTGGTAAATGTTAGATTAGCCTATTTCCTGGACAGCGGAGGCCATCTGTCTTCTGCGCAGTGCGGCTTCCGTAAGTTCCACTCCACGTCGGATGCTCTGCTCCGACTGGAAAACGCCGTCTGCGAGGCTTTCCTTCGTAGACAGCACTACGCCACGGTGTTTTTCGATCTGGAGAAGGCCTATGATACCGCATGGCGATACGGTATCATGGAGACTCTCCACACGATGGGGGCGAGGGGACGCCTCCCAATGTTTATATCTGAATTTTTTCGAGATCGTCGATTCCGCGTACGGGTGGGGGGAGCCCTCTCTGGCCCAAAGGAGCAGGAAGAGGGTGTCCCGCAGGGAAGTGTCCTCAGTGTCACACTCTTTGACCTGAGCATCAACGGCATCACCTCGGTGCTGCCGGAAGATGTTCTCGCTACGCTCTACGTGGACGACCTTTCGATCTCTTTTGGCGCGGCCCAGATGCCAACTCTGGAGCGTCGACTCCAACAGGCATTGAACCGCGTCTCTCGCTATGCCGAAGCGCACAGGTTTCGGTTTTCTTTGGCCAAGACTAAGGTGGTGCACTTCTGCCGCCATCCACGGCTTCACCCCGACCCAGATTTGTTTCTTAATGGGGTGCGCCTGGATGTGGTTGAGTCGCACCGTTTCCTTGGTCTTGTATTCGACCGACGCCTCACCTGGGAGGCTCATATTCGCAGCCTTAGGGTCTCTTGTACCCGCGCCATGGACATTCTCCGTTCCGTGACGTTCAGCGCTTGGGGCGCTGATAGGGCTACCGCCTTACTTTTTTATCGATCCTTTGTTCGCTCGAAGCTCGACTACGGATGCGAGTTTTATGCATCCGCAGCCGAGCGTTTATTGCGGAAGGTGGATTCGATCCACCACACCGGCCTTCGCCTTGCGACCGGTGCCTTCCGCACTTCCCCCATTGAGAGCCTGTTGGTCGATGCTGGGGAGATGCCACTCGCTCTGCGCCGCGTGCAGTGCATCACTCGCCTGTACGCGCGAGCCCGGCGCCTCCCTCAGTCGCCAACAGCTCTCACTGCATCCGCAGCCGATCTCGATGGTGCCTATGCCGCCGAGAGACGCCAGTCATACCCTAAGCCCTTTGGGTTTAGGGCCAGGAAACTCCTTCGAGAGGTAGATATAGCTCTCGGGCCGGTGGCGCCCCTGGTTCTGCCCAGGACGCCACCCTGGAGGGTACCACATTTGGCTATTTGTCGCCACGCCTCTGCTCCCAAAGCTTGTACTACGCCGGGAGTATTGCTTTCGACCTTTTTGGAGCACACATCGCGTCAGGCTGGTACCGTGCCAGTGTATACGGATGGCTCCAGGTCCCAAGAGGGGGTCGGCTTCCACGCCGTTTCCCCTCTGTTTGAAGTCAGCGGGGCTCTACCAGGCGCTGCGTCTGTCTTCACGGCCGAGCTGGTGGCAATACACCACTCGGTACGGGAGATTACGCGACGTGCCCGGTTCGGAGACCGGATTGTGATCTATAGCGACTCACAAAGCGCCCTGAGTGCTCTCGGGACATTGGAATCTCCGCATCCCCTGGTTCGCGAAATCCGTGACGCCACGGTTTTGGCGAGCCGGGCAGATGTCGAGATTATCTTCTGCTGGGTTCCTGGACATGTAGGAATTGCGGGGAATGAGGGCGCCAAAGAGTCTGCGAGGACTCTGCGCCCGGACCAGCGTTTCGCTCTTCCTCACACCGACTACATGGCAGGAATACGGGCAGCTCTTCGGACTGCTTGGCAAAGAAGATGGGAGGCGGTCGAAGGGAACTTAAAGTTGCGTGTCATTGCGCCGCGACTGTTCCCATGGACCTATCCCCCAATGCCGCGGCGGCTTCAGGTTGCTTTCTGTCGTCTCCGAATCGGACACACTCGTGTGACGCATCGCTATCTGGTGGAGCGCTCGCCTGCGCCCTATTGCAACGACTGCGTCGTCCCCCGGACTGTTCGGCACATTCTTGTCGAATGTCCCAGTCTGGGTGATCTTCGCGCACGACACCTGTCCCGGTACCGGGATGGGCGGGGTCGCTACCGCCTGTCCCTTGTACTCGGGACGAGTGCGTGCACTTTGACTGGTGGACTTGCTGACTTTTGGGGGGAGGCCGGCCTTCTCCCTATTATTTAAGCAAGGTTTGTGTTTTGTTTTGTTGTTGTTGTTTTTTTCCTTTAGTTGCACGCTCCTGCGCCGGGGGGACCTCTCCCCGACGCACCAGCTTGCTTCCTTTCCCCATTTTGGGGTGTTTTGTTTTTTTTTTCTTTAATTTTATTTTAAAGTAGCCTAGAACTAGGCCAGTTTTAATATGAGCTCTTAAAAAAAAAAAAAATGTGCGCAACTCAAGTAGAAGTAAGTTGCCCCAGTTCCGGTTGTATCGAGACGCATTGACAGAGAACCCGATCGAGGTGATGTCGAGATTTTTGGAGAATTATTATCGGCAGAATGAACAGCAGAGTGTGTATGTTGGCCGCGAACCGAGAGGGAATAAAAGCAGGAGTGAGAGTCGGAATGGTTGGTGTAGGGATCAGAATGGTAGGAATGACAGTAGATCTAGAGTTAATGAGCCTAGGTGTCTGAGGTGCAAGAAAGTTGGGCACATGGGGGTTGACTGTCGCTGGTCACAAAGAAGTTGCTTTGACTGTAGGAAAATGGGGCACATGATAAAAGATTGTAGTCGTGCGAGGGACAGAGCGTGTTATACATGTGGAAGAATGGGCCACTTAGCACGAGATTACAAGAAAGGTGGTCGAGTGAATATGAGTAGACCTAGACTGTGTGTTAATTTTAGGCAGATAGGGCATTATGCCAGGATGTGTGCCAGTCCAAGAACTACCTGCGGTAAATGTGGAATGGTATGTCATACAACAAGGTTGTGTAGGACTGGTGAAAGACGCATAAACGAAAGAAGGGATAGGAACGATGTGATTAATCGAGATGATACGACTCAGGGAAACTAAGGAATAAGAGGGTTCCTTCTGGGAATTCTTTAGAGTGCAAGTGATGAATGTGAGAGAAGGATTGTCACAACGTGGAGTGAATTAGGGGCGGAGAGTGAATAGGTGTATGTGTGTTAAAATTAAGTGTGGAGAACGAGAAGTAAGTGCAATGAATGATGCAGAATGTAAGAGGAATGTTGTGTACTATGAAGATGTAGGAGAATAGCATAATGCACCCACGTTCCCCCCACCCTCCTTCCGGGCAGTCCGGTTTTCAAACCTTTTCCTTCCAGTCCGATATCTGATGGTCTCCCGCCGGAAGAAACCGCCGGCCATTTCAGCTAACAACCGAGTTCCTTCATCATATGGTAATCGATAGATGGGAGCCCATCTTGGCTTCCAGTGGTTCCCGGAAGTTTACAAAGGAAGAAATGGAGGAGTTGATATCAAATCTATTTCCGGAGCCATGTGAACCTCTCCCGAGTTTCGAGTATAGAAGATGAATTCTTTTACTTGTTGGGAGTAGAGCATGCGCAGCGTCTGGTGGGGCAGGAATTGCCATCTATCTCGGTGTATTGGTAAATCGTCGAAGCATCAAGTCTTCAGAGAGGAGGTCGGTCCCATTAAGTGAGGTTCCCTATCCCGTTGGTCTGCAAGTCAGTGCGGACCCAAGTTCGTACTCACATAAAAGAGCCGAAGCTACAAACAGCCTCACTCTGGTTCCCTAAGCGAGAAATCTACATCTCGACTTTTCTCTGTGACACTACGCGTCGATAGGTCACTCCCCCCCCCCATCACACAGGCACCCAAGGTTCCTCGGAGTTCACAAGCGTGGGGCCCACTTTAACAAGAAGCTCCCGTCACCGCCTTCTTGCAATAGAATCGTGAAGGAATTGTGGGATCAGATCTGTCCCTGGAGAACCTACCTCATCATCTCCACCCCTTATCTCACCACCTTCACTCACCAGCGCCACCCGAACATCAGGTTCCAAGGTAACCCTTCCCTGTCACATTTCCCAACTTCACCGCGAAGCTTACCAACATTACAAGTGTATAGGGATTTACATAGTGAATAGTTATTTACAAGTCAAGTGAGATATCCGAGATTCACTTATTGATTTATCTCTCAAAGCACATTATTTGTATAAATATATACGAGGGGCGGTCAATACGTTTTGCGAATCGGTAGGGCAAAACAGAG
This sequence comes from Ceratothoa steindachneri, assembly GCA_963969495.1. Lineage (NCBI taxonomy): Eukaryota > Metazoa > Arthropoda > Malacostraca > Isopoda > Cymothoidae > Ceratothoa > Ceratothoa steindachneri. The sequence goes on from OZ018328.1 coordinate 119,297,847, forward strand.
GAAGGGGGTTGGGTGTTTGTGGGGATGTTAGGACAAGTTATAACAAGTCAGGACCTGCAGCCGCACGCTCCTGCCTCGTCTATTTAAGAAGCAGTAGCTCATCGCAGATCGTCAGTCACAAATTTTTCAACAATGGAGAAGGTTAAGCACCGCGCAGTGATCAAATTTTTGACTAAGGAAGGCAAGAATGCAAAAGAGATCCATGAACGCATGGTTGCAGTGTACACCGACACAGCCCCTTCCTATGCAACCATTGCTCGCTGGAATAGGGAGTTCTGCCATGGTTGTGAGCCCCTTGAAGATGACCCCCGTCCAGGACGCCTGTCAGACGTGACCAACGAGGACAATGTGGTCCGTGTAGAGAGGTTGATCCTCGAAAATCGACGGGTGAAGGGAGAAAAAATCGAGCGAGAACTTGGAATATCACATGGAAGTGTTATCAACATCATCCACGACAATTTGGCCATGACCAAAGTCTCTGCCCGTTGGGTCCCTAGAAACCTCACGCCCCATGATCGACTTCAACGTCGTCAAAGTTCGGAGGAGCGTCTGCTCCTGTACAACCAAGACCCGGTGGGATTCGAGTCATGCATAGTGACAGGTGATGAAACGTGTGTCCATCACTGGGATCCCGAGACCAAGCTCGAAAAAATGGCTTGGAAGCACAGGGGCTCTCCGACCCGCATCAAGTTCTGGACCCAACCCTCAGCCGGGAAGATCATGGCCACCATCTTCTGGGATTCTGAGGAAGTGTTGATGGTGCACTATGCGCCTCGTGGAAGGACCATCAGAGGCCAATATTACGCCGAGGAACTGGCTGGGTTAAAGAAGTGCATCCGTCAGAAGCGGCGTGGCAAGTTGACACGCGGTGTCCTGCTCCTCCACGATAATGCCCCTGTCCACAAGGTCAGAGTTGCACAAGCTGCCCTGCGCGAGTGCGGATTCTAGGAGCTCAACGATCCCCTCTACAGTCCAGATCTGGCCCATAGCGACTACATTTTATTTCGCCAGTTCAAGGCTGCACTGCGTGGACGCCGGTTTGGGGACGATGAAGATGTCGAGCTCGCCGTTCAGGACTAGATTGAACAGCAGTCGGGAGATTTCTGGTTGTCGGGAATTCGAAGCCTCAGGGACAAGTGGCGCAAGTGCATTTAAATCGAAGGTAGTTATATTGAAAAAATAATAAAGCACTTTTCTTCATATCTCTTTATATCCGAATTGAGGAAGACTGGTTTGCCAAAAAATAGCCTTTAACCGCATAATTAATTGCGTTACTGCAATATTTTTTTCTTAATTTATAAGGTGTGGCGAAAATGGAGAATCAAACAAATTTTCCATTCTCTTCGAAAAGCAAGGGTGACACTTAAAAACGCGTTGAAAGATAGTTTTTTTGGCTATCTGAAAGAACGCCTATTTTAAGTGCTACCTTTTCGTGTATGTGAGAAGAGCTCCTTCCGAAGGCTTTGAGGAAGACTGGTTTGCCAAAAAATAGCCTTTTAACCGCATATATATATATATATATATATATATATATATATATATATATATATATATATATATATATATATATTCTTGTTTAGTGTTCATTAAAACTTTACTTTATTTTCATATTGTTGTGTATCTAACTTCCTTTGGGTCTCTTACTGGCAAAGTTTATCCCAATCTCTCTGTAGCAAACCCCAAAAAGGCACTCTGAATCAATAAACCAATTCAGGGCACGGGTCGAACGATGTATAAGGGGTAGTACGACGACCCTTCCCCATTCGGGATAATAGGATATATATATATATATATATATATATATATATATATATATATATATATATATATATTTATATATATATAAATATATATATATATATATATATATATATATATATATATATATATGTGGATATATATATATATATATATATATATATATATATATGAGTCGGGGAAAACTCCAACCACCCCTCCGCCTATTCCTCGACATATAGTATATATATTATATCCTAAGTAATTCTAGTGTCATTAGGTGTGCAGTTTGTTCCGAACCAGTCAATTTCGAAATTCCCCTTTTCTAATTGCCAAGCGCCCAAGGTTAGATAAAACAAATAATAAGACATTTTAAATTTTGTTGGTTAAATAAGAATTGACCCCGTATCCTTTCAATTTTTTTTTTTTTTTGTATTGTCGCTATACAATATAAAAAGGGTTACGTCATCCTCAATAACCCTTGCATAGTAACAATTTGTATTCTCTTTATTTTTTCTATTATTGTTTATATTACTTCTCATTGCCGTATAATATGGGGTTAAGTCGTAAAGCTCTTTCGTGAATCAGCGGATCCGACAGCGTATCCAAGACATCTTCCTCCTCATTTGAGATTTTCCATAAACAAGGACAGGTTTTTGGCCTCTTGAGCAAGGAATTGAACGAATATGTTCAGAATGAGCAAAGGAATGAACGTGAGGAAAAAAGAGAAGAACAACGAAGACAAGAAGAAATAGCAGAGAGGCGAAGACAAGAAGAAATAGGAGAAAGAGAGAGAGAGAGAGAGAGGGAGAAAACTCGTCAACACGAGCGTGAGTTAAGTAGAGAACAAGTAGAAGTCAGTTCCGTTGGGTCCAGAAGTCATCAACCTCAGACTCCCGCATTAAAGCTCCCTCCTTCTGGTGATCAAGAGGACTTTTGCATTTACTTAACCACTTTCGAAAAGATCTTCGAAGTCAATGGTTTGGACATTGAGTCTGAAAGAGTAGGCCGCCTGCTCTCGTTGTTCAATTCTCGTCTAAGAGAAATCTTCATTGCCCTCCCAACAGAAGCTACAATAGAATATTCATCTTTTAAAGCAGAACTCTTATTCGCGATTAATTTAAACCCCGAGTGCTACAGACAAAAATTTCGATCGGCTAAGATCCAGCCAGGACAGACGTATCGACAATTCTGGTTTATCCTAAAGAAAAATCTCCAATTTTGGTTTGATTCGGCTAAAGTCGGTGGCGACTACGACTCACTGCTAGATTTTTTTAAAAAGACCAGCTAATACACACCTTCCCTACAGAAATCCGTGCATTTGTGCAAGATAGGCGTTCCTCTTCCTTTAACGATTGCCTCAAAGAAGCGGATCTCTACGCCACAAATCATCAGTTCTATCATAAGGAGCAAAAGAAGAGCATTCCTCCGTCCCCTAAGAACCAAGAACAATCACAACCTAGAAAACCCCCTCATTTAGTAAAAGTCCTAGGCCCCTTTAAACATTAAGGTAACGACCATAAGAAGCAAGAAGAGGCGAAACCACCAATTTTTAATGCTCCGTCGAGTAACCCCTACCGGAGTAACCCCATTGTATGCTTCTCTTGCGGAACCCCTGGTCACTATAAATCTCAGTGTCCACAAAACTCCTGCTTTCGCTTTGCCCCTGGACATCAGGTCCACCAAGTTTCCGCAACTCTCGCTGCCGAATACCCTACCGCGCCTGCGCCTCTGCCATTTTCGTCGACCTCTCAGGACACCAGGGAAACTCTCTTTTTAATTACAGTTCTTCTGGTGGGCTCAAATTCTAGTCCGGATCATTAATAGATGTAGAATATCCTCTCTGGTGAGAGATACAGAGTGTACGTGTATAGTGGTATCGGACAAGCTGCTTTCCCACGTGGACCCACAACATAAGAAATTCGCTGTTGTACACGATTTCTTGAGAAGAGCTAATAAATTTCCAGTGGTCCGTTGTCACGTAAAATGCCGCAATTTTACGGGGTGGACCGACGTCGTAGCTACCCTGATTAATTTTTGTGCAGTGTTGGTGGGCCAGAGCGCGCAGCTCTCCCCAACTGCCGTCACCCAGATTCAGGCTGATAAAGACTCCTCCACCCCCTCACCCCACGTCTCTCAAGCCACCATGCACCCCTGATTACGAGGGACTAAATAACGCCCAATTCATCAGTGCCTAAAAGGACTGCCTTTCCCTCCAACCCTTATGGGAAAAGGCCAAACGAGGAGAGACAGAATCGGTTCGTGGAGACCAAAAAGTGAGGTATGTAATAGGAGACGCTTTGCTATTTCATACTTCCCCGGATCCAGTAGGCTCCCCGTTCAAGGCCCTTTGCGTGCCTAGGGCCTACGTTGCAAAGATTTTACAAATAACACACGAAGGTGTGTTTGCAGAACACTTCAGCAATAATAAGACCTCGCAACGCGTATTTAAGTATTTTTTTTTTGGCCTGGTGCAGCCAAAGGACGAGTACAACCGGCTCCTCTTCAGAAGACTCCAGTTATAGTAGAACCATTTTTCAGGGTTGCCATCGATCTTATTGGACCGATACATCCCCCTTCCACCGAGGGACAATCATACGTTCTCACCCTCGTCGATTGGGCCACCCAGTTCCCCGAAGCAATTGCTCTCAAAAAAATTGATAGCATCTCGTGTACCGAGGCATTAATCTCTATTTTTTGACGGGTAGGGCTCCCTAAATAGGTCCTCTCTAACAGGGGCCGCCAATTTACGTCCGAATTGATGGAGCATGTGAGTAAGTTGCTCCAAGTTATGCCCATTTTCACCACGCCCTTTCACCCCTCTACAAACGGTGTATGCGAGAAGTTAAACGCTACCTTGAAAGGCGTGCTTAAAAAGTTGTGCTACGACCAGCCCCATGAATGGCACCGGTACCTGCCAGTAGCTTTGTTTGCGTGTAGGAAGATTTCCCACCGAACTCTGGGATTCTCCCCATTCGAGCTTCTCTATGGTCGCAATGTCCGTGGTCCACTGAGCATTCTCAAAGAGTTCCTCACGAACTCTCGATTGGATGAGGAACTAAAGACAACTTACTTGTATGTTCTGGACTTGCGTGACAGGCTAGAAAAATGCTCGGAGGTTGCAGTGCAAAATTCCGAGATCAGTCTAGAGAAGTATCGAACGTATTTTGATATTAAATCTAAGGCACGAAAATCGAAACCGGGCGATGAGGTTCTGCTTTTGCTCTCCACGGACAACAACAAACTCCTATCCCAATGGAAAGGACCGTTCCCGGTCATAGAAGCTAGAGGGCCCGTGGATTATGTCATTTAGTCGTCATCTGGCAATAAGTTGTTTCACGTCAACATGTTAAAAAAATATCACCGGCGAGCTTGTGTTAACAATATTGTTGTCTTCGACGAAGAAGGAACAATGGAAGCATCCTTTCCTTGGGACCAATTAAATATTGTTCAGACAATATGCGTTGAGGCGGATAAAGATTATCCTTTGCCTGATCTGCCTTCCTTCCCTTTTCCCCATGAAGACCTGGCCACCGCAGTCGACGTGAATCCTCATCTCGGTTCCAAGGATACATCTAAGATTATCTCGCTGCTGAAGGAATACCCAGACGTATTCTCCGAGTCTCCAGGGTGATCTACACAATTTGAGCATGACATCTCTCTCACTACGACGGAGCCAATTAGGAGTAAACCCTACCCTCTTCCAATCCACCTTCGCAAGGCCTTCAACGAAGAAGTCGAGAACCTCTTAAATTAGGAATAATTATACCCTCCTCGTCGGATTATTGTTCCCCGATAATGTTGGTACGTAAGCCGGATCAATCTTTTCGTATGTGCGTCGATTTTAGAAAGTTAAATGCTATAACGGTATTTGATGTTGAACCCATCCCTTTTATCGACCAGAACCTGCACTTATTTGAGAAGGCCAAGTACATTTCTGAAATAGACTTGTGAAAAGCCTACTGTCAAATCCCGCTTCGAAAATCCGTGAGGAAGTTTACCGTATTTCCCACCGAAAAGGGGTTAATGGAATTCACGCGCCTCCCTTTTGGTTTAGTCATTGCCTGCATTAACTATAACCGGATGATGCTAAAAATTGTAGATGGGTTAAGCAATGTCTCTTTCTACTTTGACAACGTATACGTTGCCACACGCACCTGGCGGAGCACCTTCAATCCCTCTGCCCACTCCTAAACCAGCTTAGGATCTACGGATTGACAATAAAGCCGTCCAAGGGCCACTTTGCTCATAGCACTATCTCTTACTTAGGGTATATAGTAGGAGAGGGACAATTAGCCCCCCAAGAGGACAAAGTGAAGGCAATAGAAGGCATGCCACTCCCTAAAACCAAGAAACAGCTTCGTCCGTTTCTTGGCTCCGTCTCCTTCTATCGACGGTTCATCCCCAAATTCGCTTCCATAGCGTCACCCGTCAATGACCTTCTTAAAAAGGCCGCACCAAACCCCATCCTTTGGAATCCCGCCACGACTGCGAGTTTTGGCGAGCTAAAGAAAGAATTGGTCTACGCTCCTATCCTCCGTTTGCCCAATCCCCAGAAAAAAATTGGCATCCGAACTGATGCCTCTAATCTCGGCATTGGGTGCGTTTTATTACAATATGAGGAAGAAGGAACCCCATTTCGGGTGGCATACGCGGGCCGGAAGTCGTTGGTTCGCGCAAGAGCATACGCTAATATAGAACTTGAAGCTTTAGCAATCATTTATGGCATTCAAAAATTTAGGATGCACTTGATTGGTAGACCTTTTACTGTCGAAACGGACCATAGACTACTTAAAAAATTGTAAAATTCAGAACGGCAGACTTATGAGATGGTCCCTTTTGTTGTCAGAATACCAATACAATGTATCTTACGCAAAAGGAACAGATAACATCATTGCTGATAATTTATCACGCAATCCGATAGACAAAATCCCTAGTTTTGGCGACTAACCGGAACTCTCCGGCCATTTTTATTTTTTCGTTTTGTGTATATATGTATGTTCTATTTATTTTTTTATGTAAGTCTAGTTATAACTGTAATTTCTAAGACCTTGTCGCGAAATAGTGCCATTTCATTATGTTCATTTATTTGTGTGTGTTTCGCGTATGTATGTTTCCTGGGATGTCATTTTGGCTATAGATTCTAACTGCGAGTAGGTTATATCTTGTGACATTATTCCTCGTTCCACTTCAGAATAATGTTCCCTCGGGGTGGGTAGAGATGTAAGAGAATAGCATAATGCACCCACGTTTCCCCCATCTCCCTTCCGGGCGGGCCGGTTATCAAACCTTACCCCTCCGGCCCGATATCTGATGGTCTCCCGCCGGAAGAAACCGCCGGCCATTTCAGCTAACAACCGAGTTCCTTCCTCGACTGGTAATCGATAGATGGGAGCCCATTTTGGCTTCCAGTGATTCCCGGAAGTTTACAAAGGAAGAAATGGAAAAGCTTGATATTAAATCTACTTCTGGAGCCATGTGAACCTTTCCCGAGTTTCGAGTATAAAAGATGAATTCTTTTAACCGTCGGGAGTAGAGCTCACACAGCGTCTGGTGGGGCAGGAATTGCCATCAATTTTGGCGTAGTGGTAAATCGTCGAAGCATCAAGTCTTCAGAGAGGAGATCGGTCCCAGTTAGGGAGGCTCCTTATCCCGTTAGCCTGCAAGTCAGTGCGGACCCAAGCTCGTACTCACATGAAAGAGCCGAAGCTACAAACAGCCTCACTTTTGTTCCCTAAGCGATAAATCTACATCCCAGCTTTTCTCCGTTACCCTACGCGTCGATAGGTCACTTCTCCCCCCCCCCCCCCCATCCCATCCCTCAAAAAGGTACCCAAGATTCCTCGGCGTTCACGAGCGTGGGGCCCACTTTAACAAGAAGCTCCCGTCACCGCCTTCTTGCCGCAGAATTGTGACGGAATTATGGGATCAGATCTGTCCCTGGAAAACCTACCTCATTGTCTCCACCCCTTATCTCACCACCTTCACTCACCAGCGCCACCCGAACATCAGGTTCCAAGGAAACCCTTCCCTGTCACATTCTCCAACTTCACCGCGAAGCTCACCAACATTACAAGTGAATAGGGATTTACATAGTGAATAGTTATTTACAAGCCAAGTGAGATATCCTCGATTCACTTATTTATTTATCTCTCAAAGCACATTAATTGTATATATATATATATATATATATATATATTCTTGTTTAGTGTTCATTAAAACTTTATTTTCATACTGTTGTGTATCTAACTTCCTTTGGGTCGCTTGCTTGCAAAGTTCAGTAATACCAGCTTTCTTTTCTACCTCCCCACAAATAATGGCCACATCAGAGAGTGTTGCCGATTCCCACAGAATTTCTAGGCCTTCGACAACACGCTGGAACTTCAAAAGCAGAACTGTGAATGCTGTGTATGAAATGATAAATATAATCATTGAATGTTGCACTAAACTAGAGTCATCTAACTCAAAAGTCACTGGTTTAGCAGCCGGTGGTATCAAGAGAATGTTAAAAGATCCCAAGTTCAATTTTTGGCTGGTATTTTTCTCTAAAGTAATGCTCGAGGTAGATATTTTGTTTTCACAGCTTCAATCCAGAAATATTGATGCAGTTAAAGCTAATGCTGCATTGAATGCTTTAAATTCTGCAGTTCAAAGGATAAGAGTTGCATGTGATGAGTGTTATACAGAGATGCAAGAGCTATCTGAAGCAAAAAGAAGAAAACCTGAATTGCCTGAGACGGGTAGAACAACAACTGCAAAGGAGGTGTGTGATGTAATTATTGTGCAGTGTAAAGAGAGAGTTCGATCACTAACCATCTGGAAGCAAGCAAGTTCCTTCTAGTGAACAATTTTTCTACATATTCCATTATTTCACTAATAATGAACTTGCGCATACAGTTGAGGCTTACCCAATGCATGTAAAAGAAGATTTATCTAACTCACAAATAATTTACAGTTAGCATTTTCAGAAACTGTCAAGTTATTGAAAATTCTAATAACGATTCCAATGACAACAGCGGGAGCAGAAAGGTGCTTTTCAACTTTGAAAAGGATTAAAATGGTGCAATGGTAACGGAATCAAAGAACTTCAATGAAGCTGTCATAAATCATTTCGTTACAAGTAAAAGCAGGCGCATGGATTTTATTTTAAAGTAGGCTAACTAACTAGCCTACTTCTGTATATAATCCACTTTTCCTGGCTGCCACTAGTGCCAGTCTACCCTCCTTTCCCATCTCCCCAAGCCAAGCTACCTATCTAAGGACCTGAAATACATGATTTGACTGATGTACTGCTGTGCTGTAACCTGCTAACTGCTGTGAATAATTAAATGCAAAATAAGTAAGTATAGTACTATAGTATTATTTTTTAACATTTTTTGTAATTTGAAATTATTATGCAGTCCCTCCCCCCCCACTTTTTTTTACCACGAGCCGCCACTGGTATTGACTATAGAAGAGTGAATGAAGGAACCTTGAAAAACAAGTTTCCTATGAGTGTTGTGTCTGAATGTGTGTACAGTATGTATGGAATGAAAGTATTTCTAATATAGATATGGTTCGTGGTTACTACAAGATGCCTGTGGCTGAAGAAACTTACGGTGTTCTCCACCTCAAAGCGCCATTATCAGTTTAGAAACCTGAGCTTTGGGTTGGCGAACGCCCCGGCTGCTTTTCAGCGTGCTATGAATGCAGAGTTGAGTGGTTTTCCGTGTAAGAATGTAAGAGTGTTTTTGGATGATATTTTGGTGATGAGTGAGAAATGGAAGAACATATGACCTTGGTGAATGATGTTTTAAGAAAGTTGGAAGAGGTTGGTGTGAAAGTGAAGTTGTCTAAATTTGTGTGGTTTGTTAGTGAAGTTGAGTTTTGGGACATAAGGTGAGTGCGGTTGGATTGCGTAAATCGGAGAAAGTCGTGGAAAAGGTTAGGAATTTCCTTAAGCCTACCACAGTGAGAGAGTTGCGTGAATTTCTTGGTTTAGTTGAGTTTGGAAGAAAGTTTATGAAAGATTGTTCGGGTGTGATGAAACCGTTGAGTGTATGGACTGGGAAAAAGAAGAGTACTGTGATTAAGTGGAATGACTCTATGAATGCAGCGTTTGAAAAGTTAAAAGCAGAAGTTGCAAAAGATGTGTAACTTGCGTATCCAGCGTATGGAACAAATGCAGGAATGCTTGAAGTGTATACGGATGCAAAGTGGTCATTCGATGGGTGAATGTTTAATGCAAGATCAAGTTGTGAATGGGGTTGAAAGAAAGCGAGTAATTGCGTATGTTTCCAAGGCGTTTAGTATGGCAGAGAGTGCATACTCGACGATTGAAAGAGAGTTGGCTGCGTTAAGATTATGTCTAAAGTCATTACGATCATTTTTGTATGGAGTACGGTTTGTAGTGAGAACAGATCACCAGCCACTAGTGTATTTTCAGCGTATAAGGTTAGTTGATAGTAGGCTTGTAAGAATGATGGAGGATTTGAGTGATTTTGATTTTGTGGCTGAGTATTTGCCAGGTGAAAAGAATGTGAATGCTGATTTGATGTCACGTTTGCCATGGAGTTTGAATGAAAGCGAGACTGTAGGTATAAATCCTGAGTATTTGCCAGCAGGTGTAGTTGTTAGAAGGAAAAGTAAAAGTGGAGGTGATTCTATGTTCGAAAGTGTGTTGTATGGCTTACGAGACTTGCAAGATAGATTGCTTGAAAAGGTACCAGAAAGTGTGAATCCGTTACGAAAGGTGGTTATGGAAGAAGCGTGTAAAAGACCAGAGCAATTGGGAATGGAAAATTCAAGTAGGTTAAGAAAAGAGTTGAAAAGTATGTGTATGCCAGGAATGATGGTATTTCAAGAATTGTTAGCGATAGTGAGTAAACTGTTTGGTGTGAGAGTATATGTGCATTATGGTGTGGAGAAGCCAGTGATGTATCGTGGTAAAGGTGTAGACAGAGTGAATGGGTGTGAGTTGCATCTTCAATGTTTGAGTCGTGTGTATTACAATTGGTTAATTAAGAAGAAGAATTATATATATATATATATATATATATATATATATATATATATATATATATATATATATATATATATATATATATATATATATATATATATATATATATATATATATATATATATATATATATATATATATATGAATGAATGTCGCGTATGAAAAATGAAAAGATGTTTCCAAGTACTTTCGAACTTTATTAAGTTCCTTACCAAGGGTAATTACAAGAAATAATATTATATTAGAGGTATATATACGAAAGAAAAGTATGAAAGACCGGCTCAAAAACAAGAAATCACCAATGAGGAAAACGGAAGGGGGAAGGTAAAGAAACCCATTAAGGATTACAAGAAGCAGGTAGTAACGTCAAACTAAGCCGACAGAAAGTTACCAGATTCAAAGAAATGAAGATAGCCTAACGAGGGAGATTATAAGACATGATGAGCAAAAGGGGGGAAAATACAATGTACAAAACAGAGCAATGACAATTAGTAAATAAAAAACTAATAATCAAAAATATAAAAATAAAATAGGGGCCACATAACTAAAGAATGTATATAAAAAACTAAGAACGAAATACAGAATTATTTTTTTTAAGTTTAATCTTTTAATTATATCATCTATTCTATATAAAACAGGGGAAAGGTAAAAATTATCACATTAGCTTATAAAAGCATATTCAATGATATTCCTTTTTACATGGTCATTTGAACGATAAATAAATTTGGCCGAGTTCCAGTTAATTAAATGGTTCTTATCTGACATATGGACAAAGAAAGCACTGTTATCTTCCTCTCTTCGGACATTATATTTATGTTGATTTATGCGAACAGGAAGTTGTTTACCTGTTTGTCCATAATATTTACTTAGACAACCAGAACACTCAACTGAATAAACTCCCCCCCCCCCAACCAAACTATTACAATTATTACGTACTAATAAATTCTTAATGGTCGTCTCATATTTAAAAGCAACAGAAATGTTGAAGTTATTCAAAAGACGGGGAAGGTCACTCAAACAAAGAGAAAAAGGTAGAACTAAATTGTTATTACTATTAAAAGGGAGAGTAGGGACATTTTGATAAAATGTCTTTTTAGCAGAAGAAAGACAGTTTTGAAGAAACGGGTAAGGGTAACAAAGTTTATGGCCAATTTCAAAGATATTGGAAAATTCCAAATCCATATATTCCGGGCTCACAACTCGTAATGCCCGTAGAAACATAGATGAAAAAAACAGAACGTTTGACTTTAGGGCTGTGAGAAGAGTAAAAATGAATATAAGAATTTAAATTAGTAGGCTTACGAAAGATAGAGTATTTAAAAAATGTATGAGTTCTATGAATAAGAAGATCAAGAAAGGGAAGGGTTCTATTATTTTCAAACTCGTGGGTAAATTTAATTGAAGGGACGAGACAATTGAGTCTGGTAAGAAAAACATTAACATCTTTGGAATTAGGCCACAGGCAAATGACATGTTACGACCTTATTTCTAAACTTAATGCTATTCATTATTAAAATGATTTTACTCCTGTTAGTTTTGATGTTTGTTCATTATTTAACAAAGTACCCGTTGAAGACCTTTTAAATTTCCTTAATGATCATTTGCAAAATTATGACTTGCCTGTACCCGTTACTACTTTCTTGAACCTCATTTCCATTTGTACCAAAAACTGTAAGTTTTCGTTCGAAAGCAAATATTTCCTCCAAAAATTCACCTGTTCTTGCTAACTTATATATGGAGTTTTTTGAAACAAAACTTCTCCCTACTATCCTTGACGCTCCGATCGTTTGGTACAGGTATATTGATGATGTCATTTGCTTGTGGCCTAATTCTAAAACTGTTAAGTATATATATATATATATATATATATATATATATATATATATATATATATATATATATATATATATATATATATATATATATATATATATATAATGTTTAACAGAAATCCCAAGGCGAGAAAAATAGCTGGCATCATCCTTTTTATTTACCAGCGACGTTTCAACCACAATACGGTCATCTACTTAGGCCTAAAATACAAATAAACGAACAAAATATTTTGCACTGTTAAGAGAGCACACTGCAAAATGTACATCTAGAAGTTTACTAGCTAGTATTAACAACTGTAAATCTCTCTCAATTATTAGCCATGAACTTTATTCTAAATACATGCCACAGGTTCTGGCTTAGCCAAACTGTATTGTTTACCTAAAATACATAAACCTGGAATCCCATTACGCCCCATTTTGTCCTCATATAGCTTACCTGCCTACAATCTAGGAAAATACGTTGTGGAATTACTATCCACATTATCAAGGAATGAATACACAATTACCAACTCGTACAGTTTTCAAACAGAACTGATTGCATATAATGCAAATTCCAGTAGTTTTTTTTAGTTAGTTACGATATTCAGTCACTGTTTACAAACATACCAGTTAATGAAACAAAGACCATTAATTTAGACAGAATTTTTAAGGATTCACCAAACTTCCATAGTTTCAGTAAATTAGAATTCAGTTCCTTGTTAGGCCTTGTTTTTGGTGGATCGGTGTTTACCTTTGATGGCGAGATTTACCAACAAATCGATGGAGTCGGTATGGGGTCTCCAAACGGCCCTTTGACAGTAGAATTTTTCATAACTCATTTGGAGGAGAGGATTTTTTCTGAAGTTCCTGATTAATGTAGGCCAACTTTCTATAGACATTTTATAGATGACTCCATAGCTATATTTAAACAATGAGATCAAGCTTTAGAATTTCTTAATTTTTTAAACACCATCCACCCCGGTATTAAATATAGAATGGAAACTGAGAGTGATAACACCCTCCCCTTTGTAGACATTTTAATAAGAAAAAATCAAAATAGTCCAAAAACATCAGTATATAGGCAACCGACTAATACAAGGTTAGGATTAAACTTTTTTAGTTGCTTAAATTTGAAATACAAAATCTCATCCATTAAGACCCTTCTTCACCGCGCATACAATCTCTGTTCATCCTACAATTTTATAAACAAAGAATTTCAGTACCTTAAATCTTTCTTTATGCACAATGATTTTCCATCTTTTATTGTAGAAGAGTCAATCCGCACATTTTTAAGTGGATTGTATCAACCAAGCCACCCTGAGATAACAGTAGCAAAAGACAAACATTATTTAATAAGTCCTTAGCCGAAAATTACACATATTGTTAAGGAAATACTTCTGTCAAATAAAATTTCGAATTGTCTATGTCAACAAAATAAATATAAAATCTTTCTTTATAATAAAGGATCCAGTTCCAAAGAGTCTTCGGAGTTTGATTATATACTTATTTAAATGTCCTGGGTGTTCCCAGGCAAATATATCGGAAGCTCCGTGAGAATTCTGAAGACAATATTCTTTTCCGAAATGGGTATAAGTAATATATATATATTTATATATTTAACAGAAATCCCAAGGCGAGGAAAATAGCTGGCGCCAGCTATTTTCCTCGCCTTGGGATTTCTGTTAAATATATAAATATATATATATATATATATATATATATATATATATATATATATATATATATATATATATATATATATATATATATATATATATATATATATATATATATTTATATATATATATATATTTATATATATATATATATATATATATATATATATATATATATATATATATATATATATATAAATATATATATATATATATTTATATATTTAACAGAAATCCCAAGGCGAGGAAAATAGCTGGCATCATCCTTTTTATTTACCGACGACGTTTCGACCACAATACGGTCATCTTCTTAAGCCTAAATTTTGCACTGTTAAGAGAGCACACTGCTAAATGTACATCTAGAACTTAACTAGCTAGTATTAGCTTTGAATTGCCAAGTTAGAGTTAAAGGGACTCTTTAGAAATCAGGCTCAAATTTACAATAAAGAGACTAAGGAAGGAATTTAAAATATATAAATTACTTAGCGAGTGTATAATTGCTAAAATCTATTAGGTTAGGGGCCCTTTGATTTATGAATCTAAGAATATATAAAACTTTTAAAATGAATTTTAAACGAATAATTGAAGCAAAATTGACAAAAAAAAAACAATATACAGAATCACAAACCTTGTCAACTACGCTCTGCAACCCACATCCAAAAGAATTCGGGTAACAAGGAGGGGAACCAAGGAGAGATCACTATTTAAGTTTGGGGAGAGCTGTTTTATATATAGTAGTTCTAGGATTCGACCGTTAATGGGACATTTGTGCGAATTTAGAATTTCAAAGTCCTCTAAGGAGATATCACTTTTACATTTTATTACGTGCTCTTATCGTTGATTTTTTTTTTTTCAAGTATCTTGCTGGTTCTATTACTTATACCCATTTCGGAAAAGAATATTGTCTTCAGAATTCTCACGGAGCTTCCGATATATTTGCCTGGGAACACCCAGGACATTTAAATAAGTATATAATCAAACTCCGAAGACTCTTTGGAACTGGATCCTTTATTATAAAGAAAGATTTTATATTTATTTTGTTGACATAGACAATTCGAAATTTTATTTGACAGAAGTATTTCCTTAACAATATGTGTAATTTTCGGCTAAGGACTTATTAAATAATGTTTGTCTTTTGCTACTGTTATCTCAGGGTGGCTTGGTTGATACAATCCACTTAAAAATGTGCGGATTGACTCTTCTACAATAAAAGATGGAAAATCATTGTGCATAAAGAACGATTTAAGGTACTGAAATTCTTTGTTTATAAAATTGTAGGATGAACAGAGATTGTATGCGCGGTGAAGAAGGGTCTTAATGGATGAGATTTTGTATTTCAAATTTAAGCAACTAAAAAAGTTTAATCCTAACCTTGTATTAGTCGGTTGCCTATATACTGATGTTTTTGGACTATTTTGATTTTTTCTTATTAAAATGTCTACAAAGGGGAGGGTGTTATCACTCTCAGTTTCCATTCTATATTTAATACCGGGGTGGATGGTGTTTAAAAAATTAAGAAATTCTAAAGCTTGATCTCATTGTTTAAATATAGCTATGGAGTCATCTATAAAATGTCTATAGAAAGTTGGCCTACATTAATCAGGAACTTCAGAAAAAATCCTCTCCTCCAAATGAGTTATGAAAAATTCTACTGTCAAAGGGCCGTTTGGAGACCCCATACCGACTCCATCGATTTGTTGGTAAATCTCGCCATCAAAGGTAAACACCGATCCACCAAAAACAAGGCCTAACAAGGAACTGAATTCTAATTTACTGAAACTATGGAAGTTTGGTGAATCCTTAAAAATTCTGTCTAAATTAATGGTCTTTGTTTCATTAACTGGTATGTTTGTAAACAGTGACTGAATATCGTAACTAACTAAAAAAAACTACTGGAATTTGCATTATATGCAATCAGTTCTGTTTGAAAACTGTACGAGTTGGTAATTGTGTATTCATTCCTTGATAATGTGGATAGTAATTCCACAACGTATTTTCCTAGATTGTAGGCAGGTAAGCTATATGAGGACAAAATGGGGCGTAATGGGATTCCAGGTTTATGTATTTTAGGTAAACAATACAGTTTGGCTAAGCCAGAACCTGTGGCATGTATTTAGAATAAAGTTCATGGCTAATAATTGAGAGAGATTTACAGTTGTTAATACTAGCTAGTAAACTTCTAGATGTACATTTTGCAGTGTGCTCTCTTAACAGTGCAAAATATTTTGTTCGTTTATTTGTATTTTAGGCCTAAGTAGATGACCGTATTGTGGTTGAAACGTCGCTGGTAAATAAAAAGGATGATGCCAGCTATTTTTCTCGCCTTGGGATTTCTGTTAAACATTATATATATATATATATATATATATATATATATATATATATATATATATATATATATATATATATATATATATATATATATATATATATATATATATATACTTAACAGTTTTAGAATTAGGCCACAAGCAAATGACATCATCAATATACCTGTACCAAACGATCGGAGCGTCAAGGATAGTAGGGAGAAGTTTTGTTTCAAAAAACTCCATATATAAGTTAGCAAGAACAGGTGAATTTTTGGAGGAAATATTTGCTTTCGAACGAAAACTTACAGTTTTTGGTACAAATGGAAATGAGGTTCAAGAAAGTAGTAACGGGTACAGGCAAGTCATAATTTTGCAAATGATCATTAAGGAAATTTAAAAGGTCTTCAACGGGTACTTTGTTAAATAATGAACAAACATCAAAACTAACAGGAGTAAAATCATTTTAATAATGAATAGCATTAAGTTTAGAAATAAGGTCGTAACATGTCATTTGCCTGTGGCCTAATTCCAAAGATGTTAATGTTTTTCTTACCAGACTCAATTGTCTCGTCCCTTCAATTAAATTTACCCACGAGTTTGAAAATAATAGAACCCTTCCCTTTCTTGATCTTCTTATTCATAGAACTCATACATTTTTTAAATACTCTATCTTTCGTAAGCCTACTAATTTAAATTCTTATATTCATTTTTACTCTTCTCACAGCCCTAAAGTCAAACGTTCTGTTTTTTTCATCTATGTTTCTACGGGCATTACGAGTTGTGAGCCCGGAATATATGGATTTGGAATTTTCCAATATCTTTGAAATTGGCCATAAACTTTGTTACCCTTACCCGTTTCTTCAAAACTGTCTTTCTTCTGCTAAAAAGACATTTTATCAAAATGTCCCTACTCTCCCTTTTAATAGTAATAACAATTTAGTTCTACCTTTTTCTCTTTGTTTGAGTGACCTTCCCCGTCTTTTGAATAACTTTAACATTTCTGTTGCTTTTAAATATGAGACGACCATTAAGAATTTATTAGTACGTAATAATTGTAATAGTTTGGTTGGGGGGGGGGGAGTTTATTCAGTTGAGTGTTCTGGTTGTCTAAGTAAATATTATGGACAAACAGGTAAACAACTTCCTGTTCGCATAAATCAACATAAATATAATGTCCGAAGAGAGGAAGATAACAGTGCTTTCTTTGTCCATATGTCAGATAAGAACCATTTAATTAACTGGAACTCGGCCAAATTTATTTATCGTTCAAATGACCATGTAAAAAGGAATATCATTGAATATGCTTTTATAAGCTAATGTGATAATTTTTACCTTTCCCCTGTTTTATATAGAATAGATGATATAATTAAAAGATTAAACTTAAAAAAAATAGTTCTGTATTTCGTTCTTAGTTTTTTATATACATTCTTTAGTTATGTGGCCCCTATTTTATTTTTATATTTTTGATTATTAGTTTTTTATTTACTAATTGTCATTGCTCTGTTTTGTACATTGTATTTTCCCCCCTTTTGCTCATCATGTCTTATAATCTCCCTCGTTAGGCTATCTTCATTTCTTTGAATCTGGTAACCTTTCTGTCGGCTTAGTTTGACGTTACTACCTGCTTCTTGTAATCCTTAATGGGTTTCTTTACCTTTCCCCTTCCGTTTTCCTCATTGGTGATTTCTTGTTTTTGAGCCGGTCTTTCATACTTTTCTTTCGTATATATACCTCTAATATAATATTATTTCTTGTAATTACCCTTGGTAAGGAACTTAATAAAGTTCGAAAGTACTTGGAAACATCTTTTCATTTTTCATACGTGACATTCATATATATATATATATATATATATATATATATATATATATATATATATATATATATATATATATATATATATATATATATATTTATATATATATATATTTATATATATATATATATATATATATTTATATATATATATATATATATATATATATATATATATATATATATATATATATATATATATATATATATATATATATATATATATATATATAATTCTTCTTCTTAATTAACCAATTGTAATACACACGACTCAAACATTGAAGATGCAACTCACACCCATTCACTCTGTCTACACCTTTACCACGATACATCACTGGCTTCTCCACACCATAATGCACATATACTCTCACACCAAACAGTTTATTCACTATCGCTAACAATTCTTGAAATACCATCATTCCTGGCATACACATACTTTTCAACTCTTTTCTTAACCTACTTGAATTTTCCATTCCCAATTGCTCTGGTCTTTTACACGCTTCTTCCATAACCACCTTTCGTAACGGATTCACACTTTCTGGTACCTTTTCAAGCAATCTATCTTGCAAGTCTCGTAAGCCATACAACACACTTTCGAACATAGAATCACCTCCACTTTTACTTTTCCTTCTAACAACTACACCTGCTGGCAAATACTCAGGATTTATACCTACAGTCTCGCTTTCATTCAAACTCCATGGCAAACGTGACATCAAATCAGCATTCACATTCTTTTCACCTGGCAAATACTCAGCCACAAAATCAAAATCACTCAAATCCTCCATCGTTCTTACAAGCCTACTATCAACTAACCTTATACGCTGAAAATACACTAGTGGCTGGTGATCTGTTCTCACTACAAACCGTACTCCATACAAAAATGATCGTAATGACTTTAGACATAATCTTAACGCAGCCAACTCTCTTTCAATCGTCGAGTATGCACTCTCTGCCATACTAAACGCCTTGGAAACATACGCAATTACTCGCTTTCTTTCAACCCCATTCACAACTTGATCTTGCATTAAACATTCACCCATCGAATGACCACTTTGCATCCGTATACACTTCAAGCATTCCTGCATTTGTTCCATACGCTGGATACGCAAGTTACACATCTTTTGCAACTTCTGCTTTTAACTTTTCAAACGCTGCATTCATAGAGTCATTCCACTTAATCACAGTACTCTTCTTTTTCCCAGTCCATACACTCAACGGTTTCATCACACCCGAACAATCTTTCATAAACTTTCTTCCAAACTCAACTAAACCAAGAAATTCACGCAACTCTCTCACTGTGGTAGGCTTAAGGAAATTCCTAACCTTTTCCACGACTTTCTCCGATTTACGCAATCCAACCGCACTCACCTTATGTCCCAAAACTCAACTTCACTAACAAACCACACAAATTTAGACAACTTCACTTTCACACCAACCTCTTCCAACTTTCTTAAAACATCATTCACCAAGGTCATATGTTCTTCCATTTCTCACTCATCACCAAAATATCATCCAAAAACACTCTTACATTCTTACACGGAAAACCACTCAACTCTGCATTCATAGCACGCTGAAAAGCAGCCGGGGCGTTCGCCAACCCAAAGCTCAGGTTTCTAAACTGATAATGGCGCTTTGAGGTGGAGAACACCGTAAGTTTCTTCAGCCACAGGCATCTTGTAGTAACCACGAACCATATCTATATTAGAAATACTTTCATTCCATACATACTGTACACACATTCAGACACAACACTCATAGGAAACTTGTTTTTCAAGGTTCCTTCATTCACTCTTCTATAGTCAATACCAGTGGCGGCTCGTGGTAAAAAAAAGTGGGGGGGGAGGGACTGCATAATAATTTCAAATTACAAAAAATGTTAAAAAATAATACTATAGTACTATACTTACTTATTTTGCATTTAATTATTCACAGCAGTTAGCAGGTTACAGCACAGCAGTACATCAGTCAAATCATGTATTTCAGGTCCTTAGATAGGTAGCTTGGCTTGGGGAGATGGGAAAGGAGGGTAGACTGGCACTAGTGGCAGCCAGGAAAAGTGGATTATATACAGAAGTAGGCTAGTTAGTTAGCCTACTTTAAAATAAAATCCATGCGCCTGCTTTTACTTGTAACGAAATGATTTATGACAGCTTCATTGAAGTTCTTTGATTCCGTTACCATTGCACCATTTTAATCCTTTTCAAAGTTGAAAAGCACCTTTCTGCTCCCGCTGTTGTCATTGGAATCGTTATTAGAATTTTCAATAACTTGACAGTTTCTGAAAATGCTAACTGTAAATTATTTGTGAGTTAGATAAATCTTCTTTTACATGCATTGGGTAAGCCTCAACTGTATGCGCAAGTTCATTATTAGTGAAATAATGGAATATGTAGAAAAATTGTTCACTAGAAGGAACTTGCTTGCTTCCAGATGGTTAGTGATCGAACTCTCTCTTTACACTGCACAATAATTACATCACACACCTCCTTTGCAGTTGTTGTTCTACCCGTCTCAGGCAATTCAGGTTTTCTTCTTTTTGCTTCAGATAGCTCTTGCATCTCTGTATAACACTCATCACATGCAACTCTTATCCTTTGAACTGCAGAATTTAAAGCATTCAATGCAGCATTAGCTTTAACTGCATCAATATTTCTGGATTGAAGCTGTGAAAACAAAATATCTACCTCGAGCATTACTTTAGAGAAAAATACCAGCCAAAAATTGAACTTGGGATCTTTTAACATTCTCTTGATACCACCGGCTGCTAAACCAGTGACTTTTGAGTTAGATGACTCTAGTTTAGTGCAACATTCAATGATTATATTTATCATTTCATACACAGCATTCACAGTTCTGCTTTTGAAGTTCCAGCGTGTTGTCGAAGGCCTAGAAATTCTGTGGGAATCGGCAACACTCTCTGATGTGGCCATTATTTGTGGGGAGGTAGAAAAGAAAGCTGGTATTACTGAACTTTGCAAGCAAGCGACCCAAAGGAAGTTAGATACACAACAGTATGAAAATAAAGTTTTAATGAACACTAAACAAGAATATATATATATATATATATATATATATATATATATATATATATATATATATATATATATATATATATATATACAATTAATGTGCTTTGAGAGATAAATAAATAAGTGAATCGAGGATATCTCACTTGGCTTGTAAATAACTATTCACTATGTAAATCCCTATTCACTTGTAATGTTGGTGAGCTTCGCGGTGAAGTTGGAGAATGTGACAGGGAAGGGTTTCCTTGGAACCTGATGTTCGGGTGGCGCTGGTGAGTGAAGGTGGTGAGATAAGGGGTGGAGACAATGAGGTAGGTTCTCCAGGGACAGATCTGATCCCATAATTCCGTCACAATTCTGCGGCAAGAAGGCGGTGACGGGAGCTTCTTGTTAAAGTGGGCCCCACGCTCGTGAACGCCGAGGAATCTTGGGTACCTTTTTGAGGGATGTGATGGGGGGGGGGGGAGAAGTGACCTATCGACGCGTAGGGTAACGGAGAAAAGCTGGGATGTAGATTTATCGCTTAGGGAACAAAAGTGAAGCTGTTTGTAGCTTCGGCTCTTTCATGTGAGTACGAGCTTGGGTCCGCACTGACTTGCAGGCTAACGGGATAAGGAGCCTCCCTAACTGGGACCGATCTCCTCTCTGAAGACTTGATGCTTCGACGATTTACCACTACGCCAAAATTGATGGCAATTCCTGCCCCACCAGACGCTGTGTGAGCTCTACTCCCGACGGTTAAAAGAATTCATCTTTTATACTCGAAACTCGGGAAAGGTTCACATGGCTCCAGAAGTAGATTTAATATCAAGCTTTTCCATTTCTTCCTTTGTAAACTTCCGGGAATCACTGGAAGCCAAAATGGGCTCCCATCTATCGATTACCAGTCGAGGAAGGAACTCGGTTGTTAGCTGAAATGGCCGGCGGTTTCTTCCGGCGGGAGACCATCAGATATCGGGCCGGAGGGGTAAGGTTTGATAACCGGCCCGCCCGGAAGGGAGATGGGGGAAACGTGGGTGCATTATGCTATTCTCTTACATCTCTACCCACCCCGAGGGAACATTATTCTGAAGTGGAACGAGGAATAATGTCACAAGATATAACCTACTCGCAGTTAGAATCTATAGCCAAAATGACATCCCAGGAAACATACATACGCGAAACACACACAAATAAATGAACATAATGAAATGGCACTATTTCGCGACAAGGTCTTAGAAATTACAGTTATAACTAGACTTACATAAAAAAATAAATAGAACATACATATATACACAAAACGAAAAAATAAAAATGGCCGGAGAGTTCCGGTTAGTCGCCAAAACTAGGGATTTTGTCTATCGGATTGCGTGATAAATTATCAGCAATGATGTTATCTGTTCCTTTTGCGTAAGATACATTGTATTGGTATTCTGACAACAAAAGGGACCATCTCATAAGTCTGCCGTTCTGAATTTTACAATTTTTTAAGTAGTCTATGGTCCGTTTCGACAGTAAAAGGTCTACCAATCAAGTGCATCCTAAATTTTTGAATGCCATAAATGATTGCTAAAGCTTCAAGTTCTATATTAGCGTATGCTCTTGCGCGAACCAACGACTTCCGGCCCGCGTATGCCACCCGAAATGGGGTTCCTTCTTCCTCATATTGTAATAAAACGCACCCAATGCCGAGATTAGAGGCATCAGTTCGGATGCCAATTTTTTTCTGGGGATTGGGCAAACGGAGGATAGGAGCGTAGACCAATTCTTTCTTTAGCTCGCCAAAACTCGCAGTCGTGGCGGGATTCCAAAGGATGGGGTTTGGTGCGGCCTTTTTAAGAAGGTCATTGACGGGTGACGCTATGGAAGCGAATTTGGGGATGAACCGTCGATAGAAGGAGACGGAGCCAAGAAACGGACGAAGCTGTTTCTTGGTTTTAGGGAGTGGCATGCCTTCTATTGCCTTCACTTTGTCCTCTTGGGGGGCTAATTGTCCCTCTCCTACTATATACCCTAAGTAAGAGATAGTGCTATGAGCAAAGTGGCCCTTGGACGGCTTTATTGTCAATCCGTAGATCCTAAGCTGGTTTAGGAGTGGGCAGAGGGATTGAAGGTGCTCCGCCAGGTGCGTGTGGCAACGTATACGTTGTCAAAGTAGAAAGAGACATTGCTCAACCCATCTACAATTTTTAGCATCATCCGGTTATAGTTAATGCAGGCAATGACTAAACCAAAAGGGAGGCGCGTGAATTCCATTAACCCCTTTTCGGTGGGAAATACGGTAAACTTCCTCACGGATTTTCGAAGCGGGATTTGACAGTAGGCTTTTCACAAGTCTATTTCAGAAATGTACTTGGCCTTCTCAAATAAGTGCAGGTTCTGGTCGATAAAAGGGATGGGTTCAACATCAAATACCGTTATAGCATTTAACTTTCTAAAATCGACGCACATACGAAAAGATTGATCCGGCTTACGTACCAACATTATCGGGGAACAATAATCCGACGAGGAGGGTATAATTATTCCTAATTTAAGAGGTTCTCGACTTCTTCGTTGAAGGCCTTGCGAAGGTGGATTGGAAGAGGGTAGGGTTTACTCCTAATTGGCTCCGTCGTGGTGAGAGAGATGTCATGCTCAAATTGTGTAGATCACCCTGGAGACTCGGAGAATACGTCTGGGTATTCCTTCAGCAGCGAGATAATCTTAGATGTATCCTTGGAACCGAGATGAGGATTCACGTCGACTGCGGTGGCCAGGTCTTCATGGGGAAAAGGGAAGGAAGGCAGATCAGGCAAAGGATAATCTTTATCCGCCTCAACGCATATTGTCTGAACAATATTTAATTGGTCCCAAGGAAAGGATGCTTCCATTGTTCCTTCTTCGTCGAAGACAACAATATTGTTAACACAAGCTCGCCGGTGATATTTTTTTAACATGTTGACGTGAAACAACTTATTGCCAGATGACGACTAAATGACATAATCCACGGGCCCTCTAGCTTCTATGACCGGGAACGGTCCTTTCCATTGGGATAGGAGTTTGTTGTTGTCCGTGGAGAGCAAAAGCAGAACCTCATCGCCCGGTTTCGATTTTCGTGCCTTAGATTTAATATCAAAATACGTTCGATACTTCTCTAGACTGATCTCGGAATTTTGCACTGCAACCTCCGAGCATTTTTCTAGCCTGTCACGCAAGTCCAGAACATACAAGTAAGAGGTCTTTAGTTCCTCATCCAATCGAGAGTTCGTGAGGAACTCTTTGAGAATGCTCAGTGGACCACGGACATTGCGACCATAGAGAAGCTCGAATGGGGGGAATCCCAGAGTTCGGTGGGAAATCTTCCTACACGCAAACAAAGCTACTGGCAGGTACCGGTGCCATTCATGGGGCTGGTCGTAGCACAACTTTTTAAGCACGCCTTTCAAGGTAGCGTTTAACTTCTCGCATACACCGTTTGTAGAGGGGTGAAAGGGCGTGGTGAAAATGGGCATAACTTGGAGCAACTTACTCACATGCTCCATCAATTCGGACGTAAATTGGCGGCCCCTGTTAGAGAGGACCTATTTAGGGAGCCCTACCCGTCAAAAAATAGAGATTAATGCCTCGGTACACGAGATGCTATCAATTTTTTTGAGAGCAATTGCTTCGGGGAACTGGGTGGCCCAATCGACGAGGGTGAGAACGTATGATTGTCCCTCGGTGGAAGGGGGATGTATCGGTCCAATAAGATCGATGGCAACCCTGAAAAATGGTTCTACTATAACTGGAGTCTTCTGAAGAGGAGCCGGTTGTACTCGTCCTTTGGCTGCACCAGGCCAAAAAAAATACTTAAATACGCGTTGCGAGGTCTTATTATTGCTGAAGTGTTCTGCAAACACACCTTCGTGTGTTATTTGTAAAATCTTTGCAACGTAGGCCCTAGGCACGCAAAGGGCCTTGAACGGGGAGCCTACTGGATCCGGGGAAGTATGAAATAGCAAAGCGTCTCCTATTACATACCTCACTTTTTGGTCTCCACGAACCGATTCTGTCTCTCCTCGTTTGGCCTTTTCCCATAAGGGTCGGAGGGAAAGGCAGTCCTTTTAGGCACTGATGAATTGGGCGTTATTTAGTCCCTCGTAATCAGGGGTGCATGGTGGCTTGAGAGACGTGGGGTGAGGGGGTGGAGGAGTCTTTATCAGCCTGAGTCTGGGTGACGGCAGTTGGGGAGAGCTGCGCGCTCTGGCCCACCAACACTGCACAAAAATTAATCAGGGTAGCTACGACGTCGGTCCACCCCGTAAAATTGCGGCATTTTACGTGACAACGGACCACTGGAAATTTATTAGCTCTTCTCAAGAAATCGTGTACAACAGCGAATTTCTTATGTTGTGGGTCTACGTGGGAAAGCAGCTTGTCCGATACCACTATACACGTACACTCTGTATCTCTCACCAGAGAGGATATTCTACATCTATTAATGATCCGGACTAGAATTTGAGCCCACCAGAAGAACTGTAATTAAAAAGAGAGTTTCCCTGGTGTCCTGAGAGGTCGACGAAAATGGCAGAGGCGCAGGCGCGGTAGGGTATTCGGCAGCGAGAGTTGCGGAAACTTGGTGGACCTGATGTCCAGGGGCAAAGCGAAAGCAGGAGTTTTGTGGACACTGAGATTTATAGTGACCAGGGGTTCCGCAAGAGAAGCATACAATGGGGTTACTCCGGTAGGGGTTACTCGACGGAGCATTAAAAATTGGTGGTTTCGCCTCTTGCTTCTTATGGTCGTTACCTTTATGTTTAAAGGGGCCTAGGACTTTTACTAAATGAGGGGGTTTTCTAGGTTGTGATTGTTCTTGGTTCTTAGGGGACGGAGGAATGCTCTTCTTTTGCTCCTTATGATAGAACTGATGATTTGTGGCGTAGAGATCCGCTTCTTTGAGGCAATCGTTAAAGGAAGAGGAACGCCTATCTTGCACAAATGCACGGATTTCTGTAGGGAAGGTGTGTATTAGCTGGTCTTTTTAAAAAAATCTAGCAGTGAGTCGTAGTCGCCACCGACTTTAGCCGAATCAAACCAAAATTGGAGATTTTTCTTTAGGATAAACCAGAATTGTCGATACGTCTGTCCTGGCTGGATCTTAGCCGATCGAAATTTTTGTCTGTAGCACTCGGGGTTTAAATTAATCGCGAATAAGAGTTCTGCTTTAAAAGATGAATATTCTATTGTAGCTTCTGTTGGGAGGGCAATGAAGATTTCTCTTAGACGAGAATTGAACAACGAGAGCAGGCGGCCTACTCTTTCAGACTCAATGTCCAAACCATTGACTTCGAAGATCTTTTCGAAAGTGGTTAAGTAAATGCAAAAGTCCTCTTGATCACCAGAAGGAGGGAGCTTTAATGCGGGAGTCTGAGGTTGATGACTTCTGGACCCAACGGAACTGACTTCTACTTGTTCTCTACTTAACTCACGCTCGTGTTGACGAGTTTTCTCCCTCTCTCTCTCTCTCTCTCTTTCTCCTATTTCTTCTTGTCTTCGCCTCTCTGCTATTTCTTCTTGTCTTCGTTGTTCTTCTCTTTTTTCCTCACGTTCATTCCTTTGCTCATTCTGAACATATTCGTTCAATTCCTTGCTCAAGAGGCCAAAAACCTGTCCTTGTTTATGGAAAATCTCAAATGAGGAGGAAGATGTCTTGGATACGTGGTCGGATCCGCTGATTCACGAAAGAGCTTTACGACTTAACCCCATATTATACGGCAATGAGAAGTAATATAAACAATAATAGAAAAAATAAAGAGAATACAAATTGTTACTATGCAAGGGTTATTGAGGCTGACGTAACCCTTTTTATATTGTATAGCGACAATACAAAAAAAAAAAAAATTGAAAGGATACGGGGTCAATTCTTATTTAACCAACAAAATTTAAAATGTCTTATTATTTGTTTTATCTAACCTTGGGCGGTTGGCAATTAGAAAAGGGGAATTTCGAAATTGACTGGTTCGGAACAAACTGCACACCTAATGACACTAGAATTACTTAGGATATAATATACAGTGGCGGCAACAAAAAAAGTGACATTGAATATTGGCAACAGAAATCGATACACAAAATCGCTTTCACGATTTTACTTGCCAACAAGCCAATGAAAAGGGGCAGGGCTTATGCCGCGAGTGGATGACTCTCCTGAGCTAAGACAACAGAACTGCGCTTTATTGGAACTCACTGTCTCGTTTGAGCTCGTACAGTGAGGTTTTAGTGTACAACGCTCCAGCGTGCTGATTTCCTGCATTCGTGCCTACATTTGACGTGCTATAACTTCTGTGCAAGTGGATACAATGGGGCGGAAAAAGCTTTCTAAGACAGAGAAAAGCCGTGCCTTGACCATATTAGAGCAAGGAAAATCTTTTATTGATGTAGCAGCAGATTTCGTAACATCAAAAAATACGATTCATCGCCTAAAACGGGCAGCTGAGTTATTGCCACCAGGTAACATACCAAAGAGGAAGGAGGGCATTGATGCAGCTAGGAAGACATCTCCAAGGACTGATAATATCCTAAGGCGTGAAGTGATGCCAGACCCTTCTGTAACCTCCGCTCCAATCAAGAAAAAACACCCAGACCTCCTCCAGAATGTCGCCCTCAGGACCATCCATCATTGCTTAAAGAAGGACCTAGGCCTACCGGCTCGCCGCGCTGCCAAGAAGCCACTTCTTACTAAGGCTATGAAGATGCAAAGGCCCAATTTTTGCAAGAACTATAAACATTGGACAGCTGCCCATTGGAAGAAGGTCATGTTCAGAGATGAGAGCACCTTTAGGCTGGTCAGAGGAGAGTCAAAGATCGTGCTCGTCCCAGCAATGTGTCTCGGTATGACCCAAAATATACTGTGAAAACTGTGAAGCACCCTGATAGTGTGATGGTGTGGGGTGCCTTTAGTGGAAACAAGGGCAGAGGAGGTCTGTACTTCCTTCCCAAGAATGTAACCATGAGGGGACTAACTATCTTGAAGTTTTCAGGCAACACATGCTGCCATTTTGGGAAATTCATCAGTGTAAATTTTTCATGCATGATGGTGCCCCTGCTCACAGGTCCCAGTTAGTAAAAAGGTTCTTCAATGATAATAATATTAGTGATTCGGAGTGGCCTAGTCATTCCCAGGACCTAAATCATATTGAGAATGCTTGGAATCTCATGAAAACCAAAGTTCAAGAGACAACACCCGGCATCATTAAAGACCTGATAGAATCACTGAAGAAGATTTGGGTTACGATCGACCCCACCTACTTGGCAAACCTCGCTGAATCAATGCCCAATCGACTCAGAATGGTCATCAAGTGCAAGGGCAACATGACTAAGTATTAACTTTCATGAAATATTCATAATAAAATATGTAAGTTACATTTTTCTGTTTCATTTTTCCCGAATTGTCACATGTCACTTTTTTTGTTGCCGCCACTGTATATACTATATGTCGAGGAATAGGCGGAGGGGTGGTTGGAGTTTTCCCCGACTCATATATATATATATATATATATAAATATATATATATATATATATATATATATATATATATATATATATATATATATATATATATATATATATATTTATATATATATATAAATATATATATATATATATATATATATATATATATATATATATATATATATATATATATATATATATATATCCTATTATCCTGAATGGGGAAGGGTCGTCGTACTACCCCTTATACATCGTTCGACCCGTGCCCTGAATTGGTTTATTGATTCAGAGTGCCTTTTTGGGAATGCTACAGAGAGATTGGGATAAACTTTGCCAGTAAGAGACCCAAAGGAAGTTAGATACACAACAATATGAAAATAAAGTAAAGTTTTAATGAACACTAAACAAGATATATATATATATATATATATATATATATATATATATATATATATATATATATATATATATATATATGCGGTTAAAAGGCTATTTTTTGGCAAACCAGTCTTCCTCAAAGCCTTCGGAAGGAGCTCTTCTCACATACACGAAAAGGTAGCACTTAAAATAGGCGTTCTTTCAGATAGCCAAAAAAACTATCTTTCAACGCGTTTTTAAGTGTAACCCTTGCTTTTCGAAGAGAATGGAAAATTTGTTTGATTCTCCCTTTTCGCCACACCTTATAAATTAAGAAAAATTATTGCAGTAACGCAATTAATTATGCGGTTAAAAGGCTATTTTTTGGCAAACCAGTCTTCCTCAAAGCCTTCGGAAGGAGTTCTTCTCACATACACGATAAGGTAGCACTTAAAATAGGCGTTCTCTCAGATGGCCAAAAAAAAACTATCTTTCGATTAGCGTTTTTAAGTGTCACCCTTGCTTTTCGAAGAGAATGGAAAATTTGTTTGATTCTCCATTTTCGCCACACCCTATAAATTAAGAAAAATTATTGCAATAACGCAATTAATTATGCGGTTAAAAGGCTATTTTTTGGCAAACCAGTCTTCCTCAAAGCCTTCGGAAGGAGCTCTTCTCACATACACGAAAAGGTAGCACTTAAAATAGGCGTTCTCTCAGATAGCCCCCCCAAAAAAACTATCTTTCGATTAGCGTTTTTAAGTGTCACCCTTGCTTTTCGAAGAGAATGGAAAATTTGTTTGATTCTCCCTTTTCGCCACACCTTATAAATTAAGAAAAATTATTGCAGTAACGCAATTAATTATGCGGTTAAAAGGCTATTTTTTGGCAAACCAGTCTTCCTCAAAAGCCTTCGGAAGGAGCTCTTCTCACATACACGAAAAGGTAGCACTTAAAATAGGCGTTCTCTCCGATAGCAAAAAAAAAACTATCTTTCGATTAGCGTTTTTAAGTGTCACCCTTGCTTTTCGAAGAGAATGGAAAATTTTTTTGATTCTCCATTTTCGCCCCACCCTATAAATTAAGAAAAATTATTGCAGTAACGCAATTAATTATGCGGTTAAAAGACTATTTTTTGGCAAACCAGTCTTCCTCAAAGCCTTCGGAAGGAGCTCTTCTCACATACACGAAAAGGTAGCACTTAAAATAGGCGTTCTCTCAGATAGCAAAAAAAAAACTATCTTTCGATTAGCGTTTTTAAGTGTCACCCTTGCTTTTCGAAGAGAATGGAAAATTTGTTTGATTCTCCATTTTCGCCACACCTTATAAATTAAGAAAAAAATATTGCAGTAACGCAATTAATTATGCGGTTAAAGGCTATTTTTTGGCAAACCAGTCTTCCTCAATTCGGATATAAAGAAACGAGATATGAAGAAAAGTGCTTTATTATTTTTTCAATATAACTACCTTCGATTTAAATGCACTTGCGCCACTTGTCCCTGAGGCTTCGAATTCCCGACAACCAGAAATCTCCCGACTGCTGTTCAATCTAGTCCTGAACGGCGAGCTCGACATCTTCATCGTCCCCAAACCGGCGTCCACGCAGTGCAGCCTTGAACTGGCGAAATAAAATGTAGTCGCTATGGGCCAGATCTGGACTGTAGAGGGGATCGTTGAGCTCCTAGAATCCGCACTCGCGCAGGGCAGCTTGTGCAACTCTGGCCTTGTGGACAGGGGCATTATCGTGGAGGAGCAGGACACCGCGTGTCAACTTGCCACGCCGCTTCTGACGGATGCACTTCTTTAACCCAGCCAGTTCCTCGGCGTAATATTGGCCTCTGATGGTCCTTCCACGAGGCGCATAGTGCACCATCAACACTTCCTCAGAATCCCAGAAGATGGTGGCCATGATCTTCCCGGCTGAGGGTTGGGTCCAGAACTTGATGCGGGTCGGAGAGCCCCTGTGCTTCCAAGCCATTTTTTCGAGCTTGGTCTCGGGATCCCAGTGATGGACACACGTTTCATCACCTGTCACTATGCATGACTCGAATCCCACCGGGTCTTGGTTGTACAGGAGCAGACGCTCCTCCGAACTTTGACGACGTTGAAGTCGATCATGGGGCGTGAGGTTTCTAGGGACCCAACGGGCAGAGACTTTGGTCATGGCCAAATTGTCGTGGATGATGTTGATAACACTTCCATATGATATTCCAAGTTCTCGCTCGATTTTTTCTCCCTTCACCCGTCGATTTTCGAGGATCAACCTCTCCACACGGACCACATTGTCCTCGTTGGTCACGTCTGACAGGCGTCCTGGATGGGGGTCATCTTCAAGGGGCTCACAACCATGGCAGAACTCCCTATTCCAGCGAGCAATGGTTGCATAGGAAGGGGCGGTGTCGGTGTACACTGCAACCATGCGTTCATGGATCTCTTTTGCATTCTTGCCTTCCTTAGTCAAAAATTTGATCACTGCGCGGTGCTCAACCTTCTCCATTGTTGAAAAATTTGTGACTGACGATCTGCGATGAGCTACTGCTTCTTAAATAGACGAGGCAGGAGCGTGCGGCTGCAGGTCCTGACTTGTTATAACTTGTCCTAACATCCCCACAAACACCCAACCCCCTTCCTCTGTTTTGCCCTACCGATTCGCAAAACGTATTGACCGCCCCTCGTATATATTTATACAAATAATGTGCTTTGAGAGATAAATCAATAAGTGAATCTCGGATATCTCACTTGACTTGTAAATAACTATTCACTATGTAAATCCCTATACACTTGTAATGTTGGTAAGCTTCGCGGTGAAGTTGGGGAATGTGACAGGGAAGGGTTACCTTGGAACCTGATGTTCGGGTGGCGCTGGTGAGTGAAGGTGGTGAGATAAGGGGTGGAGATGATGAGGTAGGTTCTCCAGGGACAGATCTGATCCCACAATTCCTTCACGATTCTATTGCAAGAAGGCGGTGACGGGAGCTTCTTGTTAAAGTGGGCCCCACGCTTGTGAACTCCGAGGAACCTTGGGTGCCTGTGTGATGGGGGGGGGGGAGTGACCTATCGACGCGTAGTGTCACAGAGAAAAGTCGAGATGTAGATTTCTCGCTTAGGGAACCAGAGTGAGGCTGTTTGTAGCTTCGGCTCTTTCATGTGAGTACGAACTTGGGTCCGCACTGACTTGCAGACCAACGGGATAGGGAACCTCACTTAATGGGACCGACCTCCTCTCTGAAGACTTGATGCTTCGACGATTTACCAATACACCGAGATAGATGGCAATTCCTGCCCCACCAGACGCTGCGCATGCTCTACTCCCAACAAGTAAAAGAATTCATCTTCTATACTCGAAACTCGGGAGAGGTTCACATGGCTCCGGAAATAGATTTGATATCAACTCCTCCATTTCTTCCTTTGTAAACTTCCGGGAACCACTGGAAGCCAAGATGGGCTCCCATCTATCGATTACCATATGATGAAGGAACTCGGTTGTTAGCTGAAATGGCCGGCGGTTTCTTCCGGCGGGAGACCATCAGATATCGGACTGGAAGGAAAAGGTTTGAAAACCGGACTGCCCGGAAGGAGGGTGGGGGGAACGTGGGTGCATTATGCTATTCTCCTACATCTTCATAGTACACAACATTCCTCTTACATTCTGCATCATTCATTGCACTTACTTCTCGTTCTCCACACTTAATTTTAACACACATACACCTATTCACTCTCCGCCCCTAATTCACTCCACGTTGTGACAATCCTTCTCTCACATTCATCACTTGCACTCTAAAGAATTCCCAGAAGGAACCCTCTTATTCCTTAGTTTCCCTGAGTCGTATCATCTCGATTAATCACATCGTTCCTATCCCTTCTTTCGTTTATGCGTCTTTCACCAGTCCTACACAACCTTGTTGTATGACATACCATTCCACATTTACCGCAGGTAGTTCTTGGACTGGCACACATCCTGGCATAATGCCCTATCTGCCTAAAATTAACACACAGTCTAGGTCTACTCAT
The DNA here is from genome assembly GCA_963969495.1 of Ceratothoa steindachneri. Classification (NCBI taxonomy): domain Eukaryota; kingdom Metazoa; phylum Arthropoda; class Malacostraca; order Isopoda; family Cymothoidae; genus Ceratothoa; species Ceratothoa steindachneri. The sequence continues at coordinate 119,331,039 of OZ018328.1, forward strand.
ATTCACTCGACCACCTTTCTTGTAATCTCGTGCTAAGTGGCCCATTCTTCCACATGTATAACACGCTCTGTCCCTCGCACGACTACAATCTTTTATCATGTGCCCCATTTTCCTACAGTCAAAGCAACTTCTTTGTGACCAGCGACAGTCAACCCCCATGTGCCCAACTTTCTTGCACCTCAGACACCTAGGCTCATTAACTCTAGATCTACTGTCATTCCTACCATTCTGATCCCTACCCCAACCATTCCGACTCTCACTCCTGCTTTTATTCCCTCTCGGTTCGCGGCCAACATACACACTCTGCTGTTCATTCTGCCGATAATAATTCTCCAAAAATCTCGACATCACCTCGATCGGGTTCTCTGTCAATGCGTCTCGATACAACCGGAACTGGGGCAACTTACTTCTACTTGAGTTGCGCACAGTGTGAATCGAGGCCTCCTCCCTTCCATAATCTTCAAATTCATGGTCCTCTAACATCTCCAATATACCCTCCCATAGCAATCTCTCACCAGCCCATCTCATCTTCTCTTTTCTCTAATACGCCACAGACTCACCCACTTCATTCGGAAGTGTATTTAGAAACTTCTTCATCAGCTCCTTATTAAGATTTATTCCATCATATCCAAATCTCATTCGCGCCAAGGACTCTAAGCGATGCGCATATGAATTCACATCCTCGTTCTTCCCCTTTCTCGATTCCTCAAACCCATTTGCCTTCTTATAATTCACACTTGTCTTCATCTTCTTACATTGCTCTATTATTCTCTCTTTCATGACCTCCCACTTAGGCCCACCCACACTCATAATCGTCGGGTAAAAATATTTCATACGCCCATCCAGGAACTCGCACAACTCTTTCACCCAAACTCAATTATTCTCTCTATTTTTTTCCTTATTATAACTTTCATACTCTTTCAAAAACACTTTCACATCTTTTGCTCCTTGCTCTCTAAACTTTCTTAACTTTGGCACTTCTCTGATCAATATACTCCGATGAACCTCAACATCACTCACTTCTTTCCCACTTTGATTCATGTCTTCATTCGAGATGAAATACAAGGTGTCAATGCTATCCAGTCGGGTCCTTTCCTGTCGGTCTGGGCGTCTAGTCTTTGGGGTCTTCTTTTTTCGGTGCCTAGTCACTTGCGACGGTTCGTTTAAGTCTGTTAATCCCTTTTTTGTCCGTCATTTCCATTTCAAGTGGAGTCGAGGATACACCCCCACTAATTGCACCTGATTCTCCCTTTCAGCATTCGTATCAATCTTTCCTCCATTCGCATCTCATTGTCTTTATTCCTCTCTTCAATTCTTACTTCCATCACACTCGTTTTCCTCTAAAACCTTCATTCTCTTCTCTCAACTGCGCATTTTGTCTGTCTTTCTGCCGCACTATCTCATTTAGTCTTCTCATCTCCAACTCCATGGCCCCAATCTGTTCCTCCCCCATCAGGGACAAAAAACAAAGCAAATGCTTTAACTCATCTCCTTCCTCAAACCAGAGGGCAGTCCCTATTCGGGCACCAAAAATATGTGGCGGCGAGGTCGAGACTCCCTCACCAATTCTTCCCGCCGCCCGAACAAGGTCCACTTTGTGGTTCAAGGAGAGTGTATTGAGGAGAGAGAGTATTTTATATATTTATTAAAAACCAATGAATAATGACGATCGAACATGGGTGCATCATTAACTAGTTATGTCAGACCGATCAGGGGGATGAATACTAGGGTAATGGGAGACGGGCCCGCTTAGACAGGGTCATGTGAGGTCCGGAACTCAGTGAAGTGACCTGTCTCAGGGACCTGGGACACTCGTTAGTCACACTGCTGGGTTGTAGTCCGTGAGGCGCTGATCCAATTACTCCCTGGAGACTGGGAGGTGCCCTCGAGGATCCACACTTTAGAAAATCGCCTTGAAAGATAGGTGCACGTGCGATGATCAAGATTGGCTTCAGCCGTCTCCAAAAGCCAGATGTCGATCGGCTTATCGCTACCATAGAGCTGGAAAAGAGAAGGCACATTCAGTCACTCATTCACTGCCACACTCAAACATCTTTACACCTAACGCATTCAACCACACCCCCTCTCACACAATTTTCACTCACCTATTTTCCGTCTAGGAGGCTCTTCCTTCCTCAGTCACAATTATGTAATTGCTTTTGAACATTTAATGAACAAGGAATATTGTTAAGCTGAAAGAATCCGCCTAAAAAGAAAATAGAGATGAATCGGGGAGCACGATAGAGGTCTATCAAATCTCCCCACACAAAGCAATGACGGTGATCACGCGATCCACACACAGATTCTGGAAAGAAGAAAGGGATTAGACATAGTGGAGGGGAGGCGGTGTACCAAACTACTACAAGAGTAGCAGCAATGGCTATATCGGAGGCATCAGTCTCAACTACCAAAGGAATAGTTTTATCATTCGATTGCGCAACAGCCTATCCAATCTCTTCTTTGAGATCATCGATGGCTTTCAGGGCCTCTGGACTCAGAGGAAAAGTGTCAACAAGAGGTCTGATCTTGTCAGAGAATCGGGAAACCTACTGCGAATAATAGGAGAACATACCAATAACACGGCGTAAGGAAGTACGGTCTTTATGGATCGGTAATTCCTTTAATGGGCGTACACGTTCAGAATCTGGTTTGAGAGAGCCGTGGGTTATTGTGTAACCAAGAAAATCTATTGATTTTTTTTTAAATGACAGACTTAGTCTCGTTGAAGGTAAGGTTGTGGAACCGGGCAGCCTCTTGAAACTTCGCCAAGTTCTCATCGTGCTCCAGCTGGGTTTTCCCTACAACGACAATATTGTCCACATAAGCGCTTATAAGTTCCATGCAGATCGTGTTGTTTGATGATGTTGTCAATACTCCTTTGGAAGCATCAACGCCGTTCGTAACCCCGAATGGCACTCTGCGAAATTGAAATAGCTTGCCATTCGCTTCAAAAGTAGTATATGGCTTGTCCTCTTCCCGTATAGGTATCTGGTGATAAGCACTTTTCAGGTCCAGTGAACAATAGTACTTGTAGTGAGACAGTTCCATGACAAGTTCGTCTATTCTTGGAAGAGGGTACGCATCCAAACAAGTGAATCTATTAATGGTCTGTCCATAGTCAACAACTAATCTCTTTCGGTGGCGCTCATTCGACACAACAAGAACTTGCGCCCTCCATGGAGATGTGCTCTCTTCAATAACACCATCATGTAGCATCTTGTTAATTTCAGACCTTATGAACTTCTTATCATCATCCCTAAACCTCCGAGGTTTTGTTGCAACGAGTTTGCAATGAGGAGCAAGACTTGAAAAGAGACAAGGTGTATCTAACAAAGGGGATAGTACACTGCAAGTGGCAGGGTTGGATATATTTAGATCTTTCTTGAATCCGCCAAAGTCGACAGTAACACTAGAGTGCTGGCTCATAAAGTCTTGACTAAAAATGACATCACAGCGCAAGTCTGCAGCACAGAAAGCCTTGTATTGTAGTAGCACTCACCCTTTAAATTGATGTCAACCTTGCAGCGTCCTTTTACAGGAGGCGTGAGTGATGAAGAGGCCATAGATACGCTTCTAGGCGCTGGAACAACCTTCAACTTGTGCTTCTTGGCATAGCTAAGTGAGATGAAAGATTCAGAGCTCCATGTCTCATTAAGAGCGGTCGCTTTATTATTACCAACCAAAACATACATAGTAGCTCGCCGCAGTAATCCCAGGAAAGAAGCAGAGATTACGGCCACTGTATAAGGCTGAGTGGATGCAGAAGTAGAAAATGTAATAGACCGGCACACCTTAGTAAAGTGCCCCTGTTTATTACACATATGACAAGTAACGTTTCTTGCAGGACACTGTCCACGATTGTGACGGGGACCACTACAGAAATAGAAATAGCATTGTGACTTTAAATTGGCAGCAGCACAGGTCCTTTCAGCAGAATAAGCAGTTTTAGATGTTGCTGCAGCACAGCTGCTCATCATCGGTGCGAACAGGCTTGGATGTCGCAGCAACACTTACACCAGAGATAGTATAACGAGAGTAAGACTCTGAGGTCTTCTGAGCAATATCCAATGCCCTGGCTTGATTAAGAGCCGTACTTAGGGCCAAAGTTTTGTTTTTAAGCAATCGTTGCCTGATTGTATAAGAGAGTAAGCCATTGATGAAAGAATCCCGTATGTAGTCATCCCGATTCTGTGCAGCAGTAGTAGCCTTAAAGTTACAATCCTTGCTGAGACCCTGAAGATCTTGTAGATACTCATCTATTGTCTCCTTTTTATGCTGCCTACTAGTAGCTAATAAATGTCTCGTGAACACTTCATTTTGGGGCTTCTCATAGAGGTCTTCGAGAAGATCTATAGCTGAATCATAGGTAGTACACTCTGCAATCTAACCATATACGGTTGGAGAGACAAAAATGATCAATGTATTCAGCTTGTTAGGATTAAGGCTTGCAATGGATTCCAGGAATGAAGAGAAAGTACGATTCCAGTGATTCCATTCTCGTGCAGCAGTAGGCGAGTTGGGGGATACATCAAGGTGTTCAGGTCTCAGGAATCTATCTATCTTCAGCTCAGACGCAGCTTATTTTTATCTTTATGAAGCTATGATAGGGCTTCCACTATTTATTTAAAGCACCAGTATAGCCTTTGGATCGGCACTGGTGGGATTGTTAGTAGAATAAATTGTGGTAATCATAATAAAGGGTCAATACCTTTCTCTAGGCTTTATTCAACTAACAAAACATCAATAGTCTGAAAATAGAAGAGAAACAATATAAGTAAACATACCTATTGTAATCAGGTTAAGTTTTCAAAGTAATGTAGTGCAACCCATTAGTCAATTATACATATAAGGTTACATGAAGCTTAGATCACCACACAACGAGATACCAAAAATTGAAACGCCTGAATGAAAATGGCCAATCTTGGGGAAACGTGAATGGCCGCGACGATTGGAAATTATTTTACGTTTAAATTTAGAATTGTCGCTTTGTCGGGAGTTATATTTATTTCTGGGCACCATTTTATGCAAATGTTGTCTATAGGGGTTGGTATCAAATTAAATGATATGAATTAAGACAATTGGAAGAAGGATGCTAAAGATAACCCCCGATATTAAAAATGAACACGTGAATCAAAATGCTGTTCTAACGAGAATAGCAGGGAAATGAAGCGCAGAGTTCGAAAATTATTTTAACGTTTGAAGTTATTTATTAATTGACGGGAGATTATTAAATTCTGGGCACCATTTTATGCAAAAGTTGAATACTATATCGTTGGCCTAGATAGCGTACATGATAGAATATTTTTCACGCATAAATTTTGATTGATTGAAGGGATTTTGAATTATGAACAATGTAGGCCAAAGGAAACACTTCTCACGTGAGATGGAAAATAAATGCAACGAGGTTGTAAAGAAAATAATATATATATATATATATATATATATATATATATATATATATATATATATATATATATATATATATATATATATATATAAGAAAAATTATTGCAGTAACGCGATTAATTATGCAGGTGAAAGGCTATTTTTGGCAAACCAGTCTTCCTCAAAGCCTTCGGAAGGAGCTCTTCTCACATACACGAAAAGGTAGCCTATTTTAAGTGCTACCTTTTCGTGTATGTGAGAAGAGCTCCTTCCGAAGGCTTTGAGGAAGACTGGTTTGCCAAAAATAGCCTTTTAACACCGCATATATATATATATATATATATATATATATATATATATATATATATATATATATATATATATATATATATATATATATATATATCCACGTTACATTAGGCAAGGTTGAACTTGATTTGAAAAAAACTTCTTGTGGCGAGATGAAGTGTGCGTATAAATTTTGGAAATAGATATTGATTGTGTAAATGATTTTGATTTAGCTACTATAATTAGTGAATTGAGGCTGTAATGAAAGGGTGAATTAGAATCTCTCTCTAGTATGGGGTGATTTTAGAGAATAAGTGAAGAGGGAAGTTTTTAACCGACCTTAATATGAAGGCGAAGAAAATGCAAATGAAAGAGTCATTTCGCGTTATTTCACAGGTGGTGAATTGCGTGTGTTTGTATGTGCGTAAAATTCTAAGAGATGTTTGTATCTGTGCGTTAAATAAAATCAGTTTCTAGTCACGGAATGATTGAATTATTAAAGGTTACATTAAATAAATGAATGATTGAATTGCAAAAAGTTATGCATGAAATAATTGAATGATTTAATTGACAAAAGTTACGTAAAATAAATGAATGATTTGAATTTTATACATAATATATATATATATATATATATATATATATATATATATATATATATATATATATATATATATATATATATATATATATATATACATGATGTCGGCGATGTAGTAAAAATTCAGATATAAAGATTGGGAGGCGTCTCCATTATACCGAATCGCCATGCGCTTCCGCTGTCAAGAATAAAGACTAATCTAACATTTACCAATTTCTTTATCAACATGCACACGCCAAGGTTAGAGAAATGGGCTGAAACCGTCCAGGGTGGAGTGATCTCTCCCCGGTTTGCGAAAAGCGAGCACATTAACGACTCGCCAGAAATCTGGGAGGATACCATTATAGCAATGCCCACTGGGCATTCCTATAATAAAATCCTCCTGGGAAACTTTTATATATATATATATATATATATATATATATATATATATATATATATATATATATATATATATATATATATATATATATATATATATATATATATATATATATATATATATATATATATATATATATATATATATATATATATATATATATATATATATATATATATATATATATATATATATATATATATATATATATATATATATATATATATATATATATATATATATATATATATATATATATATATATATATATATATATATATATATATATATATATATATATATATATATATATATATATATATATATATATATATATATATATATATATATATATATATATATATATATATATATATATATATATATATATATATATATATATATATATATATATATATATATATATATATATATATATATATATATATATATATATATATATATATATATATATATATATATATATATATATATATATATATATATATATATATATATATATATATATATATATATATATATATATATATATATATATATATATATATATATATATATATATATATATATATATATATATATATATATATATATATATATATATATATATATATATATATATATATATATATATATATATATATATATATATATATATATATATATATATATATATATATATATATATATATATATATATATATATATATATATATATATATATATATATATATATATATATATATATATATATATATATATATATATATATATATATATATATATATATATTTATATATATATAAAAAAGTTTCCCAGGAGGATTTTATTATAGGAATGCCCAGTGGGCATTGCTATAATGGTATCCTCCCAGATTTCTGGCGAGTTGTTAATGTGCTCGCTTTTCGCAAACCGGGGAGAGATCACTCCACCCTGGACGGTTTCAGTCCATTTCTCTAACCTTGGCGTGTGCATGTTGATAAAGAAATTGGTAAATGTTAGATTAGTCTTTATTCTTGACAGCGGAAGCGCATGGCGATTCGGTATAATGGAGACGCCTCCCAATCTTTATATCTGAATTTTTACTACATCGCCGACATCATGTACGCGTGTGTTAGGTGGGGTCGGGGGGGGGGGGGGGGTGGGGGCGGTCTTCCAGCCCAATGGAGCAGGAAGAGGGTGTCCTGCAGGAAAGTGTCCTCAGTGTTACACTCTTTGCCCTAAGCATCAACAGCCTCACCTCGGTGCCGCCAGAAGATGTTCTCGCTACGCTCTACGTGGACGATCTTTCGATTCCTTTTGACAAATCTGGAGTGTCGACTTCAACAGGCATTGACAGCGTCTAATTGTTTAGTTACCTAATCTATAAAATCCAGTAAATTTGTTAAACACGATCTACCTTTTCTAAACCCATGTTGAACATTATTTATTAACCTACCACTCTCTAGATGGTCAAAAATTCCCTTTTTCAAGAATTTTACAAAATAGAAGTTAATCTTATCAGTCTAGAGTTATTTGTGTACTCTTACTTTTCTTCTTAAAAATGGGTACTGCCTTTACTAAGTTCCAATCATTAGGTATTTCTCCAAACTCTAGTGATCTAGTATATATCTTATCTTCTCAATAGCTACTGCACTACTATCTACACCTTCTTTGAATAACCTAAAATGAATGTTGTCCGGGCCAGATGCCTTACCTGTATTTAACTCCAATATAAACCCTTTAATTATTTCCCTCTTCACATTAATGGTATTAGACCTTTACCTAGAATTATCATCAATTAATTTATCTTGATTCTCATGTGTAAATATTGAAGAAAAATAAGAAGAACATAAGAAAAGAAGGAGACTGCAAAAGACCATTCATGGCCTACACTTGGCAGCTCCTGTTCCAGTCAACACACAAAAGATTTCTTACCAGAGAAAAGTCATCAACATTGTCACCCTTAACAGGAGTTTGTCAGATCTAATCTACAATATACATAAAATGCATCCAGAGGATTATGTCCATTCATGCAACCGCAAAATATAATCTCCCCACTCCTTAGAAAAATATATACATATGTACATAAAAAAAGTCAGTCCCATCTAGCAGCTTCATCCATATATTTATCTAATCTATTCTTAAAACATGATCATTAAGAACCTACTATTTCCTCATCAGATTCTTTCAAAACTCCTTCACATCTAATAGGTCCTATTGGATCACTGTTAGATTTGTTATTGATTCTATAATAGTTATAGAATTTTCTTGCATCTTTATTATTATTTTGAGCTAAATTATTTTCTGCTGCACTTTTGCTCTTCTTAATAATCTTATTTAAATTGTCCTGTAATCTCTGGTAACCTCTTATCTTCTATGAAATTTTCCTTTATCCAGATTCCACCATTCCTTCCTAATTGCCTTGGTTGTGATATACTCACCTGGTAGGGCCATTCTCCATAACACGAGGCACTGACAGAGTAGTATAATATTGCACTCAATGACACGCCATCCCAGAATTGGAAATAGAAGTAAGGCAAAAAAGCTAGAGGGCCGGTATTATGTGACATTCACAGAGTTGGGCTCTGTTTGAAAAATAATCAATTAAAGGTAATTTTGTACAGTATGGCTGGTCCGAGTCTTAGCTTATTTAGGGCTATTTTTCCTAGCTACTTTTTCTGAGCTAAAATCTATGTGGGTGAAGTTTATGGCGATTTCCGATTATATAACATAAGAAAAGAAGGAGACTGCAAAAGACCATTCATGGCCTACACTTGGCAGCTCCTGTTCCATTCAACACACAAAAGATTTCTTACCAGAGAAAAGTCATCAACATTGTCACCCTTTACAGGAGTTCGTCAGATCTAATCTACAATATACATAAAATGCATCCAGAGGATTATGTCCATTCATGCAACCGCAAAATATAATCTTCCCACTCCTTAGAAAAATATATACATATGTACATAAAATATATACATATGTGTTTCCTGACCCCCCCCCCTCCTCCAATGATTGAAATCTCAGGATCATAACATAAAATAATTTCACGGATGACAAAAGCCACAAGGGCCTATCAAAGGTCATCCGTATCCATCAAATCCCACCCACATAATGCATCCATAGGATTTTGTCAGATCATCCATCTACAATATACAATTTAACAATCATCGTAGGCCCATTCCACCCAACATTTTCATGCAAATTACCCGTCCTTGGGTTTTGACAGGTGCAGATGACCTTTGATAGGCCCTTGTGGCTTTTGTCATCTGTGATATTATGTTATGTTATGTTATTTGAATTTGGCTGCAGGCTAGTCCGTTTGGGCTTTGTAGCATTTATTTTTGGCTCTATTCATTCATCCCTCCCAACAATGAGCCGATCCTCAAAATAAGCTAGAATCGCATCCGCCCATACTCGCAATATTTGTCGAATAAAGATACAAGGCGGGAATATCTTTTCACCCGCTGTTTCAAATGTAAATAATCAAGATCAACTGATCGAAGTAACAGTTTTGGATTCAACGGGAGTGTTTCAGCATATTAAAAGGTTAGTTGAGGAAATTAAGGGGCTTAAATTATTAATTTCAGAAATGAATAGTAAAATTGATTCTCCAGTTAATTTAATTGCAAAAATGGAAGAACTTTGAAATTATGTAATTCAGCTGAAGGAAATAAGTAAGAAGACAAGTTATGAGATTAATAATAAAATTCACACCTAAAAATCATGCCCGCAGTGTCAAATCAGAGAAATAATAAAAATTTCACCCCTAATACTTATGCTGATATTACCAAGTCTAAGAAAAATGCCTAAGTCATTAAGTCTCATTCTGAATCATTTAAACCACCAGATAAAGTAGGTGAAGTAGCTAGGTCCTGAAGTGAGTTTCCCAATGAAAAGACAAAGGTGACAAAAGGAGGCCACATTTTGGTTAAATTAGATAGTAAAGCGCAGTTGAAGCAAGCGGCTGAAGGGTTTTGAACAAGAAATGAACAGGAGTTAAATATCACTGCTGATGTTAAAGGTAAATTGAATCCTAAAATCATCATTACCAATGTTTCCAATTTAGAAGGAAAAAGATGATATTCGAGACAACATCAAGGCTAAAAATGACTGGCTAAGCAAACTGATTTTGGTCGGTAATGAATTCTTGCTAGTTGCTGATCTAAGTGGAAAAAGGTAAATATGTAGATTAGCGACTTGGGCGAAAAACTCTTTTTTTTTTTTTGGTAAATATTTTCATTCACCCGTGTCGAATGGAATATTCATGCGCATTGTAGTTCCTTTAAACCATCTAGCTAATTAGATTTAAATGTATAAAAAAAGGTAATAAGTAATAGTAAAATGGGGAAAAATATATTGACAAATAAAAATTACTCCAAATGAGGATAATAAAAAGCTATTAGGTGAAAAACAAAATACAAATTCAAATCAGTCATTTCTGAAGTCAGACCCCACCCCCACCCCTATTATAATTTGCAAAACAATTAAAGGCGCTGACAGGATGTAGTTAAATCATTCACCTCTGTAGTCTTTAGGATATTATTCTATAAATAATTAGCATTATATCTGAGGGGCTGTACTCCCAAGACCCTCCCAATTTAATGAAACTCAGGATCATCGTAGTGTGGTACCCCCATTGTGTTTATCCCCATAACATAATTACACGGATGACAAAAGCCACAAGGGCCTATCAAAGGTCATCCGCCTCCGTCAAAACCCACCCACAAAAAGCACCATCACCAGGGAAAGACAAAATCAAAGTCCCCCACAATATAATATAACAGATGACAAAAGCCACAAGGGCTCATCATAGGTCATCCGAGTCAAACGGCCTCTTTTTTAAGGCACCCAAACTACCAGGAAAACTACATCCAGAAACAAGGGTATCACCAATCAAGGCCTGTCAAGAACTAAATCATGCAGCTATAGATATATGCAACCAATATTAATATATACAAAACTTAGGAACCATCACAACCTTCCCTTCCCATAAACTCATCCAACCTACTCTTAAATACATTTAGATTTGAACTAGCTACTACCCTCTGCGGCAATTTGTTCCAGAAGTCTACCACTCCATTGGTGAAAAAATATTTTCTTAAATCCAACCTACACCCTTGCTTTTTAATTTTCAAGTGGTGAGCTCTAGTCCGATTTCCATCATCTAACTCAAAAAACTTGCTAACATCCAATTTATCTATCCTGGAAATTTTTTTAAAGAGCTCAATCATATCCCCTCTCACACACCTTGTTTCGAACAAAAACATATTTAATACCCTCAGTCTATCTATATATTCAAGGTGCCTCAGGGAAGGAATAATCTTTGTTGCCCTCCGTTGCACTGACTCAAGAAGGTTAATATCGTGTCTAAAATGTGGGGACCATGCCTGTATACAGTACTCTAGATGTGGCCTAACATAAGAGTTATAGAGTTTAAGAATAACCTCCTTACTTTTGTAACTGACATTTCTCTTAATAAAACCCAGCACTCTATTTGTCCTATTTCTTGCTTCAATACACTGCTTAGAAACCCTTAATGACTTATCTATTACTACTCCTAGATCTTTCTCATCCTCTACTGAGCTCAGCCAATGCCCATCCATTTCATAGTTAAATTCTCTATTATCTTTTCCCATGTTAATAACTTTGCACTTATCAAGGTTGAAAGTCATTTGCCACTTATGTGCCCAGGATAACAATTTATTTAAATCCCCCTGCACTTTAAAATTATCATCAATATCTTTAACTGCAGCTGCTAATTTGGTATCATCCGCAAAAATTGACACTTTATTATTAACTGCCTCCCCAAGATCATTTATATAGATGACAAATAATAATGGACTGAGAACTGATCCCTGAGGAACCCCACTGATTACATCCCTCCACTCTGACTTTACACCATTTAGCACTACCCTTTGCTTCCTGTCTTTCAGCCACTCAGCTATCCAATTTGAAACCCCCCCACATATCCCAATCATTTTTTATTTAGGAACTAGTCTCCTATGTGGTACCTTATCAAATGCTTTACTAAAATCTAAGTAAATTATATCTACATTCTCTCCCTTATCTACTTGATCTGTTACAAACTCCAGAAAGTCTAGTAAGTTAGTCAAACATGATTGAAGGAGAAGAGTCAGAGGGGAATTTAAGGAGAAGAGTCAGAGGGGAATTTTAAGGAGAAGAGTCAGAGGGGAATTGATTGAAGTCTTCAAATGGGTAAAAGGATATAATAAAGGGGATCTGGGTAAGGTTCTTATACTTAGTGAACATGACAGGACACGTAGCAATGGGTTTAAGCTTGATAAGTATAGGTTTAGGAAGGAGATTGGGAGGAATTGGTTTACAAATCGTGTGGTAGATGAATCGAATAGGCTCACTAGGCATGTGATAGAAGCCTCCTCTCTGGGTAGTTTTAAGAATAGATTAGATAAATATATGGATGAAGCTGCTAGATGGGACTGACTTTTTTTTATGTACATATGTATATATTTTTCTAAGGAGTGGGAAGATTATATTTTGCGGTTGCATGAATGGACATAATCCTCTGGATGCATTTTATGTATATTGTAGATTAGATCTGACGAACTCCTGTTAAGGGTGACAATGTTGATGACTTTTCTCTGGTAAGAAATCTTTTGTGTGTTGAATGGAACAGGAGCTGCCAAGTGTAGGCCATGAATGGTCTTTTGCAGTCTCCTTCTTTTCTTATGTTCTTATGTTATGTTATCTACCTGATCCAAACCCATGCTGAGCATCGCTGATTATCCCCTGCCTCTCTAGATGTTGGTGAATCCCTTTTTTAACTATTTTCTCAAGAATTTTGCAGACTACAGGAGTTAGGCTAACCAGTCTAAAGTTATTTGGATCCTCTTTACTACCCTTCTTGAAAATGGGGACTACATTCGCTCTCTTCCAATCATCAGGTATTTCTCCATATTCCAGTGACCTAGTATATAACTTCTCCAGAGCTATTGAGATACTTTCTACCCCTTCTTTAAGTATCCTAGAATGAATATTATCAAGGCCGGAGGCCTTGGTAGTATCTAACTCACCTATTAGTCCTTTTATCATCCTCCGATCCACACTAATGTTAGTAAACACTTCTTTCCCTGACCCATGAGTACTATACATAAGACTATTTAGTTTCTCCTTTGTAAATACTGATGCAAAATGACCATTTAGTACCTCAACTATTTCCTCATCCGTTTCTCTTCTGACACCCTTTTGTTCTTCTTTATAATCTTATTTAACTCATTCCTAGCCATTCTATAATCACTTAAATTTTGAATATTATTTTGTACCTGTAATTTTTTATATGCCCTTTTCTTCTCTGAAATTTTTCTAGCTATCTCCTGATTCCACCGTAATGGTTTCCTACTTTTGTTCCTAATGGCCTTCATTGGGATACATTGTTCTTGGACTACATTTATTATATGCTTGAAAGTATCCCACATCCCATAAGCATTTTTACCTCTGAATTCTACATCCCAGTCTACCAAATTTAGCAAGCTTCGAAGTTTTACATAATCTCCCTTATGAAAATTTGGAACTTTTTCAGCATTCTCGGTTATTTTACCCTTTTCAATTCCCAAGTTAAAATGAACTATCTGATGGTCACTATTTCCCAATGCTTCCCCAACAGTCAATTCTTGAACTAAATCTAATATATTGTCCCCCCTCGTTGGCTCATTAACAAATTGATTAAAAAAATTATCCTCAAAGCATTCTATGAACCTGCCACTTGTTCTATCCCTACCTATCATATTTTCCCAGTCCACAGAGTTTAAGTTGAAGTCCCCAATAATAACTGCATCTGTTTCACATCCCTTACTTATTTCCCTTATCATTAGTTCATCCATATCATCAGTCTGCCCAGGTGGCCTGTAAAAAGCTCCCAAATACACCATTCTATTTTTACTGAACCTAATATCTATCCAAAGTGACTCAACTCCATCCTGCTTTATTGAAGTATTTAAACTTGAAACAATGTTGTTTTTTATATAGATAATTATTCCTCCACCAATCTTACCTGTCCTTTGACTAATGTACATATTATAGCCCTGTAGATCAAATTCACTTATAGTGTCACTAAATTCTATTTCATTAACCCATGATTCAGTAACACACAATATATCTATATCCTCATTGCTAATATAACTAAATAGCTCATCCTTCTTGTTTCTAAGACTACGAGCATTTGTATAGAAACAATTTAACCCCCCTATCCCTGAAGCACCTCTTGAAACCTGTAGATCAAATTCACTTATAGTGTCACTAAATTCTATTTCATTAACCCATGATTCAATAACACACAATATATCTATATCCTCATTGCTAATATAACTAAATAGCTCATCCTTCTTGTTTCTAAGACTACGAGCATTTGTATAGAAACAATTTAACCCCCCTATCCCTGAAGCACCTCTTGAAACCTGAATGACCTTACCTCTATCGCCTTGGAACCTATTTCTGTTATCTGCCAAGTGCATTCTACTTTCAGTACTATAATGTCCTCTCATAATTCCCTGACCACCACTATTAGTATCTAGTTTCCCACCCGCAAAGACCTAATAACACGATCATACTCCTCCCACAACACATCTACGCCCCTCCTACTCAAATGCAGTCCATCCATCGCATACATTTCTTTCATTCCAACAAACTTATCCCACACATCCACAAACATGACACCTTCCATCTCACACATCCTCCTCACATAATCATTCAGCCCAATTGCACAAGACATCCATTCTACCCCAACATCCATTCTTGGAAGCACACCTGTCACAACACCTTTCATTCTACTTTCTTTCACCTTTTCAATCCCCATACGAGCCGTCCCCTTAAATGTACTCCAAAAATGTGAAACATTTTGGAACATGGATGAAATAGTATGCCTCATCATTCCAGTCACTAATCTACATATTTACAGAAAAAATCCCTATAATCAAAAATTTTTATTTAGGTGCAGCCAAGAAATTAGAAGAAAGCTTCATCTGCAAGGAAATCATTTATTTACCCTATATTCTAACTGTCCAGTTTTGACAGATATCACGTGTTGCAATGCTTCAGGTGTCAGGGTTTTGGCCACTTAGACAAAAACTGTCAGGTCAAGGAGCAAATCTGTGTCAAGTGTGCAGGTGAGCATAAACTGGCTGACTGTACCAACAAGGTGAAGTGCTACAATTGCGGTGAAGAAGGGCTCCGGCTGATCACTGGGCAAATTCAATTAAATGTCCAAGAGTTGCGGAAGAAGTGAGAATTGCAAATCGCACTGATCATGGATTCTAGGTCCAGAAACAGCATAAACTGTGGAATGATTAATGCCCAGTCAGTTAGAAACAAGACTTATGAAATTAGAGAGCTCATCCATGATATGTCACTTGATCAGAGACTTGATTGAAGGGGAATACAGGCGATAACAGTACAATCAAATCCTTGCTACCAACAACACAAATTTGTTCATCATCCACAAGTTACTAAAGGTGGTGGTGGAGGTGGTATGATTATAAATAAGTGCTATATGGGGCGGGGTGGGGGGGTCATTCATTAAAGCCGATGGGCTTTAAAAGCAATGGAAATAATGAACTTGGTTCGTTATGGATATGTAATATGTATGTAATTACTATAAAGTTAAGTGGACTACACAATATAGTATTGATATGAACCTTGCACTGTAGGAGACGTTTGACACACCAACACTCACTCAGGTTGGTTGTAACGCTTGCCTGTTAAATCCGATGAGTTTGGCCAGGAAATTTGGTTCGTTATATCTGAAATTTGAAATATTGAGGTTCGTTATATCGAGGGTTTACTGTATTTGCATCTATAGAGCTGAATGCAGATTTGACTCATTTTTGGAGGAATTTTCTACCTACCTCAACAGTCTGGATGAGGACATATTCTCCATCATTATATGTGGTGATCTAAACTTATGGGTTGATGTATCAGATGATTTGAAAGATAAAAAATTCCGGGAATCATCAGCCATCAACAATATGAAAGTCTGGGGCTCACCTATTACCACGACAACCAATCATCAATTAGATATTTTTATTACAGATACTCACAGTGCCTTGTTGTCGAATATTCAAGTTGAGCTGTTCTTCTCAAATCTTCATCGCCTGGTTACATTGGACATCAATGTGGAAAATAGAAGGATGTCACCTGATTCCTTAACTTTCAGAACCCCCAGAGATTTTAACCTGGATACTTACCTTGATACTTGCATCTCTTTACTGGGGACTGAAAGTAACAGTGACTGTACTTGTGGAATCATTCTAGGAATTCTGAAAAAGCCTGTGTGGACTGTATGACAGGATTCTACAATAGCATGGATCAACAATGAAATTATTGAAGCGAGAAAGATGAGATTGAAAGAAGTGAAGTGGAGAAAAAATAAAAATGATGATACCAGAAGAGAATTTGTTACAGCCAGAAATGAAGTATACAAATTAATGAGAAAACACAAACAAAACTACTATAGAAATAAAGTTACTAAACATGCCAAGGACTCACAAAAGCTCTACAGGTTCCTTGATCAAGTCACTGGAAAATTAATATTGTTGATGAGCTAAACATACCTGATGATGTAGGTCAGGTATATGAACTTGTGTTACCACATCCACCTGTACCAGCAGAAGGACTTACCAATTTTGGTGAGGTTAACTCAAAGCTTGTGACCGATATCATAAGCAACCTAAAGAAGACCCGCAATTACAATGATCCATTCCCTATCTCTCTTTTTCTTGGCTCAGCAAATTATCATAAATTGGTCATTATTTTCACTAATATTGTTAATCTTAGTCTCACCCCCCCCCCCCTACAGGGACTGAGCCACCCCTGGCACAGCACCCTAGCCCAACACTAGAAAGCATTTTAATGGGCAACATTCAGGGCCTCTACCCAAAATTAAATCAGAGTAAGGTACCTTTTTTGGAAGAACTGGCGATAGAAAAGGACCCTATGTTTATTGCACTGATGGAAATGCACTTAAAAAGTGATGTAAAAAATGCCAAAATAAATATAAATAACTATACACCGTTTAGAGTGGATAGGGTAAGCAGGAGTCATGTAGGTGTCATTTTGTACATACAAGATGATCTCGCCCTAACTGCAAAACAAACCCTATCTGTCTCGAATGGTCAAGTGAAATTAATCACTGTTCATCTTGCCTCTCTAAACTTGACTATAATAAACTGCTACTGCCCTCCCCACTGCTCCCCACTGAACTTTAAAGCGGCAACAGACAGCATAAAATCTCTGATAGAAGATCTTCCGCAACCCATGCCGGACATTATCCTATGCAGGGACTTCAACTTCCCAGGTATAAACTGGGCTGATGGCATTGTCTCTGGTGGTACGCTTGAAGATCAAGCGCAGGCAAGGGCTCTACTGGACCTCACAGACAGGGCATTCCTCCTACAACAACTGGCAACACCCACCAGACTCAATCAATATACTGGATCTATTATTCACCAATAATGAAAATCCAATAAGCACCTACCGAGTGGAGAAAACCATTTTCTCAGACCACAACCTGGTCACCCTGAACACAATATACAGGAAAGGGTGTTGAGAACCAAGTAGCCAACCCGCCAAGATACTCTCCCTTCACTATTTACAACTTCTTCAGTGATACCATCAAGTGGGAAGAGGTTCAGAAAAGTGTCAGTGAAGTGAACTGGTAACAAGGCATGGAAGGAGATGACCTCAACTCCATGCTGGCTGCCCTGAACTCTAAACTGCTGGAGCTATGCAGTGAAGATATCCCGGTAAAAAGGAGAAAAACAAACAAACACACAAACATCCCTAGAGAGAGAAGAATTCTCATGAGGAAAAGGGCTTCCCTCAATAAGCAGCTTTTGACAGCATGTAACCAGGGAAGAGGGAGTGCAATTACAATGAGAATAAAAGAAATCAAGACAAAACTGAAGCTGTTCCACACATCTCAATGGGCGAACAAAGAAATCTGGGCGGCGAGAAACATTAAACGTAACCCAAAATACTTCAGTTACTGCAAGAGATTCTCAAAAACAAAAACTCAAATTGGGTCACTATGGAACAATGAGGGAGAACTCTCAACCAACTCAGAGACCACCTGCCAGCTACTGCTGCAACAATATAACACTGTTTTCAGCATACCACATCTGAATAAAGTCATCCACAACACAGCCAAATTCTTTGCTGATGCTGCAAGCCTGACACAGATTGTGGACATAGATGTCACAACGAAGGACATAGAAGAGGCCATAAAGGAACTGACACCAAACTCGGTGGCTGCTCCAGACGGAGTGCCAGCCATCCTCCTCACCAAATGCTACAAATCCCTGGCACGAACAATCCGCAATCTGTGTTGATGTTCCCTGGATGCTGGTGTAGTCCCAGAGCAATAAAAAAAGGCCGATAGCCCTCACCTCCCATTTCATAAAAATCTTTGAAAAGTGCGTGATGAATAAGGCTAGTTAAGTACATAGAGGACCACTGCCTACTCAACATCAACCAACACGGCTTCAGGGAAGGAAGGTCCTGCCTGTCAAAACTATTAGTGCACTACGACTGGGTCCTGCACAACCTAACCGAGGGGAAGAATGTGGATGTCATGTTTCTCGACTTTGACAAAGCTTTTGACAAGGTTGACAATGGCATCCTTCTGCATAAGATCAAAGCCTTCAGAATAACAGGAAAGCTAGGAGTATGGCTACACAACTTCCTCTTAGGATGCCACCAGTCAGTAACTGGATGGACACAGCTCAGAAGAAACAGAGGTGATCAGTGGGGTACCACAGGGCTCCGTTCTAGGTCCTCTCCTCTTCCTGTTCCACATGGGAGACATTGGCGAGGGAGTAAGAGGCTCACTCCTCACCTCATTTGCCGACGACACCAGTGTGAGTTGTCCCATCGCTGGTGCCGAAGATGTGCCCAGTCTCCAACAAGACCTAGATGTAGTGTATGCCTGGGCAACAGCAAGCAACATCAAATTTAATGAAGATAAATTTGAACTGTTGAGACATGGACACAACAAAGACATAAGAGACGACAGGGCTCAAAACAGAAGGAGGACAGGACATTATCCCACAGAGTAGCATCAAATGTCTGGGGGGCTACCTCAGTGAAGATTGCTCCTTCCACCACCACATTAGGGTGACAATCAAGAAGGCAAAGGGTATGGCAGGATGGGTGCTGCGAACTTTCGCCACCAGAGAACCTGAGACCATGCTGACTCTTTGGAAGGCCCTGGTCCAGCCCCTGCTAGACTACTGTAGCCAGCTGTGGTCACCACACAAAATGGTGACATCCAACAATTGGAAATGGTTCAGAGGTCCTTCACAAGGCAAACCAGGGGGTTGAGGGACCTCAACTACTGGGACAGTCTCAAAGAGCTAGGGCTCTACTCGCAGGAAAGGAGAAGGGACAGGTACCGTGCCATATACATATGGAAGATCCTGGAGGAGCAGGTCGCTGACCCCACACTCCATGCACTTCAGTCGTGCACCAACATACGTACTGGATGCAAGTGCATGCGAAAAAGCCTATCAATCAGAGCCCCAGAGAAGATCCGGACCCTGCTGGCATCGAGCCTGCCAGATGAGGGACCCAGGATCTTCAATGCATTGTCAACAGAGGTGAGGGGCATCACTGGCTGCCAGGTGGAGAAGTTCAAGTCTGGACTAGACAAGTTCCTGAGAACTGTTCCAGACAAACCACCGGTACAAGGCTACACTGCTGGATGCTGAACCTCCAATGCAATACCGGGCCAGGTTGCCCTACAGCACGGGGATGCCAGGATCAGGAGCAGCGGTGGACCACCACGACTGAGGCATGGGCCTCTAGACCCCACCAAGTATACCAAGTGTCTGAGAAGGCTACGGTGATACATCCGCTCTATAAAGGAGAAGGCAATGCAAATGAGTACAAATACTATAGGCCTGTCTCAAACTTATCATTTTTATCAAAGATTATTGAAAAATGTGTCCTACAAAAATTCAATGATTATCTTTTATTGAACAATGTTTTTCCTGAATGCTAGTCAGCTTACCACCCAAACCACTCAACGGAAATGACTGCTTACAGTGCTTGATGAGCTACTTACATCCTTGGATGAATATAAAATCTCTTTCATGTTTCTTTTGGACTTGTCTGTTGCTTTTGATACTGTTGCTCATGATCTACTTTTGAATGGTTTAAGGAATATTGTAGTCCGGGGCAAGGTATACAAATGGTTTTCCAGTTATCTGAAGGACAGAACATATAGAGTTCAAATCAATGATAAATTATCTGAGTCAAGGTCACTTATTAGGGGTGTGCCTCAGGGATCAGTGCTTGGCCCTATCCTGTTCATTATATACGTGAAACAGCTGACAAATATATTCCAAAAGTTCTCCATTGAACACCAACTCTTTGCAGATGATAGTCAGGGACAATCTATCATCAATGTGGTTAACCTGAGTATTGCCCAAGTTGTTGACCTTATTATGACCTTCAAATACTGGCTAAAGAAGAAATTGCAAAATTGATGCTTGTGGGATCGAAAAAGAACCTTGCTCATCTTGAAGAGAATATAGCCTGGAACACATTGTGATCAATTCTCACCAAGTAAAAGTTGAATCTATGGTTAAGAATCTTGGTGTTCTCTTTGATGAAAATCTGACTTTTAGAGGTCAAATAAATGGGGTGGTCAAGGCAACAATTACCATCTGAGAAATATTTATTTCATAAGAAAGTTCTTGAACCGAGACTGCCTTAAGATGTTGACAGCAAACCACATCCTCACTAGGTTAGATTACTGCAACAGCCTTTACTATCACCTACCAAACAAGCTCCTGAAACGATTGCAAGTTGTGATGAATAAAGCTACAAGACTTGTAACAAATACCACCTTAAGAGACAGAGTCACACCTAGCCTGATAAATCTACATTGGCTACCACTCAAAGCACGAGTCAAATACAAGTTATGTATAATTCATTTAGTATTAGAAAATAAATGTCCAGCTTACCTATTTAGACATCTTTCCAGAAGAGATGGTCTTCGTAATCAACTCATTGTCCCACAAATTAATCTTGAATATGGGAAAAGATCTTTCAGATACTGTTCAGCCAAACTGTATAATAAATTACCGCATTCCATCCTAAATTCAACGAAAATGGAAGTATTCAAGAAGAAGTTGAAGATGCACCTATTTACCAAAGCATATGATTTAACAGACCAAACGATAAATGCACCATATAAAGTATAATGCTATTCATTTGCCCAAGTAATTTTTGAGGGCCTACCTAATGAACCAGAAGAGTTTCGAATGGAGGGCCACAGAAATAAACTCTAAGAAGTAAGTAAGGTTCAAAAAGATGAGGCCCAAGAAAATTAGTTACCCTGGACTTGAAGGAGTTGATTGGACTATGTTTAATATAGTTTTAAAAGTGTCCCACATCTCAAGTATTCATTTCACTGAATTCTCTATCCCACTTAATCTGATTTAGCAAGTTGTGTAATTTATTGCAATCCCTCCTATAAAAAGTTGGAGTTTTTGTAGATTTGGTAAACCTGAAGATCGGCGGCTCAACTGTCGGGATGCAAAATATTTTGTCCCTATTCCAAATGTTTCACCTTTTTTGAGTAAATTCAAGGGGACTGCTTGTGCATACCTAGTTCAATCCTATGGGAGGCAAGAACAAGTCTTTTCGTACTCCCATCTCACTTAGGTACTTGAGTTGGATGTATGCTTTATTGTTGACATTTTTTTTATCTGTATATAACATATATGCATACACAGATAGATGTACAAACATAAAAACACCTGAAAAATTTTTCTCTTCAAATAACTTCAGAATATATAAGAAAAATACTGCTTCTCAATTAATCTCTTGTGAACCATTCAATTTGGTCTAATCACAACCTCCTCAGGAAGTGAATTCCACCAATTTACTGTCCTTACACTGAAACTATTTGCCAGCAGTGTAGTTCTCGAATATCCTCTCTTCACTAATTTAGAGTTTTTTGAACTTGTGTGTGTTTCTTAATGGGGTGCGCCTGGAAGTGGTTGAATCGCACCGTTTCCTTGGTCTTGTATTTGACCGACGCCTCACCTGGGAGGCTCATATTCACAGCCTTAGGGTCTCTTTACCCGCTCCATGGATATTCTCCGCTCCGTGATGTTCAACGCTTGCGACTGGTGCTTTCCGCATTTCCCCCATTGAGAGCCTATTGGTCATGTTGGGGAGATGCCACTTGCTCTATGCCACGTGCAGTGCATCACTCGCCCGTACGCGCAAGAGTGGCATCTCGCTCAGTCGCCAACAGCTCTCACTGCATCCGCAGCTGATCTCGACGGTGCCTATGCCACCAAGAGACGCCAGTCATACCCTAAGCCCTTTGGGTTTAGGGCCAGGAAACTCCTTCGAGAGCTAGGTATAGCTCTCTGGCCGGTTGCACCCCTGGTTCTGCCCAGGATGCCACCCTGGAAGATACCACATTTGACTATTTGTCGCCACACCTCTGCTTCCAAAGCTTGTACAGCGTTGGGAGTATTGTTGAATGTCCCAGTCTGGGTGATCTTTGCGCACGTTACCTATCCCGGTACCGGGATGGGTGGGGTTGCTACCACCTGTCCCTTGTACTCGGAACGAGTGTGTGCACACTGACTGGTGGACTTGTTGACTTTTGGGGGGAGGCCGGCCTTCTCCCTATTATTTAAGCAGGTTTTGTTTTTTTTTCCTTATAGGTTGGACGCTCCTGCGCCGGGGGGACCTCCCCCCGATGCAGGAGCTTGCTTACTGCTCTTTTCCTTTTTTTGCCTTTTTTTATTCTATTTTGAAGTAGCCTAGCACTAGGCCAGTTTTTAATACAGCGACTAATGCCCAAGTAGGCAGTTGCCAGATGAGCTCTTTAAAAAAAAAATCTTGCGTGTAACTGACTCAATTGAAACAATAGTTTAAAATCTACATTTTCGTGGCCTTTCAGTATTTTAAATGTCTCAATTAGGTTACCTTGTACTCTCCTCTTCTCTACCAAATCAATTTCCATTAAATTACATCGTTCTACATATTCAATTCGTCTTAAATCAAGTACTAGTTTCATCATCCTTCTCTGAACTTTTTCAATTTCTTCAATGTCTTTAATATAATATGGTGACCAACATTGTACAGCATACTTCAGATACGGCCTTACCAAAGGAACAATATAATGTCTTACACATATCTATATCCATATAATCAAAAGTTCTCCTTATCAAGCCCACAATCCTATTAGCTTTACTGACAACTTTCCCAATATGCTGAGCTGGTTTCAAGTCTTTTGTCATAATTATTAAAAGATCTCTCCTTTTCTGTGGATTCTAATTCAACATTATTAAGGCTGGATTTCTATGACCTACATGCATTGTCTTACACTTGTTCACATTAAAATCCAATAACCATTTTTCACTCCATTCCCTCAGTTTCAATAAGTCACGTTTCATTGCTTCTATATCCTCATCAGTGTTAATCTTCATAAAATTTTCAAATCATCAGCAAACAGTAGAGATGGACATTCCAAATTTTCACTGATGTCATTTATAAAGATTAAAAATAGTATTGGTCCAATTATTGGGCCTTGGGGGACTCCTGAGGTAACCTGTAACTTCTCTGATGTTTGGCCATGTATTTCAACATACTGATGTCTACCTGTTATAAAATTTTCAATCCACTTAAGAAGTCTCCCCGTAATTCCATAGGAATGAAGTTTATTTAACAGTCTTTGATGTGGCACTGTATCAAAAGCCTTTCGACAATCAAAATAATTTACATCCACAGGTGTTTGTTCATTAGTTGCACTGGTGAGATACTCCATGTATGTTAACAAATTTGTTAGAGTACAGTGGCCGCAAAAAAAATGTTACACCAGGATTTTTTGGATAAACAAACACAAAAGTACATGTTAAATGGGCTTTATTTATCTTTTAAGCTTACAATACTTATACAAAATTAGTATTTGGTCATATGGCCCTTATTTTTGATAACCATCTCGATCCACTTGGGCATCGAAGTGGCGAGATTGACGAAATAATCTTTGTCCATTGAGATCCAGTGCTTCTTCAGGGCCTCCTTCAGGTCGGGTATGTTGCTGGGTCGTTCCTTCTGCAGGATGTTTTTCATCTGATTCCATGCATTTTCGATTGGATTCAGATCAGGGGAGTTACCCGGCCACTCCAGAACTTCAATCTTGTTGGTTTCGAGGAATTCCTTCACTGCCTTGGACTTGTGGGCTGGGGCTCCGTCGTGCATAAAAAAGTTGCAGTCATGGATCGCCCAAAAAGTCAGCATATGGTCTCGCAAAACCTCGATGTAGTTGGCAGACTTCATTGTCACATTCTTGGGGAGGAAATACAAGCCAGCTCTACCCATATTTCCACTGAAGGCGCCCCACACCATCACGCTATCAGGATGTTTGACAGTTTTGACGGTGTATTTTGGGTCATAGCGGGAGACATCACTGGGGCGGCGGACTAGCTTTGAAGTTCCTCTGACAAGCCGGAATGTACTCTCGTCACTAAACATCACCTTCTTCCAGTCAAGTGATGTCCAGGATCGGTATTTTTTACAGAACTGCAGCCTTTTCTTCCGCATCTTGTCAGTCAGCAGGGGTTTCTTGGCGGCCCGACGTTTTGGTAATTTTAGGTCTTTCTGTAGCCGATGCTGCACGGTTGTCACTGCGACATCCTGGAGCAATATTGGGTGCTTTTCTTTGAGTTCTAAGGCTGTTATTCCAGGGTTTTCTTTCACTTCTTTCTTTAGGATGAAATCTGTGCGCGATGATGTCCTCTTTGGTCTGCCAGAACCCTTTTTCCGTGGCGGTGTCGTGCCTGAGGGGTAAGTATCACCAGCTTTCTTCAGGCGGTAAACCGTCATTCTTGTGATTCCCAGTTCTGCCGCCACGCGTATCACAGATACTCCTTGTTCTAGCAGGGTCAAGGCCCGACTCTTCTTCTCCATA
This sequence comes from Ceratothoa steindachneri, assembly GCA_963969495.1. Classification (NCBI taxonomy): domain Eukaryota; kingdom Metazoa; phylum Arthropoda; class Malacostraca; order Isopoda; family Cymothoidae; genus Ceratothoa; species Ceratothoa steindachneri. The sequence continues at coordinate 119,356,668 of OZ018328.1, forward strand.
GAAAGTTGATTTTTAACCATTGTGAGTGGTGGAACTGGAAATATAGGCTGGTAAAGTTGGGTGTCGAGTGAAAAATGACGTCACTGGGAGCAGCGTAGAACAAGCCTTTACTTGACGAACTCTGGGAGCTCACTGAGGTTTGAGATGGTGTGGCGGGAGGAGAGAGTGAGTGAGTGAGGGGAATACGTCATAGCTTAGCTCCGCCCAGTGCACAACTGGCTCATACCAGAACTCTCTTATTTTGCCGCGTCACGTGTAACATTTTTTTTTTGCGTCGAGAATGTAACTTTTTTTTTTGCGGCGGCTGTACTTCTTTTCCATCTAAAACCATGTTGCATATCACTAAGTAGGTTATTACTCTCCAAGTGTTCTTCTACTTCCTCTCTTATAAATATTTCACACACTTTAGATGGTACACTTATCAATTGTACTGGTCAATAATTTAGAGAATTATGTTTGTCACCCTTCTTGTATATTGGAACACTAGCTACTTTCCAGGGTTCTGGGACTATTCCTTTAGCAATGATTCTTGAATAACGATTGTAATTGGATTTGACAATTGATCATAGCATTCCTTAAATTTTTTTAGATGTATTCCATCTGGTCCCATAACCTTGTTTACATTCAGTTTTTTCAATATATTTTTCACTTTCATTTCACTAATATTGATATTTTCAATCTTTGGTCTATTATATTCAGATCCATTCATTCTGGTATGTCTGTGATGTCTTCATCTATAAAAACACTTTGAAAAGCTTTGTTAAATACAGTGTTTGTATCTTTATCATTATTAGTTAATGTGGAATCATCTTTGCTCACTTGTATTACCTTGTCTTTTAAGACAGTTTTGCCTTTAACATAAATCCAAAAATGTTAGGATTTTCCTTTATATCCTGACATAGTTGTTTCTCAAATCCACTTTGATCCTCTTCTTCATGGATGTGGTTTTGTTCCTTTCTCTTCTATAGGTTTCTCTCCTTACAGGCATCTTCCTTTTCAGCAATCTTTTCCATGCTTCATTCTTCTTATCTATCTGTCTTCTTAGAACGCCTGTCATCTATTTAGGTTTAGCCTTTCTACCTTTCATAGCAATTGGGATGTACTTTTTCACAAGATCATTACAAATATTATTAAAAACTTCACACATCTCAGTAGTAGACTTATCATTTAGAAGTGAGTCCCACTCTATCAATTTTAGATTTTGTCAAATTGCATTATAATTTCCCTTATGAAAAGAATAATTGCAATAATTTTCTTCAGTTCCACCATCAATTTGAATATCAGGAACAATATTAAATATCAAGACAGAATGATGGCTTATACCCAGAGGAAAACTTGTTTAATATTTTCTACATCATGTTCATTTGTAGAGAATATGAGGTCAAGTCTAGATGAATTTTCTTCTCCTATATTATGAGTATGTTTATGGACATGCTAGTATAGAAAACAATCTTCTATACTATCAATAAAATGTCTAGCTGCCTCTTAGGATATCCTATTTGTCAAGTTGTCTGTTACCCAGTTAATTTCCTTAAAGTTAAAATCGCCTGCAATAAATACTTGATTTTCCCTTCTATAATCATAAGTCAACTTTATTAGATCATTTAATAATTCATAATTTTCATTACTAGATGATGGAGGTCTATAAATTACACCCAGTAAAATCTTTATTATTTGCCAATTTAATTTCCCTGAAGCACCTTGAATATGAAGATAGACTGAGGCTACTAAATATGTTCTCATTTGAGAGAAGATGTGTGAAGGGAGATATGATTCTTTTTAAAATTTGTTCTGGGATGGATAAGTTGGATTTTAGCAAGTTATTTGAGTTGGAAGGTAGTAATAGGACTAGGGTCACCACTTAAAAATTAAAAAACAGAGGTGCAGGTTGGATTTAAAAAAATATTTTTTCACCAATAGAGTGGTAGATTACTGGAATAATTTACCATCTGAGACGGTAGACAGTCCAAACTTGAATGTATTCAAACGCACATTAGATGATTATATGGGGATGGAGGGTTAACTTTGAGGGGTATTCTGGACTCATTCCTGTGGATGTAGTTTTTTATTATTGTATATTACAATTGATTTGGATGAGTCTTGATTATGATGCTTTTTGTCTTTGAAACATTCTTGTGTATGGTTCGAATTGTATATTGTAGATGCATGATCTGACACAATTCTATGGATGCGTTTTGTGGGTGGGTTTTGACAGATGCGGATGACCTTTGATAGGCTTTTGTGGTTTTGTCATCTGTGAAATTATCTTATCTTATCTCATACAGCCTCTCTATATTGATTCATATTAAAATTTTCTATCTTATTTTCTGTAGGAGCCAAACTGTTATGAACCAAAATACATACTCCACCCCCAGGTGCATTCTGATTTTTTCTGTCTTTGCGAAAAATTGTATAATCTTACCTGCATAGGTTCTACCGGAGGGGAACCCCATAAGTGCCAACACACCAGCAGAATGAAAGTTAAGAATTTACTATTGTATTAAAACATATGAGCATCTGCTAGAAGGTGTGTTGATTGCTCTAAGTAATGACTAGATTATAGCAATACAATTAGGATAGTTAATTATGAATATAATATGTGAATACATTATTATTGCTCTGTAGTGGGTTAATATTCGTATAAATTTTGACTGAGGTGCTCTGCTAGTTTACTCTTGAATACAGTTAAGCATGGTGACAGGATAACTGCATCTGGCAGGCTATTCCACAATGCAATCACTCTTACTGAGAGATATCGCCTGCATAATTCTGTGTTACTGTTGGGCAGGAATATTCTGTGCGAATTACCTCAGGTCCTAGAGGAGATCTGGAGGGAGAACAACTCAGAAGGTTTTGCAGGAGATAAGTCATTGAAAATCTTCCAGACTTTGATCATATCAGCTCTGAGCAGCCTGCCACGCACAGAGAAGAGACTCAAGGCATCGAGACGGGAGGCATAGTCAATATGTGAAAGTCCAAAAATTTCCTTAGTCCATTGTTGCTGCACTTTCTCAAGCATGTCAGTAGCACCCACATACCCACTCTGCCAAACAACAGAGCTAAATTCCAACACAGGACCTATATGGGAGGTGAGAGATTTCATAAACTCAGGCTCTCAGTTAATTATGCTCTTAAGTAAGTTTGACGCAATGCCTGCAGTTTTATTTGCAAGAGAACGTATGTGGAGATGAAATTTTAGAGAAATATCCACTTGAACCCCCAAATCAGATTTCGTAGAACCTAAGAACACAAGTCTTGTCTGAGTTGAGCCTGAGACCCCATGCCTCTTCACGCGAAACCAGTAAGTCTACATCTCTCTGCATGGAAGTAATATCTAAGAGTGTAAGAGAAGGTATAAGTATATTAATCTTTTGATATATTTTTAGATCAGCGAAAATTTGTATTTACAGGTCAAACCATGGGCCACAAAGTTAATATAAATGAGAAATAGGGTTGGTCCAAGGACAGACCCCTGGGGAACTCTACTAGTTACACAAGAATAATCACTCAAAACCACTGACCATAACCCTCATTACTCTACCACTCAAAAATCCATATATCCAAGAGAGTAAGGGAAACCCTATACCAAGTTGGGAGAGCTTGCTGATCATGAAGTCATGATTAACAAGGTTGAATGCCTTACTAAAATCAAACAATATGAGGTCAACCATGTGCCCTTGGTCAAGCCAGCAGGTGACCTCATTGTATATTGCAAGTAGCTGATCATCAATCGAGTGGGCTTCGTAGAAGCCAAACTGGTTAGAATCTAATAGGTTGTTATCCCCGAGGAAAGATGTCAAATTGTTCACAATAATATGCTCAGGACACTGAGACTTATAGGTCTGTAATTTAGGGGGGAAGAAGTACTACTAGGGAAGACTTCCAGACTGATGGGAGTTCTCCAGTTTGGACTGATTTATGGAAGAGCCAGAGAAGGGGGTATGAAAGGGATGAGGAGCAGTGTTTGAGCAAACAGGGGTGGATTTCATCAGGCCCCATAATGCTAGAAGGGTTGAATGAGATCATGCAGAGTATTGACAACATCAGGCAGATTTATAACTAAATTACTCAGGTTACCTTCAAAGCTCTGCTGCTCCACCAGATTTTCAGTGGTACTGGTAGAATATACAGAAGAGAACGCTTTGTTAAAAGATAATAGAGAATTTAACTATGAAATGGATGGGCATTGGCTGAGCTCAGTAGAGGATGAGAAAGATCTAGGAGTAGTGATAGATAAGTCATTAAGGTTTTCTAAGCAGTGTATTGAAGCAAGAAATAGGGTAAATAGAGTGCTAGGTTTCATTAAGAGAAATGTCAGTTACAAAAGTAAGGAGGTTATTCTTAAACTCTATAACTCTTATGTTAGACCACATCTAGAGTACTGTATACAGGCATGGTCCCCACATTTTAGACACGATATTAACCTTCTCGAGTCATTACAACGGAGGGCAACAAAGATTATTCCTTCCCTGAGGCACCTTGAATATATAGATAGACTGAGGGTATTAAATATGTTCTCGTTCAAAAGGAGGTGTGTGAGAGGGGATATGATTTTTCAATCTGCTTATAGGCAGAATCACTCAACAGAAACTGCAGTATGCCGTATTTATAATGATCTTCTGTATAGCTTTCAAAATCACAACTGATCTATGCTCGTTCTTCTCGATTTGATTGCTGCATTTGATACCATCGATCATGCACTCCTGATGAACCTGGCTAAAGCTGGAATCAAAGGAAAGGCACTCAGTCTATTCAAATCATATCTGGTGGGACGTTCACAAGTGGTCTCTCTAAACAACTCATTGTCTTTTCCACTGGAATTAAAATATGGTGTTCCACAAGGCTCAGTGTTGGGTCCGATACTTTTCTCCTTATATATATCTGGCCTTGTTGATATCATGAATGCACATAGTCAACTATCACCTTTATGCTGATGATGTACAAATCTATATTCCCATCACCAATCTTCCTTCTTGCTTATCAAAAGTAAATGCACTCCTAACTGACCTAAAATTGTGGATGCATGGTAGAAAACTGAAACTTAATGAAGGTAAAACTGAAATTATAATTTTTATAAAGGATAGAACTCAAGTTCCTCTCCCTGTTGAGATCAACTTAATACAGAGTAAGCTAACCTCATCACTCACACTCAAGTATCTTGGTATTATCTTTAATACCAAACTGTCTTTTACTGACCACTTTAATTCTATAATCAAGATCTGTAATTACCACCTTAGAAGGATCTCCTTACTTACTAAATATCTAGATCGGAAAACTATTGTGATCCTGATACATGCCTTTGTGATCTCTCAAATTGACTATTGCAATTCCTTATTTGTTAATCTGCCTAAGAGAGAATTGAAAAGATTGCAATCACTACTAAATCGATCTGCTCGATTGGTATTCAATCTGCCTCCTGGTACCAGTACTTCTTCTTATCTGTTTGATTTGCATTGGTTACCTATAATAGCTCGCATTAAGTTTAAAATTTGTTTGCTGACATTTAAGGCACTTAAATTTGGAGAGCCATACTATATTCGTGAGATGATTACTCACTATTCCTCGGACTGTAATGTTGCTCGTCGGACGTTGGATGACCCTACTCGTCTGACTGTACCATTTGTAGAGAGAGGGAACTCCTACTCTTGCAGAACTTTTTCATATATTGCCCCTAAATATTACAACGAATTGCCAATGGATATAAAGTGTGCTTCATCAGTTGATATATTCAAGAAAAGGTTGAAAATGCACCTGTTTCTCTCAGCTTATGACCCTGATTCAAAGACTATGTCATTGGATTATAAGTTATAATATATGTGTGTGTATGCATGTATATATACATATATGTATGCATATGTGTATTTTGGGACACAGTAGGTTCCAATGAACTCTATTAATAGCCAAATTGTTGACGGTGGTATGTATACCATAAATTATTTATTAGCCAAACTGTATATGTATATTTTAAACACACTAGCTTCTAATGAATGCTCCTAATTACTGACAGTGGTATGTATACCATAATTTATTTAATCGCTTAACCATAGATGTATGGTATTTTTAAACTGACATTGTGGTTTGCCCACAATTTCAGGTGTTGAGGTTCTATGGGGGGAGCTGGATAGTGTGATTAGGTCCTTACGGGTGGGAAACTAGAAGCTGTTAGAGGTAAGGGAATAACAGTAATAGAGGGCAGGTGTAGGAAATGGAAGGGATGCAGAGATAGAGGAATAGCTAAGGGAGAGGGCATACTGATGCGTTATAGGGGGACTAATGCACAAGTGAATGAGCAGATAACTAGGAATAGAAAAGCACGATGCAATGAAGATGGGAATAATAAAAAAACCTTAAAAATATACTACACAAATGGTCGGAGTATAAGGAATAAGATAGATCTCTTAAGAGCGTTAGCGAGTGAAGAGAATTTTGATATAATTGCGATAACAGAGTCATGGCTTGATTTGGCAGGAAATCACTTTAAACCTGAGGTTGAGATTGAGGGCTTTAACATGTTCCATACAGATAGGAATGGGAAGAGAGGAGGAGGGGTTATTATTTATATTAAAGATAATCTCCAGTGTTGTGTAAACAGTACAATTAAATTAGATGATAACACAGAGTCATTATGGCTAAATGTAAAGGAAGGTAAAAACAAGCTTGTCATAGGATTATTATACAAAGCACCAAATCTTAGTAAGGAAGCTTCAAATCTTCTGTGGCAGGAGATTGAACGGGCATGTAGAAGTAAGCATGTGTGTATAATGGGCGATTTTAATTACAGAAATATAGACTGGGAAGCTCTTGTGGGTGATCAGGAGGCTGAGGAATTTTTGAATGTTGTCCAAGATAATTTTCTGAGGCAGATTATTTACGAACCCACTAGAGGTAATAATATACTGGATTTAGTTCTGACAAATAGGGAAGAAGTTATTAAGGATACTGAGATTGGAGGAAATTTGGGTAATAGTGACCATTGTGAAATTAGATTCAAGATGAAATGGAATGGTATTGATAGTAGCATGAACAATGTTAAAATTCCTGACTTTAGAAGAGCAAATTATAATGGGCTAAGGACTTACCTGGAGGCAATTGTACAGAAACCAGGCAATGAAATCAATTCAGGAATAGATTCAATGATATCAGTTAGTGGAGACAATAATCACCAGGAGGAAGAGATTACAATTGAAGAGGAGTATGAAAGAATAATTGAGCAATTAATTACAGGTCAGATGATTAACATTCCTTATAAGGAGATTAGGACTAAAAATAATGACCCAAAATGGATGACAGATAAAATTAAGCATTATATTGGCATTAAAAAGGGCATTTATAGGAAAATAAAAAATGGAGAGGATCACTTAAGGCAGAGATATAATGAACTAGCAAGAGATGTTAAAAAGTTAGTTAGAGTAGCAAGGAGAAATTATGAAATTAAAGTGGCAAATAGGGCAAAGGAAGATCCTAAAAGTTTTTATCAATTATACAAAACTAAGGTTAGAGATAAAATAGGCCCACTTATAGATTCCAATGGAGAATTAGTGAGTGATAGGGACTCAATGGCTGGAATGCTAAATGACTTTTTTCTCTCAGTATTTACACAGGAGGATACTCTAAATATACCCGATGTATCAATGATCTTTCGGGGTAATGATGAAGAGAAATTAAAGGATATCTTGATCACAAAGGAGATAGTGACAAAGGAAATTGATAAAATCAAAAGTAGTAAAGCACCCAGTCCTGATGAGGTCTTTCCTAGAATTTTGGAAGAATGTAAGGATGTGTTAAGTGAGCCCCTATCATGCATCTTTAGAAAATCATTGGAGAGTGGCATTGTGTCAGTGGCATGGAAGAAAGCCAATGTGATACCTATATTTAAGAAAGGGGATAAAACAAATATGTCTAATTACAGACCAGTAAGTTTGACATGAGTGGTAGGGAAAATGATGGAATCTATTATAGCAAGGAATATTAGGGATCACTTGGATAAGCATAAGTTGATAAAAGAATCACAGCATGGCTTTAGTAAGGGTAAATCCTGCCTGACTAATTTGCTGTCTTTTTATAGTAAGGTGTATGAAGCAGCAGATAAGGATGAAAACTATGATATTTTATACTTGGACTTTAGTAAGGCTTTTGATCGAGTGCCACACTTACGGCTTCTGAGCAAAGTTAAAGCACACAGGATCGATGGCAGTATATTTAGGTGGATTCAGTCATGGCTTGGTGACAGACAGCAAAGAGTTAGTATAGATGGAGTTAAATCTGAGTGGGGGTGTGTTAGCAGTGGAGTTCCGCAAGGATCTGTTTTGGGTCCCTTGCTATTCTTAATTTATATTAATGATCTTGACATAGGTATAAGTAGTGACCTGAGTAAATTTGCTGATGATACTAAGCTAGGTAGGGCCATTAGGGCTGATTCTGATGCTGTTGTAATGCAAGAGGAATTGACCATTCTGTCCAATTGGGCTGAGAAATGGCAAATGAAGTTTAACATAGACTAATGTAGTGTACTTAGTATAGGTAGAAATAATCCACTGAATAGTTATAAATTAAATGGGAGAAATTTAGGGAGGACCGATTGTGAGAGGGTCTTGGGTATTTTGGTAAGTTCAGACCTTCGTCCTAGAAAGCAATGCCTAAATGCTAAGAATAAAGCTAATAGGATATTGGGATTCATTAGGAGGAGTGTAAGCAATAAGAGTGCTGAAGTCATTCTTAAACTGTATCTGGCGCTAGTTAGGCCTCATCTAGACTATGCAGTACAATTTTGGTCACCATATTATAGGAAGGATATTGATTTGCTTGAGTCTGTGCAGAGAAGGATGACAAAGATGATTGGTGGGCTAAGGAACTTACCTTATGGTGAAAGGCTCAGAAAACTAAATCTACATACATTGGAAAGGAGAAGAGTCAGAGGGGAATTGATTGAAGTCTTCAAATGGGTAAAAGTATATAATAAAGGGGATCTGGGTAAGGTTCTTATACTTAGTGAACATGACAGGACACGTAGCAATGGGTTTAAGCTTGATAAGTATAGGTTTAGGAAGGAGATTGGGAGGAATTGGTTTACAAATCGTGTGGTAGATGAATGGAATAGGCTCACTAGACATGTGATAGAAGCCTCCTCTCTGGGTAGTTTTAAGAATAGATTAGATAAATATATGAATGAAGCTGCTAGATGGGACTGACTTTTTTATGTACATATGTATATATTTTTCTAAGGAGTGGGGAGATTATTTTGCAGTTGCATGAATGGACATAATCCTCTGGATGCATTTTATGTATATTGTAGATTAGATCTGACGAACTCCTGTAAAGGGTGACAATCCTGATGACTTTTCTCTGGTAAGAAATCTTTTGTGTGTTGACTGGAACAGGAGCTGCCAAGTGTAGGCCATGAATGGTCTTTTGCAGTCTCCTTCTTTTCTTATGTTCTTATGTTCTTATGACTCTTTGTGCAATCACTCAGACCCTAATGTACCATCCAGCGCCTTTGAAACTTGGCCAGATTGGCGAATAGTGATAAACGCGCTATATAAATATTATTATTATTATGATTAAGCTCTTTAAAAATTTTTCTGGGATAGATAAATTGGATGTTAGCAAGTTTTTTGAGTTAGATGATGGAAATCGACTAGAGGTCACCACTTGAAAATTAAAAAGCAAGGGTGTAGGTTGGATTTAAGAAAATATTTATTCACCAATAGAGTGGTGGACTTCTTGGACAAATTGCCGCTGAGGGTAGTAGGTAGTCCAAATTTAAATGTATTTAAAAGTAGGTTGGATGAGTTTGGGGGAGGGAAGGTTGTGATGGTTCCTAAGTTTTGTATATATTAATATTGTTTGTATATATCTAGCTGCATGATTTAGTTCTTGACAAGCCTTGATTGGTGATACCCTTGTTTGTGGATGCAATCCTCTGGATGTAGTTTTCTTGGGGGTTTGACTCGGATGACCTATGATGAGCCCTTGTGGCTTTTGTCATCTGTTATATTATATTGTGGGGGACTTTGATTTTGTCTTCTCCTGGCGATGGTGCTTTTTGTGGGTGGGTTTTGACAGATGCGGATGACCTTTGATAGGCCCTTGTGGCTTTTATCATCCGTGAAATTATGTTATGTAAACAGATCAGCCATTTTTTGGTTGGAAGAACAAATTTCACCTGAGGGTTGCTTAAGGGGAACACCTTAGGCTTAGCCTTTAGGTTAGATATTAGGTGGGATTCATAAGCTTTCTGTGACTTATAGGAATAATGATTTTCCAAAATTTCATGATTCTGTATTTCAACGTTTAGTTTTATTTCAGTTAACATAATTATTTGTGGTTTTTCTTTATTAATTAATTCATTAAATTCTCCAATTTTATTAAATATTCATTCAGCATTAGTGTAAATACATTTAATAACAGGGTTTACAAGAGGCATATTAGTGTGAGATTAATTTATAAAAAATTTGCAGAATATTGTTTGATTTTAATGAGCTTGTTATTTCTGATGATCCATTTATGATCGGTGATCTTTTGCTTGGCCATTTCATCATGGGGAAGATATCACTGCGGGGGAACCCCCTGCCCCCCCCTACAATGATCCTGAGTTTCAATCATTTGGGAGGGGTCTGGGGGCACAGCCCCCCACAGTATATAATCATAATTGTTTATAGAATAATGTTCTAACGTTTTTATTTAACCAAATCTGCATGAATTTTCCTGTGCAGGTGAATGAAACATAAACGCATCTTGTGTCATTTCGACTGAAAAAAACCCCAACCTTTTTCGGGCACGCCACCAATCTTCAGGTTTGCTGTAGATTTTGCTTCTCCAACAGTCAATTCCTGAAACAATTGATGATCATTTGAAAGAATCAGATCTAATATATTGGCACCCCTTGTTGGCTTATTAACAAATTGAGTCAATAAATTATCCTCAAAGTATTCTATAACCTTAGAACTTGCTCTATCTTTTCCTATCATATTTTCTCAGTCCACAGAATTTAAATTAAAGTCACCAAGAATAACTGTATCTACTTGACATGCTTATTTTCCTAATCATTACCTGGTAACTTATCAATACATTCCATTTGTCCAGGTGGTCTGTAAAAGGCTCCCAAGTGTATTATCATATTTTTACTCATCCTAATATCTCCTTGCTTTATAGAATTATTTAGATTTGAAGAAATGCTATTTCTCATATAAATAATCAACCCACAACCAGTCATATCTCTCCTTTGACTAATATAAATATCATAACCCTGGAGTTCTAATTCACTCACATTGTCAATAAATTTATTTTCATTAACTCATGATTCTATTCACCTTGATGATATTCAGGTTTGATAACCTTAGTTGCACATTGTGCCACTGCAACCAGCTTCTACCAGCATTCATGGTGGTGTTTTTTCCAACAACCACACAATTGGAAATTTTTTTAAAATTAAAGATCAAACTCTTAAGGACTTATGTAGTGGTGTAGTTTATTTTTACTCTTGTCCAGAGTGTACCTCTGGAAAATATGTTGGAAGCACCCTACTTACCCTTCAAGCCCGTTTTTCTCTCACATGGGCATCAGCCTTAGAACAGGGAAAGTTCTTAATAAAAAAGAACATTCTTCTATAAGAGAACACTCGATTAAATGTCAAACAATTCCATCCTTGAATGACTTCGAGATTTTGGACTCCATCTCAAACCCACAATCACTACGTATCTCTGAATCTATTTATATTAAAACACTATCTCCCTCACTCAATTCTGATTCCTCTTCTATTGCATTAAACATCCTTTAAACAACCACTACTATGCTGTTATATTTCCCGTTTAGGTTGCATGGTGGGAAAAGTGTGGAAGAATTCTTCAGGGAATTTGAGCAATATTGCAAGATCAAGTACCCGGAGAATAAGGGATACTGGATGAATGTTTGGAGGGAAAAGTATTGGAGTTTCTCTGTGTGATTACAAAGCCAGATTTGCACAAGTCACATAACATAAGGGGCATTTAGACACATTTGCTCTTCTTTCAACACCACAAGAATCATAAACTACATACACATTACTTACATCAAAGGGACAGTGATACTGAGAAAACTTTTTAAAACCCTTTAATTTAGCAATCAAGAAAAGTGTAAACAAGAGGGGGAAAAAATTAGGCTGCTCTGATGAAAACATAAACAGGAGCTATTTCACCATTTAATTTGCAGTATCATTGAAAGTGAAAATGTGTCAAAGATAGAAAGGTACAGCTCCTCCTGCAACCATTGGGGCTGTAGGGCTGTCTGCATATTGAGGAAGAAGGGCAAAACCTCCAGATGTGACCTGATATCCACTTGTTGGGGTGTAAAAAAAATAGATAAGGAAATGAAAGAGAGAGGTGGTGGGAGCAGAAAGAGTAAAAGGTGTGGACTGGAGAGAAATAAGCAGCTGATGAGACAAAAGATAAGAGCACATAATAATGCACCTTCAATTAGTGAATTATGGCTGAAAATAGAATATGGTAACTGTTAATAAGAGTTTTTGGTTAAATTTGGGATTAAGCCTGCCCTTGATTTTTGGTTAATTTATATATATATATATATATAGAATGATTTGCAATTGTGCAATCATAATTATGCGGTTAATAAGGCAACTATTAGCGAACTTAAGCTCTTCATCGAAGCCCTCAGAATGAGCTCTTTTCTCATACACAGGAAGATAATGCATAAAATTAACTTTTCTAAGACAGCAAAAAACCCATGTTTTTTGATCGGCTCTCCGTAAGGGGCATGATGATTTGCCATCCTGGCCGCCGTGCTGATGGGACTCTATACCCCATCCGACCCCAGCTTAGCCTCTTCTCTTTCTTTCAGACACTGGTTTTCCCCCTGTTTCCTCACCTTTCATACAACCTCTCCCACAACTTTCTCTGGTCAGCCTCTAATTTCACAGGGTAGATGCTGACCTTCTTCTCAGCCAACTATCCTGGATCGGGGCTGAGGGGGAGGGTACAATGTTCCCTAACCCCTGAGCTCCAGTTTGGGATTGTGGGTTTTTAACAACCTGCTTCATCCCCACCCATACCTTCCTCACATCCCCTTTCCTTCTCACTTCACCATCTATTTTTTTCACGCTATGCCCAAGGTTGAGCCACCATGCTGAAGGGCTGCCAGGTCACAAGGCGGCTCTGCCAAGCCTGTATGCACCCCTTGCAGAGCGGGCTACTGCAAGGGGTGATGATCATTTGCTTCCCGTAAGAAAAAGAGGGTCACCATGCCCATGAATGAAAACTTAAAAAAACAAAAATCTCTCCCCATTTTCCCTTTAAGAACAACAGAGCCGCCCTCAGGCTGGTCCACAGAGAAAATGGAGGTCCCTCCTCCCCCCTGTGCTTGCGCAGGGGACCCTCCATATCTCTTCAACCAAAGAGGAGGCTTACTCCTCTTATTCGCCTACAGGTGTAGGGGACTGCTCCTCACCCCCTTCCCTGGAGGTGCTTTTGGGCACCTCCCTCTTCCCAGCGGCAGTACCCCCTTTTCTTTCCAATGTGACTGCCAAGAAAGCCAGCAGGCAGCCCATAGCTGACTGCTCTCCATTGAAGCAGCAAGGTAGGGCAACCCCCCTTAGGGGGGAGAGGGAAGCCAGGCCCCTTCGGTCACTTACCTCAAAAGACCTGCTGGCTAGAATTTTAAACCTAGCGGGGGTCAAGGTCTGTGTCTCCTCAGACATGACTAATGACGCTGCTGCCAATAGGACCTGTGATGTCCTGGGGGGCAGGGATGGCCAATTGGAGGCCCCCCTTGAGATAGAAATGGTCCTTGAGGCAACCCAGCCTCAGATGGTAGGGCTTTCCATGGGAGCTAATCCAGGCTCAGCGCCAAGCACCGAACTTGAGTCTGCCCCTATGCAAGGTCCTCCTCAAATAGCTAGGGTTTCCAAGGCAGTACATGGAGGTAAGGGATCTCCTCTGACCGGTACCCCTGCAACTGCCAGGACCTTTTCCATCTCGGCGAAGGAACTGGCTGAGGCCAGTCGATCTAGCCTGTGGGCTCCTGCTGGCAGAGGGAAGAAGCGGGTTCATTTCCCGCCCTCTGCTCCTAAAGAGAAAAAAAAAGACTCAGGGCTCCTCTCCATCTGTGGGGTCTGCTGCTTCACTAACCGACCAAGCCAAGATTGGCACATCTGGCCCCTCTGCCCCCCCGGGTGTGGAGCCCCTGATTAAAACCAAAAGGGCACAGGGTGGAGCCTCAATGACATCGGGGCCCTTCATTCAGAGGTTACCTGGCATTTTTGAGCCTGCTGGCTTCAAATGCTTCTTGTTATTTGCACCACTGATGGCAGCATGTTAGCCAAAGGCAACATGATCCTGTTTCTCGGACGGTAGCCTTCTGGCAAATGCGGCGAATCCATCCGAGGTGGTGAGTGTGACACCGCACTCTACCATGAACTTTGTGAAAAGAATAGTTTATGCAAGGGAACTCGTTGACTACTCCATAGAGGTGGCTGACCATGTGGTAGTCAAGGTTGAACGTGTGATGAGAAAATGGAGAGGGGCCTCGAGACCCACCCCTACACTCTTCATCATGTTTGACTGTGACAAGCTGCCTGAGTCGGTGCGTGCTGGTTGGTACCGCTACCGCATGAAGGCATTCGTACCACTGCTGCAGGGGTGCTATTACTGTCACTGCTTCAGCCATATGAATCGCTCATGTAGACATGCAAAGTCGGGGTCACCCGAAGTCTGTGTAAATTGCTCCAAGGTCGCACACGATAAGTCCAAATTGTGTGTGGCCAAGTGTGTCAATTGCGGAGAGCCGCACCCTGCTTCTTCGAAGACATGTGGTGCGTATCTCCTTGAGAAAGAAATCCTGGCCGATCAGGCCCAGGATCGACTCACATTCCGCGATGCAAAGGACTTGGTCCTGGCGCGCCCGGCTCTGCCTGGGACGTCATATGCCTCAATAGTTAGAAAGGCACCCTCTGTCCAGGGCCCATCCAGGCCAACGAGCACGGTTGTTTCCCCGCCCATTTGGAGCCCTTCTGCAGGTTCTACTCAACCCGGGCGCTCCCCCGGTAAAGCTGGCATCACAAAGGGCTCACACCCAGCCCCGGCTAAAACCAGGGCTCTCCTCCTTCCCCCAGCATTACCGTTTCCTGCAAGGCAAAATGGCCCAGCGACTCCACTGAGTCGTTAGACTCACAGGAGGCAACACCCCTGAAGTTGGTCGCCAGGGTTCCTAAAGCTGTCCCCCGAAAGGAGGACAGTAAGAAAGGAGCTTCGCCTATGCCTAGTGGTGGGTTGAGTGGCATAGGTGGAGGGAGGAAAAGACTCACATGGAGAGCCCAATGTCCCC
Source organism: Ceratothoa steindachneri (assembly GCA_963969495.1). Taxonomy (NCBI): domain Eukaryota; kingdom Metazoa; phylum Arthropoda; class Malacostraca; order Isopoda; family Cymothoidae; genus Ceratothoa; species Ceratothoa steindachneri. The sequence goes on from OZ018328.1 coordinate 119,371,980, forward strand.
CAATAAATCCTTGAAGGCGACAGTGCATTGTTCGGCCAACAGCACTGGGGGTTCTGCCTCTGGGAAGCATATGGCTATTCCCGTGAGGGTCTTGTGTTCGAAGATGGCCCCGCTTCTCCGAGCTAGGCCTGGAGGGTATATTCCTTCAATGCAATTGCTATGGACTCCGGGCCAACTGGGAGGAGATGCGGAGGCTCATCTCGTCCCATTCCCAATTAGCTATTTTTCTGCAAGATACCATGCTAGGCGCGTGCCCCCTGCCTGCCCTCATGTGGTATAAGGGTTTTGTGACCCCACCATCACAGATGGGGGCTGGGCTGGTGGATGTGCGGTATACACCCGGCATGATGTCTCTGTTCTTTTCACTTTAGATACCTCCTTTCAGGCAGTGGCTGTGCAGCTTCACCTGGATAGGAGGTTTAATATTATTTCTGCATACATTCCACCATCAGCTGACTTCAACGCGGGGGACTTCCACCGCATCCTGGCACGGTTGCCGACGCCCTTTCTCTTGCTTGGAGATCTGAATGGCAGACATCCTCTCAGAAGCCTGTCCATTCAGCACCACCCGTTGCCATCTGCCATTTAGCCAGTTCTCTATCCAGCCTGCTACTTTTCCATCTATGCCCAGCACTTACGCTTTCCAGAGAAGGCAGATGTGTGGTACCTTATTCAAGGCTTTCTGAAAGTCTAAGTAGACTACATCCACCGCCTTGTCCCGATTGTGCTCACTGAAGACGAAGTGGAAGAATTCCACAAGGTTTGTCAGGCATGACTGTTGCCTTCGGAATCTGTGCTGGGAACTCCTCAGTAGCAGCTTTGACTCTAAATGCAATGTCATTTTGTCCACCATGATGCTTTCCATGAGTTTAGAAACTATCGAAGTAAGACTGATAGGTTGGTAGTTTGAGGGTTGGCTACGGTCTCCTTTCATGAAGATAGGACTCACCTCTGCTTCACACCACTCTCTAGGAACGCATTCTGTCCGGAATGACATGTTGAAGATTGCGCTCACGTGTCATGACACTTGATCGCGCACTTCTTTCAACACTTTAGGTAGAAACCCATCAGGGCCAGGTGACTTATTCATCATTAGGTCACTGATCTTTTTTATTTCTCCTTCGGTGAAGTCCATATCCTCCAGCTTTTTCCCCTGAGTAGGAATCCGCTGGCTGGGGGATGGGACCACACTCTTCAGTAAACACTGAAGAGAAGTAGTCGTTGAGGAGGTTAGCATTTTCTGCATCTGAGTGCTTTAATGTCTCCTCATTCCTCAAAGGGCCAATCGTTCGACGGATTGGTTTACGGCTGTTCACATATCCAAAGAACTCCTTGGGATTCTCTTTACAGAGTCTCGCCACTCGGAGTTCCTCAGACCGCTTAGCTGCCCTTATGCTGGACTTCACTCTCCTGGCTAGCCTCCGGTATTCGTCAAAGTCACCCGAGATCTTCGATTGCTGGTACACATTTCTCTTCTCCCTAAGCAGTTGGCCGATTTCTCGATTAAACCACTTTATTTGAACAGAAGACCAACGGGGGCATTTCAGAGGGATGAAACGCGAATGAAGACTCATGAATGTGGTTTTGAAACTGTTCCACAAGACTTCAACAGCCTCGCACACTCGTGCCAGTCAGTCCAGCACATAAACCTGCAAAGTCTGCTCTTCTCAAATCAAGTTTCCTCGATTTACTAGTTGCAGGCTCTGCCTTGGGGACTTTGACTACAAATCTAATTAGTCGGTGATCACTGCCACCGAGCTTTCGCCAACAGAGAGGTTGTCAACGATGTCATCCTCAGAGGTGAAAACCAAGTCGAGGATATTGTCTCCTCTCGTGGCTCTCTCACCCATTGAGTCGGGAACTCGCTCATGAACTCCGGGAGTAGTGCGTTCTCGCCACAGGTTTCTCTGGTTTCCCAGTCAACTTGTGTGTTGAAATCCCCCATGAAGATACACACTCTGTCTTCGACAAGTTCTCCTATTAGCTGGTACAGATTTCTGTTCTTTTCAATGAGTTGGGCAGGAGGTCTATAAAGCACCAGGGTCCTGTATTTGGCAGGACCTATCTCTAGGTCAACACCTAGTAGTTCATGGTTGGATACGATGTTGCAATCCGTCGAGTTGAGAGTATCCTTGACATACAACATCACACTGCCACACTCTCTGTCTGGCCTATCTTTCAGGAAAAGCTGGTAACCAGCAATCGTGAATTCACCTTCAAAATCTCGGCTTGAGGTTTTTATTCACGACTCCGTTATGACCACCATCTCAGGTTCTTCTGTTGCTACAAGGCTACGGAGCTCAAGAAACTTGTTCCTGATTGACCTTGCATTTAACGGAAGAACTTTGAGGGAGTCCCCGAATGTAGGACTACCTACTCTCTTCCGTTTCCTGGCTTGCTTGCTGGAGCGGTGCCATTCCTCTTTGCGCGACCTCCGAGAAGGTCGTTCCAGGAGTGACACGGGCATACTGGCGTTCGTCCGCCTTCACTCTAGACCTGACACTACTTAGGGTCCATTCCACATCTTGGATCATGTTGCAGACTACGGCCGGTGCTTGAGAGTCCCCAATAAGGTTGACCCTTGCACATTTGACTGCACTCTTTTCCTTCGCCATAGACTTATCTCTTTACTCTTTCATCTCCGTATTTCCCTTGTTTTTCTTTTTCTTCCCTTTTTTTCGATCTTCATTTGACTTTTCTTCTGTTTCTCTTTTCTCTTCTTCTCTTTCCGCTTTTCCTTGTGCACCAGTACCGCTCGAATCCTCTACACTGGGGTGAGCTGCATTAAGGTCGTTTTTCTTCTTCTTTTCCTTTTCTTTTTCTTATTTGTTTCTCTGCATGGCTTCAGTGGGACTGCCAATGCAGTTTCAGCTCCTTGAGTTGGAGTCTCATCAGCCGAACCACCCAAGTCAGTGGGAGTTTTGTCTCGAGTTTGAGCTGACTGGGCCTCTAGTTTAGAGGCTAGATCTAGGATTCTCTCCTCGAGACGCCGAAAATGAAGTGCGTGCTGCGTTTCTAGGGTATGTATTTTACTTTCCAGTGCCCTAGATTTTTCTTCAGAGGTTGTGAAGAGATCTTTGAGTTCATTTCAGTATGCCTCTGCCTCTGTGACCTCTCCTTTAAGGATGCAGTTGGTGCATATACTTCCTGGGTGGCATTTCGAAAAACATCCCTCCAGGAAGTCCATGCACCACTTATCCTTCTGGCATATCGCACATGTATATTTGAGTGCAGCTGGACCTTTTTTTCCCTGTCATCTTGAACACTTTCTCTCAAAACTTTGCGACCAGTCACTAGGAAAAAAGGAGGTTGGTGAGTTCTCCCCCAGTGAGTTGCTCCCGCCTATCGATCGGAGACGTTTCGGATCTTTCAGAAGGCACGCTCCATGTGCTGCTGTTCGTCCGACCGAGTCGTCAAACCTCGGCATGCCATGGCTCCCAACCAAGCAGCACTGACGTTCCCCGAAGGGGCCATCGATTTCTCACCAGGTGAACAACAACGAAGCACGCCCCTTACTAAACTCCTACTAGTTCCCTTCACAACGGCCAGAATCTCGGAGCAGCGTTCAATGGATATCCCGCCACACCAAGAGACTCGACCCAAGGCTTTTTATTGGCCTGGCAACCAACCTGGGAACAAAGGGCCGTCACCTCGGCCCGATGCTATCAGAGGCACTGGGAACGGTCAATAATTATGCGCCAGGGAAGGGGTTAACGAGGCACTACCCTCATCCCATTCATCGTGCCCCAACGCCTAGGACACCTCTAGTCCTAGTCTCTCGCAACCAGTGAACGTCGATTGGCGTTGTTTATAGAGGTTCCAAAGCCTCTCTTCTGACGTGTGAGGTAGCTGCCAGGTCCTTATATGCAGATGGAGGACAAAAAAGGGTAAGAGTGACATGATTGGAGTAGGGTTTTTTTGTTTTCTTTTTATACAATAAGTGGAAGAGATAGGATAAAAGTGAAAAAGGAGGATAGAATAAAAAAAAAGGAAGGATGCACTTAGTCTGGAACCTCGTTTCCCACCAAATCGACAAGGGAAGCCCTACCAGGGGTACCCAGAAGAGAGGTACCCCCGCCGGCATAGCCCGAAAAGCTCTCTTCCCACGATAAGGAGGCGTCACCTCTTCCTCTAGTCCCCCCCCACCCAAAGGAGAAAGAGAGAAAGATGAATCTCATTTCCAAAAGGCAACATTCAAACTTATACAGCCATATTTATATTGAGAGGCATAGTACACTATATATAGATAATTTCTATAACAGTCCAATACTCTTGAACATCTGTTTGATTGAAAGACTTAGGGTAAATTGAAAATTATGTCTGAGTCACTCTTTGTTTCAAAATGGAAAAATAAAAGGGAGGTGTTGATGATTAGCACAGAGAATGGTACAGTTAGGGATACAACAAATAAATAAAGCTGGAATATATAAAATTATAATAAAAATATGGCAGGAATTGATTGTGAGGATCAATTACAGCACTCCATTTGCTGGGTGTGGTGGTAAATAACCCTGTAAGGGGCATGGTGATGTGTTTTTCTTTTCTGGCTGTGTGCTGATGGGACTCAGTGCTCCCAGCGCCATTTTAGCCTGCTTCTTCTTCTGCCAACCCCTGCCTCATTCTGTACCAACTCTCTTTCACCCTGCATCATCCTTTCATTCGCCCCTTTTTACTCTGCCACTTTCTTTAGCCTTTCATCAGCCCCATCTTCTAATGCCCAAGGTATGATAATAATAGGTGATCACCCACCTGACTCATTAGTCAACTCGCCTACTGTGGGAAATCAATAACGCGAGGACAAACAGACGCTAGTTTGGTTACACAGTATCAAGTTACCTTCCATATGGTACGATACTTTACCCACTCCTCTCCACTTTGCCCCACTGTCCCAACAATCCTCGATCACTGGCAAAGAAGGATTACCATCAGCAGATTCCATAGTCCGTTAATATAAACAAAGGAGGGTGAGATAGCCTTTAGAATAAAAATCTATGAACAGGCTCACTGTCCCCTCCTATTCTTTAGGTCTATTTTCGCCAACTGGACAAAATTTCACTTTCTCTGATGTAAACCAGACGAGCGAATGGTCACAACATTGAAAAGTGATGCCCTAGGAGAGAAGCTTAAAGGTGGGCACTCATCTCCCCCTTCCCCCAGGGGATAATCAACATATATATAGTTCGATCTAGAGAAATGAAGAGGAGAATCGAGTTAGCAATCAAAAGAAGAAGAACAGGGAATCAAGAAAAGGTGGAATTGAGCAGGATTTTTCTTCCCAAGCGGTTCCTATGGTAACATCGAAGAGTAGACCATCAGTAAAGAGAATCACTCTCATACCAATCTCGTTCAGAGAAACCCCCTATCTATCTCAGTTTTCTGAATAAAAACAGAGATATCCCTCACCATTGAGGAATACCAATGTGAAGTTCCACTCGAGAAAATATTCACCTCTTGGTCAAACAAGTGTAACCCAAAGATTGGAATAATTGTACATCCACAATTCCCTCACTTATATCGTCAAGTCAAGAAGCATCTCCACACTTACTTTGGGATAAGCTGGTATTCCTGAATAACCTCCACCAACTTATCCTTCGTGTAGCAACACAGACACCTGTGAGTCCGACGCACGCCTCAAATCATCCTGTAGCGGGCCGAAAATAGATCTCTAATCCCAATCGATAATCGATCCAACCCGCTTCCTACACTGTCCGGACGTGAGAAATCGAGGGAGAATAAAACGGATTGTATATACAGTCCCTTTACTTACAAAAAAAATACAATGATAGTTACAGTTTATATTTACAACAATTTTATATTTACTAGGGAAGTGTGCACACTTCAAAATGAGGCTAAATTCCCCAATCAAAATACGATACCAAACGAGAATCTTATAACCGGCGGATACAACAATTTACTTATATTCTACACAAAACAAAAAAACACAACCACAACCGAACGAAAAGGGGGCACGCGCTATCACTTGCTGGAGGTGGGTGGTAGTTGGCTAACTTAGAAGGAGGCAGGATTGTCAACGAAGGCGGGTATGGCAGTTCAGGTGGTTAGCGAGGCACGAAAGCCCTCCTCTCAGGGCTGGGTGGAGCACTCGTCTATAGAACCCCTCTTGCTACCAGTCCACACTTCCACTCTCTGTAGAAGAGATATATCCTCCTTTTATGACCCATTTATTTATACATGGATGGCGAAACTAATAAGTGGGCATTACCCGAAAATACATCGACTAGCTTACCTCTTTCCAGAATATGACGCTTTGATAAAAGTTTATTTTAAGCAAAGTACAATATTATTATAGTGATATCTCAAAATTAGCTACTATCTTTCCAGAATAATGCCTGGAAAGAAAGAAAAACATGGTAATCATTTTATACATGAAATAAACAAAAATAAAACAAACCCATTCCCATTCACACACATTCTTACAGAGGGAGGGAGAGGGTACTGAGAAAAGGGGTGGGAGAATGGCCCTTTTTTCACACACTCACATTCACTCCACCACACCCCTCCTTCCTTAAGCCATTCGACCAGCCACTCACTAAACCTTTTCAATCACTCTTCACGGTACCACTTGTGCTCAATCGCACCCTCCTGCACCCATTCACACTCTTCTACTGGTCCCTGGCTACGCGTAGCAATTAGTCGGGGTTGTTCATCAGTCGTCCTGTCAGTCTCATCGTCACTATTTATCATCTCATCAACCATACTCTTAGCCCTCATTACCAGTTCTCCCATCTCACGACAGAATTCTTTCATACTCTTCCGTTCAGAACCCTCACTCTTCATACCCCCATTCATCAGCTCCTCACTCACAGCTCTCATCCAACTCAAAGTACATTCTTGCGAAACAGACAGGTCACTCACATCCCCTGTATTCTCAACAGGCATACCAGAAACCCCTTCGACTGGTTCCCACCAGAAACCTGAAAAATCAGCCACTTCATCATTCACTACATCAAACTCATCCCTACTATTACCATTCGTAAAACCCGAAAAATCAGCCACACTAGGTTCATTCTGCCCAAACACACTATCATTCATACTGTTCCCAAAACCAGAAAAATCAGGCACAGGCAGCTCACTCACTCGTCTACTTATACCAGCCAGATCACTCACCTGTTTACGCAAAAACTCAATCTCCCTTTCAAGATCCCCCATACCAGAAACACTCTGCTCAGACTTACTTTCATTCTTCCTTTAACTCTTCTTTGTACGCTTTCTACTCCTCGAGACTAAGACTAGCTCTTTCCCAGACAGATCCATACTCTCACATTCAATCTCATCATCATGCACTTTACCTCTACACAGTCCATACACCGGATGGCTCACCAGGTAGTCAGGAGGTTCTCTCCATCTCCTTAACTGACTCTGATGAGCCCGCACTCTCTCAGTCATGCCGTCATTCAAACTCTCCAAAACATACGTTACCCCATTTTCCCAAACTCTCACAACTCTATAAGGTCCATCAAACTTCTCACTCATCTTTGATACATTCAACCTACCCTTCACTTCTTTCACCTTCAATACTTTTGTACCTAATTCAAATGAACGGAACCTTTCATGCGCCTCACGCCATACACTCTGCTCACTTTCACTCAAACAAAACCTATCTTTCACTCGCCTTTCAAAATTCATCACAAACTGACATGGGGACATTCCAGTTGCACTATGCACAGTTGAATTATATGCCCACAACACTCTCCCCAGACACACATCCCAGTCATTCACTGTCGTACTCATCATTCTCAACATCTCACACAAGGTTCTTATAGTCCGTTCAGCCAATCCATTTGAAGACGGTACATACGGAGTTGTTCTCACATGCTCCACACCATTCTCTCTCAACATTTGCTCAAACACTTCCCCTACAAATTCAGGCCCATTATCACTCAGACATCTTCTAGGCTTCCATACACACATAGGAAAGAACAACTGCTCAACCACACGCGCAACAGTCACACTCCTTTTATCTCTCACAGGTGCTGCATACACAAACTTACTTTTATGATCAACCATCACAACCATACCAACATTCCCAGCACTCGTACGCGGCAAAGACACACAATCAATCACTACCAATTCAAACGGTTCTTTCGCATCAACTTTCAACATCGGTGGTTTCACTTGCACACCTTGCACCTTTCGCTTCTGACACCTTTCACACGTAGTTGCAACATCATTCACAACAGTTCTCAGAAACGGGTGGAACACACGCTCCTTCATACACTCCCACAGCTTAAACTTACCCATATGCCCATAATTATCATGCACAACCTTCACCAGACCAATCATACCAACTAAGGACATCACAGGTACATACATATCATCACCACCCTTCACATGCCTCACAAAATATACAACATCCATACAAACAACAAAATCCTTAGCATACCTTTTAAAATCACTTAAACACTCTAGCCATTCATTCAAATCAACATGCATCATTACACACTTCTTCAACTCACTAACAAAAGGACACATCTCTTGCATCTCTAGAATATCATCATCACTTAAAATCTCATTCTCATCATCCATGACCAACTCAATCATGCCACAAAATTTGACAACATCCTTCGCACACTCATTCAACTTCATCACCTCACATTCACCTTTCATAAGACGATCCTTATCAGCATCCAAAGACAAATCATTCAATCTCATAAAGTCTACACCAAGCAAGAAACAACAAGGCATTTGCTCACCTTTCAGAATCACAAAGTCATGCCTCACATTCACACCATTACCCAAACTCACTTTCAGACTAACCTGTTCCCATGCCACTATCAAGCCATTCCCTAATCCACTTATCCGTAACTTCACAGGTTTATGCTCGCAACATTTAAACTCATCATACTTACTCAGAATCTTCTCATTCACTAAAGACACCTGCGCTCCAGTATCAATCAAACCACAGAACAACCTTTCACCAACTTTCACTCTCGCTTCCATCATATCAGGTCCACCATGTTCGCAATACACCGAAGGAACAAAGCACACCAACATCAGCACTGATATCCACACTGTCATTAACTCCCATATCATCACTCAACACACACTCATCTTCATCCAGACAATCATTCTTCTCCCTTATATATGAACACTTTTCAATTACCCAATTGTAGTGCACACCGCTCAAACATTGCAGATGTACCACATTAGGATTCAAACCCTTCATCTTCTCATCCTTGTACACAATCGGCCTCTCACCACCAAAGTGCACATAAACAATCACTCCATACAAACGACTCACTACAATCAACACTTCCTGAAATGGCGGGACCCCTTGCATACACATCGCTCTCAATTCTTTCATGAAGTTCCGCACCTTTGCCATACCAATGCTTTCAGGCTTCCTACACACTTCATTCATTACCTCCTTCCTTAAATCATCTACACTATCGGGCACTCTCACATCTACTCCATCACTCTTCAAATCTTGCAAACCATTCCATACACTCTCAAACAAGGAATCACCACCACCCTTACTCTCTTTTCCATTCATAATCCCTTTCGGCAAATACTCAGGATCACTCACTCCACACACATTTTCATCATTCGTACCAGGATACCATGACATCAAATCAGCCACTCCATTCCGTTCACCAGGCACATACTCAATCACATAGTCAAAGTCACTCAAATCTTCCAAAGTCCTTGCAATCCTACTATCAGCCCACTTCATACGCTGCAGATACACAAGAGGTTGTAAAGAGAATCACTCTCATACCAATCTCGTTCAGAGAAACCCCCTATCTATCTCAGTTTTCTGAAGCTTAAAGGTGGGCACTCATCTCCCCCTCCCCCCAGGGGATAATCAACATATATATAGTTCGATCTAGAGAAATGAAGAGGAGAATCGAGTTAGCAATCAAAAGAAGAAGAACAGGGAATCAAGAAAAGGTGGAATTGAGCAGGATTTTTCTTCCCAAGCGGTTCCTATGGTAACATCGAAGAGTAGACCATCAGTAAAGAGAATCACTCTCATACCAATCTCGTTCAGAGAAACCCCCTATCTATCTCAGTTTTCTGAATAAAAACAGAGATATCCCTCACCATTGAGGAATACCAATGTGAAGTTCCACTCGAGAAAATATTCACCTCTTGGTCAAACAAGTGTAACCCAAAGATTGGAATAATTGTACATCCACAATTCCCTCACTTATATCGTCAAGTCAAGAAGCATCTCCACACTTACTTTGTGATAAGCTGGTATTCCTGAATAACCTCCACCAACTTATCCTTCGCGTAGCGACACAGACACCTGTGAGTCCGACGCACGCCTCAAATCATCCCATCAATGAGGTTCTCGTTCGAGGTCATCTCATGCCAGACTTCCTCTTAGTTAAAGGTAAAAGGAATCCAACTTATTTATGTTCTTTAGTTACCATTCTGTACTAAAGTGAATTTTTGCATCAACCATTGCATAATACTCATTGGTAGTATTCATTTTTATTTAGATCCTCTTATTATAACCTTAGTATATTTAAAGTTTTAATATTTCATTTTTTTATATAATTAAAAGTATATTTTTGCCCTAGCTGTTTAATTAAATCCTCGAAATGCTGCCTATGGCAATAAATATATAATATTACGAATCCTCCTTGGTTAAAGAATCAAAAGAAAAGTAAAAAAAAAGGTAAAGCACTCTTAGAGAAAAAGGAATGTAGTTCTTCATGTACTGAACAAACATACATACCTACTTTCCATTTGTTCTTTTTTCCGTTTCGCTAAACTGAGTACAAAGAAGGAAATAGTTGGAATGCTATGGGGATCTGCCTCCAAGTGTGGCTTCACACTCCTTAGGTGTCAGGGATGATGAGGTAACACAACACACACCCTCAACCAGTGTAGGGGCTTCCACTTTGCCATCTTTGGAGTGGCTCTCGGGCAGCTCCACATCAGGTGCCACCCCTGTGCTTTCTCAAGAGCCCCTCAAACCCTCTTCTACTGGAGAGGAGGTTTACTCCGCTCCTAGGCCTATGGGTGTTAGGGTTTTCCCTCTCACCCACTTGTGTGTAGTCGCCCATTGATAACTCCATCTTTCAACCAATGGCAGGGCCCACTTTTCTTAGCGACTTACAAAATGCCTTGAGTGCTCTCAGAGCATTGGAATCTCCACACACCTCCATTCGCAGATGTGAGAATTGCTGGGAATGAAGGTGACACAGAGCCTGTGAGGACTGGGTGACCAGAGCAGCATTTGGCTCTTCCTCACAGTAGGCTTTGAAAGATTTGCGGTGACTTTATGCCCAAGCAGGCAGTCGCCAGGTGGCTGATAAATATCCGCCCCCCCCAAAAAAAACTGCACCCTTTCTTGATGGTGCCTATGTTGCCAAGAGACACCAGTCATACCCTAAGTGCTTTGAGTTTAGGGCTATGAAACTGTTTTTAGAGCTCATTGTATCTCTCTTGCTTCTGGTTCTGCCGAGTAAGCCATCCTGGAAGCTGCCACCTTTGCCTTTTTATCACCACCCCTCTGCTTCCACAGCAACAAGAGTATTGCATTGGCCTTTTTGGAGCACACTTAATGTCCTGCTGTATCCGTACCAGTGTACACAAATGGTTCTCTAAGTCACAGGGTGGGGTCAGCTTCCACACAATATCTCCTCTGTTTGAAGTCAGTGGGGCTTTATCAGTTGCTGCATCTGTCTTCACGGCCAAGGTGGTTGCAATACACTGCTCTGTATAGGAGATACCACAACATACCCGCTTTGGAGACCAGATTGTAATCTTAAGCAACTCACACTTCTCTTGCGTACTCTCGGAGCATTGGAATCTTCACACTCCCTGGTTTGTGGTATCTGTGATGCCATAGTTACCACGAGGTGGGAGTATGTCGAGATCATCCTCTGCTGGGCTCCTGGACATGTAACGATTGTGCAGAGTGACTGCATCAAAGGCTTCGCGAGGATCAGACCACTGTTTCACTCTTCCTCACATTGATTCTACCCATTTTTTCAAAAGTTCTGTCACACTTTGTTTTATCTTTTGAGAGGTTTATATGTGTGATATAAAAAGTTCCATAAAACAAACCTAAAATTCTACTTCTCTTGTGCGCGCCGGCCACATGTCCGACATCGCCAGGCGGTTCAATGCCATCTGGATGACTATCCATAGAGTCACAGAGACACTCAAGAACGGGAAGACCTCAAATATCAACCTCATTCAGGCAGACCTCAAGTTGTCAGCCGTTTGATTTTTAGAAAGGCCTTGGAAAGCACTCCGAAGCTCAAAATGATTGTGCTTAGGAAGTAGAAGAACATCTCGGCGGCTACAGTGTCCAGGGCCGCCAATGAACAGGATGCAAGAGCTTAAGATGCGTGGAAAGGCATCTGCTCATGGACCATATGCGAGAACAACGTTGAGAGTACTGTCATTGCCTTCTCAAAGACTTGAAGAGTCATTCATGAAAGAACATTCACAGTCGATCCAGTCATCAACAACCAGAATGGCCGCATTGCAAGCTTCGACTAGGATATTTCCGAAGTTTGCTACCGTAATCATGCTCGGCTTCGTGGCTTCAAATGGCGAGAAGCCACGAGGCAGACCTCAAGTTGTCAGCCGTTTGATTTTTGAAAGGCCTTGGAAAGCGCTCCGAAGCTCAAAATGATTGTGCTTAGGAAGTAGAAGAACATCTCGGCGGCTACAGTGTCCAGGGCCGCCAATGAACAGGATGCAAGAGCTTAAGATGCGTGGAAAGGCATCTGCTCATGGACCGTATGCGACAACAACGTCGAGAGTACTGTCATTGCCTTCTCAAAGACTTGAAGAGTCATTCATGAAAGAACATTCACAGTCGATCCAGTCATCAACAACCAGAATGGCCGCATTGCAAGCTTCGACTAGGATATTTCCGAAGTTTGCTACCGTAATCATGCTCGGCTTCGTGGCTTCAAATGGCGAGAAGCCACGAGGCAGACCTCAAGTTGTCAGCCGTTTGATTTTTGAAAGGCCTTGGAAAGCGCTCCGAAGCTCAAAATGATTGTGCTTAGGAAGTAGAAGAACATCTCGGCGGCTACAGTGTCCAGGGCCGCCAATGAACAGGATGCAAGAGCTTAAGATGCGTGGAAAGGCATCTGCTCATGGACCGTATGCGACAACAACGTCGAGAGTACTGTCATTGCCTTCTCAAAGACTTGAAGAGTCATTCATGAAAGAACATTCACAGTCGATCCAGTCATCAACAACCAGAATGGCCGCATTGTAAGCTTCGACTAGGATATTTCCGAAGTTTGCTACCGTAATCATGCTCGGCTTCGTGGCTTCAAATGGCGAGAAGTTGCAGCCGTTGTGGTTTGCTACTGATTACCTGGACATCTTGGCCATGAAAATCCTGCCCTGGTTGAGAAAGATCAAAAGTAGTAAGTCTATGTCTTTCAGTAGGACCGTGCCCCAACCCAGACTTGACAAGAATGTTCAAAAGTGGTTGGGGTCGAACATGAACTTCTGGTTGAAGGATATTTGGTTGCCACAGTCGTCCGACCTCAATCCCATCGACCACAACTAGTGGGCGCATGTCCGCTACAGCATCATTAACAAACTGAACTTCTCTGCCAACTGCATGTGGACCAGCATGAAGAACTTCGTCCCCAATGTGTGCGCGTCCTTTAGGTTTCCCCTGGAGCTGTCTTCGCCACCGAGGGCAGCCACATTGATTAATATTACAATTTAAGCATATATTTATATGTTAAAATGATAAAACATGTCTAACTATATCAAAACCATCGTTGTGTCCTTTTTTAGAGAGCATCGTAATGAGTGTAACAAGACTTTTGCAATATGCAGTATGGCAGGATTTCAGGTCAGCCCCCCAGGGGCCAGGACGTCTGGAAAAGAATATGTGAGATGGCCGAGGGGAACTTAAAGTTTCCTGCCATTGTACTGTGCTGTTAAATATTTTTTTCCGAAAGACCACTCTGTGTAAATAAGTAAGAGATCTCTTCGAAATATTTACCCCCATATTTTTCTTGTAAATAAAGGACTGTACATACAATCCGTTTCATTCTCCTTCAATTTCTCACATCTGAATTAGTGTAGGAAGCGGGTTGGCACGATTGGGATTAGAGTATAGATTTTCGACCCACTACAGCGTGCGCCTCTTACATTGGACCTACTCCCTAATGCTGTGATGGCTTCAAGCCGCTTTCTGTCGTCTTCGAATTAGACGCACCGTTATTTGATGAAGTGCCACCCTGCTTTTGACTGCGACAAATTTGTTGTACCCCAGAGTGTTCGGAACATTCTCGTTTAATGTCCCAGTCTGGGCGATCTTTGCACATGTTATTTATTCTGATACTGGATCGCTACTGCTTGTTCCTTGTACTCTTGGACGGGTTCGTGTATACAGACTTGTGGACTAGTATGACTTTTTGGAGGAGGCTGGTGTCCTCCCTTTTTATTTGACTCTCTTTGGTGTTGGTCTCATTTTCATGTGCCCGGGGAGGCAGACTGACGCCAAAGTTTTCTTCCTTCGTTTTTGTCCTTTTGGGTTTGTTTGTAGTTCGTTTTTTAATTTAGCCTAGCATTAGGCTATAATAGAGAATTATGTCAAGTTATGCCTTTGTAGGCAAAAAAAAATTATAGCGAAGTAACGAAAAGTGTATGTGCCCAGGCATAAAATATACTTAAACTAAAACATTGCACTCTGGTTCATTAATTTAATCTGCTATTTCTGCATTTTTTTCAGATGATATTTTTTGAAGTTGAATCATGATCCAAATTTTTGTCTGGATTTGAAAATTTTGACTGATTTTTCCCAATAGTGTGAAGTTGTTTGGTGCAGGACTGCGATATTTTCATCTCACAAGGTTAGTGTTTGAAAGTTAAATGTTGTGGGTATGGAAATATCATGCCATCTGCTGTTGTAGTATATCATAAAAGGTAATTTTTAATTGTTGCTGCCTCCTAAGTTCCATCCAAATGTCCTAAGCCTCAATGACCCCCCCCCCCCCCTCCCCTACTGGACTAGGTTCTCCTAGAGCTCCCACAATTTGTATATCTGCATGTTTTGTATTGCACTTAAGTTGGGCATGTTGTGAATGTGTGTCGATTTTTCTGATTCTCACTGATTACCCTTCCTCGTCCACCCATAGGGGCTTGGGTCAGGGGAATGTGTGTGGCTATTCCCACTGTCTTCCATTTATTTTGGTCATACCACTGCAGTATTTGTATGTATTTAGTGCACCTGAGCCTTGCCAGGGTGACTTGTATGACACATGGGCATGGTTTCTTCTGCGGAGTTAGCTGGTGGAATGGTGTTGAGATGGTTTGTACTCATATCTTATGCTCTGCCATGTGGTATGATGATTCCTTTTCACGTAATGGTTGCCTGGTTCATGGAATTCTTTGGCAGATGCTAAGGGTCTTAACATGTAATGGCTTGAGTTTATGCGCCCTATGTAGGAATTGCATTCCACTGAGGTGTAGTGTTTGGTCACAAACTTTGATGCATTGTAGGTGGTTAATTGGGTGTGTTGTGGGTGAATCCTGTGGCGAGAGAGCTTTGTTGTCTGTCATAGTGAGTTGTACTAATTTGTTTCTTTTGAGTTGATGCCTGTTGGAATTGCATTGCACCCAGAGATTGGATCCTCTATTATTTTGTATCTGAATTGTTTTGTACATAATGGTACTCCACATATTGCCAAGGAAGTTTACTCTACTAAATTGTGTTTGCACTGAATCCATGCAAAGTGCATTGAATCTGATGTAAGGTGGCGAAGAGGAGACTCAGAAATATAAATGGCTCAGGTGGTCAGTATAAGGGTGTGGTATGACTGGAAGTAGACCATGTAATGAATGAATGAACCAGTCATCTACTGGCTTACTCCCCGCGTATCATTGCAGGCGGCCGGGTATGGAGAATGGTGGCGGCGTGGGGGGGAGCCGGAAGCTGCCGGCGTACCTGTTGGCGCTGCGGCCGTGGTCATTCAGCGCATCCTTGATGCCAGTACTACTGGGGTCAGCGCTGGCGGCGCAGACGGGCGCCGACGGCCACTTGTTCGGATTCGTGGTGACTGCACTGACTGCGCTGTCGGTGCACGGCGCCGGTAACGTCGTCAACACCTACTACGACTTCGTCAAAGGCATCGACAGCTCGGTGAGCGACGACCGCACCCTTGTCGACCGAATCCTGTCGAAGGACGAGCTCACCTTCCTCGGGGTGGTGCTCTACTGCGTAGGATGCCTCGGCTTCGTGGTGCTAGCGGTGGTGACGCCCGTGCGCCTCGAACACCTCGCCATCGTCTATTTCGGGGGCCTATCCGGCTCGTTCCTCTACACGGGCGGCATCGGGCTCAAGTACATCGCGCTCGGGGACCTCCTCGTCTTGGTCATCTTCGGGCCCGTCACCACCCTATTCTCGTTCATGGTGCAGACGGGGGGGCGCGCCCCCTGGGGCACCATCTTCTACGCAGTGCCCCTGGCGCTCAACGCTGAGGCCATCCTCCACTCCAACAACACCCGAGACCTGGAGCCGGACCGCCGCGCCGGCATCGTTACCCTCGCCATCATCCTGGGGCCCACAGGGTCTGAGGTCCTCTTCCAGGCCCTCCTATTTGCCCCATTCAGTCTCTTCTTCGTGTGGGGACTCAAGTACTCGGCGTGGCTCCTCCTGCCGCTGGTGACTCTCCCGGGGGCGTTCGGGATCGAGCGGGCGTTCCGCGGCGGCCGCAAGCAGCGGGTGCCCAAACGCACCGCTCACCTCAACTTCTACATGGGGGTCCTCTACGCACTCGGGGTCTTCCTCGCACCAACCCACCGATTACCCTTCCTTGTCCACCCGTAGGGGCTATGGTCAGGGAAATGTGTGCGGCTATTCCCACTGTCTTCCATTTATTTCAGGTCGGGGTGGTGTTTACACCCCCATCCCCCATTCGGTGACATCTTGGCCGGGAGTGGATTTGTTTTGTTTCCTTAATTCATTGACGAGGAAGAAGACTACAAGCCCACCTAAGGGCCCCCACTGGAGGGTCCTCCCCTGTCGTAGCAACGTTTACGCCGTGTGCTCTCGACTCGCGTCCATCCGACGTCGACATGGTCGCCTTCCCCTTACGGAAGTCCTGGGGATTACGTAGGCGGGGGGGGGGGGGCTCTAATCAGTGGAAAGTGCAGTCGTTTTAAGGGAAACTTTGGCAGCTCGCTTGAATGTGGGAGAGCTAGTTCATGTGGCGGCGCCCTTAGTGCGGGACGATGGTGAGGTGAAAACAGTTTTGCTCTAATTTGCCTTTTCTTTCTTGCCTTTTTCATGCCCAGGCTTTTGAGAGGCCTCCTCAGCGTGATAACCAAGTGAAATGCCGGCGGATTGAATCCTTTTTCTTGCACAGAAGCTGTCAGGTCATGGATTCGAGTTCTAGGTACTGGTGTCAGTTCAGTTTGAGTCTGAGATCCGTTTTTTGATATCTTAATTAAAGCAAAGTTATGGACATCCCAATTTGGGTAGGTTTTAACAGCTCTCCTAAATTTACTTATAAGGTTAAGCAAAAAGTTACTAAAAGATAATTTTTAGCTTTAAATGGTGTGTTAGACCCCCAAAGTACATGGAAATGATAGGAAATGAAAAAAATGATTTTTCCCAAAATGCACTATCCTTTTTTCTTTTTTAAAAAAATGCATTTCTTTTCTATATTTTCATCTATTTTATATAATATATATATATATATATATATATATATATATATATATATATATTTATATGGGGATAAAAACACAGTAATAGGACTAATTTTATATGCGAAACCAGGTTTCGACGGAAACATCCATCATCGTCAGTTGCTGGTGGGCAAGTGAAATACAGAAGTTACTTAATGTACAAACACACAAATCAGTTGTGCTAAGGTAGATGATGCGGGAATGTAGCGGCATTTTTGAGAAACGGAAGTATGAATTTCTTGCTTATTAAGGTATTAATATTGAATTGGCCGTCATAAGTATTAAAGTTGGGAATTTCTTTATAAGTGCCAATTCAATTAAGCGTTGATGTATATAATTGTGAGACTTATAAACTATTTTAGCATTATCAATATCAATTTGATGATTTTCATTGGACATATGTAGAAATAAACTCGAGGAGAGGGCACCACATCACATTTGAGTTCACTCATTTTCTTGGAGAATCTGCTGCTTTCACCGATATATAATTCATTACATGATTTGCATGGAATAAAATAAATTCCCTGTTCTTTATTGATCGATCTATTTTTGGATAGACTATTTCTGATTGTATTCTCGTACTGAAAGGCAACGTTGATGTTTTTGGTCCATGTCAACTTTTTGAAATTGATTAACTGGGTGGAGTATGGGAAGGTAACATAATACTTGTCACATCTGTTTTGCTTATAATTAGCTGGGGAGTAATAGATGGTTCTGGCTTTATAGTGACACTTTTCTATGAACCAAAGGGGATATTGCAGTTCAATGAATGTTTGAATGATTGTATTAATTTTGTCTTGCAAGAAACAAGGATCACAAAGGAGATATGCTCTCAGGAACATGGAAGAAACTACAGACCTTTTAACGGATACATTGTGACACGAGAAATAATGAATATAGGCATTAGAATTAGTTAGTTTCCAGTAGACGGAACAATATGCTTTGTCGTTTATTTTAGATATTTTTGCATCCAGAAATGGCAATAAGTTGTTCAGTTCCCATTCTACTTTAATTGTAATAGTTGGGTGGATCTTATTAAATTTTTTAAAGAAAGAATCAAATCTGTTATCATTGATAGGCCATGTGGCACATGTATTTCACTTTTCCACCTGCGACTGATGATGACGGATGTTTCTGTCGAAACCTGGTTTCGCATATTATAATTAGCCCTATTACTGTGCTTTTATCCCTATAGTTACACGTATGCTACTATACTTTTTTGGATATATATATATATATATATATATATATAATTTGAAGGATGAATGAAAGGACGTATGAAGGAAAATTCATTTCATTTTCTTGATACAACGTTTCAGGTGAACTTTTCACCCATCTTCGGGTATTGCAAATACAACTCGTGAAAAATAATTTAAGTTAAGAGTCAAACAGATAATCAAAATGACGAATTTATGGAACGTATTTAATGTTAATTAAGGAGGGGGATAGCGATAAATTTACAGGCAATTGATAATTTCTGGATTATTATGTTACGAGTTAAAAATTAACGATTGGGGAAACACATTAAACACATCAGGATAAACCAACCTTAAACAATCAGCCGTTAGAAGATAACTGGGGAGAAAGGGCGAGGAGCGTAAGAAGAAAGAGAAGGTTAGGAGGTGGGTAATATATTTGTTTAGAGTAGTAGTAGTGGGTGAGAAGAAGAATCGGAATTTAAGGAAGGAGAAAGGTATTTAATATACATGGATTCAAGAATCCTTAATGATATTGGATCAGGGGTGGTTTTTAAGATTTTAAAATTGTCTGTTGTGATTTCAGTTTTACAATTAATAGAGTGAAGCCTAACAGGTGAGAATTCTTTCATAGAGAGAACCTTTCCTGTCCTGTGGCTAAGACCCAAATGTGAACAGAACCTCGCCCTCAGTGAGCTCACCTTAGTGTTTCTCGCAGCTTTTTTCGCTGCTGTTTGTTGGCACGCTGGGTGGTTTCGAGCCTCTCCACTGCCCAGTGGGCTGCACATTGTCAACAAGGGCGATCCCCCGCTGTGGTCTCCCATGTATCTCCCCAGTTTACAATTGAGGCAAGTAAACTCGTAAATAACGGAGCACTTCGCTTCAGGCGCGATTCTGTCCTTACAATTGAAGTATAATCCTATGTACTATCTATTTATGAAAATTAACTTAAAGTTGGTATGGAAAAAGAATTTATTTGATAGAGATGTAATTTCTTTTGAAAAAAATTTTATTTAAAAAACCCAGATCCGGAAAGATTATGTAACAGATATCTTTGCAAACAGTAGGGAATTTAAATTTGGGATGGTAAATATTGTTTAAAAATTTGGCCATAATTTTTTCAGTCAGAGACACAGGAAAGCCGTTTTGTTTGAAATAGTTAGTCAGAAATATGACTTCTTGGTCAAATCCGGAGTAGGATGAACAAATATTAATTTCACGGAATATTAGTGTTTTGATGGCACTTATTTTGAAAGAAAAGTCACAAAAACTGAAGAAGTTTTGGCCTTGACCAGTAAAGGTTGGCTTATGAAAAACTTTGGTTACAAATCCAGTTGGGACACGGGAAATGTGGATATCCAAAAATGAGATGGAGGAATTGAGCTCCTTTTCGCAATTAAATTTAATATTAGGATGTATATGATTGGCATATTGCCAGAATTTATCGCAGGACTCCTTTATTGAACAGAATGTATGTATCATCGACAAAGCGGTGATAAAGTAAGGGTTCAATGCTTCCAAGTTCCAGGCTGAATAATTGTTCCTCAAATCAAGACATGAAGATATCTGCGAAGACAGGGCCCAAAGGACTGCCCATTCCCACCCCATCTATTTGGCAGTAGGTTTCGTTGTTAAAAGTAAAGTAATTGTCCTCAACGCCTAGTTTCAGTGTTTCTTTTAAAAGTGGAGGGGTAAATCCATGAAAATTGGAGATGTTAAGGGAAAATGCACGTTGGACAATTATGTCAATGGTTT
Source organism: Ceratothoa steindachneri (assembly GCA_963969495.1). Taxonomy (NCBI): domain Eukaryota; kingdom Metazoa; phylum Arthropoda; class Malacostraca; order Isopoda; family Cymothoidae; genus Ceratothoa; species Ceratothoa steindachneri. The sequence goes on from OZ018328.1 coordinate 119,392,589, forward strand.
GGTCAAGAGGAACATTAGTAGAGAGAGATGAAACATTGAAACTACTCATAAAGGAGGGATAATGAAGCTGAAAATTTTTAATTCTTTAACAAAGGTGAAATTATTTTGAATTTTAAACTGGTTTGAGGAAAGAGGGGGTTATTAAAGGAGCCAAATATTTAGCTAGGTTATAAGAGGGGAGATTATAAGATGATAAAATGGGGTGAAGGGGGATGCCCTCCTTGTGACATTTGGGGAGTCCGTATAGAGAGCCTAGGTAGGAACCGGATACATGCAGGCAGTTGTAAATAAATGAATCCAAAATATTAAGGTTTTCTAACTTGATGGACAAAGATTGAGGGGGGTCAGAGATCTTTTTGAACTTAGAGTTATCGGACAAAACAACATTCATTTTTTCTATGTAATCTAATTTTTTAAGAAGAACGACACCTCTACCCTTATCAGGTTAGGTGATGACTATCTCATTTCTTTTTCCTAAACCTTTGAGTGTTTAGGAAATTAAAAGCGAATTAAAAGACTTGCCCATCATCGGCAAATTTAAGGATTTTCGCTTAACACTGTCATATTTTGCACAGGAATTTTGCCATCTCTCGTGCAAACTCAAATTCTCTTCGCTTTTTTGTGCCCAAATGACATTGATACACTCAAAGGTTTTCTTTCAAAATAAGTGCCATCAAAACACTAATATTCCGTGAAATTAATATTTGTTCATCCTACTCCGGATTTCACCAAGAAGTCGTATTTCTGACTAACTGTTTCAAACAAAACAGCTTTCCTGTGTCTCTGACTGAAAAAATTACGGCTAAATTTTTAAACAATATTTACTATCCCAAATTTAAATTCCCTATTATTTGCAAAGATATCCGTTACATAATCTTTCCGGATCTGGGTTTTTTAAATAAAAATTTTTTCAAAAGAAATTACATCTCTATTAAATAAATTCTTTTTCCATACCAACTTTAAGTTAATTTTCATAAATAGACACCACATAGGATTATACTTCAATTGTAAGGACAGAATCCCGCCTGAAGCGAAGTGCTCCGTTATTTACGAGTTTACTTGCTCCAATTGTAAACTGGGGAGATACATAGGTAGTATGGTGCGCTCACTGAGGGCGAGGTTCTGTTCACATTTGGGTCTTAGCCACAGGACAGGAAAGGTTCTCTCTATAAAAGAATTCTCACCTGTAGAACTGAAATCACAACAGACGATTTTAAAATCTTAAAAACCACCCCTGATCCAATATCATTAAGGATTCTTGAATCCATGTATATTAAATACCTTTCTCCTTCCTTAAATTCCGATTCTTCTTCTCACCCACTACTACTACTCTAAACAAAAATATTACCAACCTCCTAACCTTCTCTTTCTTCTTACGCTCCTCGCCCTTTTTCCTCAGTTATCCTCTAACGGCTGATTGTTCAAGGTTGGTTTATCCTGTGTTTTCCCAATCATTAATTCTTAACTCGCAACATAATAATCCAAAAATATCAATTACCTGTAAATTTATCGCTATCTCCCCCCCCTCCTTAATAAACATTAAATACTTTCCATAAATTCGTCATTTTGATTATCTGTTTGACTCTTAACTTAAATTATTTTTCACGAATTGTATTTCCAGTACCCGAAACGTTGTATCAAGAAAATGAAATGAATTTCCCTTTATACGTCCTTTCGTTCATTCTTCAAATTAAATTGAAGCTCCATAGGAGAAGCCCTAACCAATATATAATATATATATATATATATATATATATATATATATATATATATATATATATATATATATATATAGTCTAGTCAGCTGTCATGTGCATTTGAGGATGATGTCCTCTGGGTGGCCATCGAACCTGTGTGTCCTCGAGTAGCTGAGGAGGCCCAATCGCGACTGGCACTGTTTCTCGCAGCTTTTTTCGCTGCTGTTTGTTGGCACGCTGGGTGGTTTCGAGCCTCTCCACTGCCCAGTGGGCTGCACATTGTCAACAAGGGCGATCCCCCGCTGTGGTCTCCCATGAATTGTAGTTAATGTTGCCTTTCTTCATGTAGGACTTCAATGCTTCCTTCCATCGCCTTTTCTGGCATCCCAGCGCAGTGCCCTGTAGGGGGCCATGTTGTATACAAGATTTTTTCAAATCAACAGCGACGGCTGCTTGGTTAAGCTTGCACTCCACCTTTTTAACCTTTACAAAGACTTTCTTTTCAGAAAGCGAAAAGTGGGGGGAAATCCTGGCAAGTGGCTTATTTTTATTAGCCGAGACGTCTTTCAACCTTTTCAAAGGTCATCTTTTGGGTAAACAGCGTTAAATACAAGGCAATCCTGCAGACTCACTTGCTTCCTGTGATGCAGAAAGACTTTCCTGATCTAGACAGCATTTTCTAGCAGGATCTGGCTCCGTGCCATACTTCGAAAATAATACGCACATTCGGAAATAAGTGGACTTACCGTTATAGATTGGCCTGGGAATTCTCCTCACTTAAACCCCATCGAGAATCTATGGGCTATAATTAAACGTAGAATAAAAAAAAAACTGACTGTTCGACCATGCAGAAGATGATTTGTGATGTTATCAATGCCTGGTACCATAACAAAGAACTGGCCGAAATGTGTTCACATTTGGTTGAATCTATGCCAGAGCGAGTGAAGCAGGTTCTAAAAGCAAAGGTTGGTTATATTTCATATTAAATGTACCATTTTTCGGCAACAGCGCCCGTTTCCCGTAAAGCGAAACAGCCGCGAGCTTCCACCGAGTCGTTAGACTCACAGGAGGCAACACCCGTGAAGATGGCAATGAGGCCATCTTCCGGGTTTCCTAAAGCTGCCCTCAAAAGGTGGACAGCACTAAAAGAGATTCAGCTTATTCGCACACACCCAGTGATAGGATGGGTGTCTTGGAGACGGTGGATCTTCCAAATTCCAAAAGAGGGACCCCCGTATCCGAAGCCGTCCCTCTCGCCTAAGGTTTCGAGGCGGAGGGAGGAAAAGACTAGCATGGCGAGCCCAACGTTTCCCGATAAGTCCTCGAAGGCGACAGCGCATTTTTCGGCCAACAGCGTCCGGAGTTCTGCCTCCGGCAAGCGAACGGCCATTCCCGTGAGGGTCTTCTCTTCGAAGAGGGCCCCCTTATCTCCTCCGAGCTAGGCCTAGAGGGATATTCCTTTAATGGAATTGCCTCGGACTCCGGGCCAACTGGGAGGATCTGCATGGGCTCGTCTTGACCCGTTCCTCGTTAGCTATCTTTTTGCAGGAGTCCATGCTTGCGCGTTTCCCTGCCCACCCTGCCGGGATATAAGGATTTTGTGATCCAACCACCACGGGATGGAGACAGGGCGGGGAGGATGCGCGATTTACACCCGGCATGATGTCGCCGTTCTTCTCTTCCTCCCTTTAGATAGCTCCTTTCAGGCGGTAGCTGTGCAGCTGCACCTTAATAGTAGGTATACTGTTATTTCCGCGTACATTCCACCGTCAGCCGACTTCGACGTCGGGGACTTTCGCCCAGGGTTGGCAAAAAACACAAAATTTTGAGAAAGCCCAATAAAACCTGGGTTTAAAAAAAAAAAAAATGCTACAAGCATTAGAATAACAGAAAAAGAATAGCTATCTTTATTTTTATATAATATTAATAATTAATTAGTTTAGTAATTATATTATAGTAAAAAAAAGATCACAGTAACAGATCACTGATCGAGAATTGTGGGTACCCATGATAGCTATAACCTGTAGAAGGAGAGATGAATTATGAGTCAGTATCAGAGAAATAATCTTAATTTGATACATATTTGTTGAAATTATAAACATAAATATGAATTTTTAATAAAATAATGATAAGTAGCATTCATTTCTTGAAAAACCCCCAAGAAACCGGGGGTTTTCAAATTTGATTTGAAAAAGACCCCCCCCCAAAACGGTAATAAAACCCAGGTTTTTTAGGGTTTGGTTTTTTGATTTGACAACCCTGCCTCCGCCGCGTCGTTTCACGGTTGCCGAGGCACTTTCTCTTGCTCTCAGATCTGATCTGTAGACACCTCTTCTGGGGAGACTACTCGATTAATTCCAGGGGTCAAGTCCTTGCCGACCTGATCGACCCATGCTTCGACACCTGGGTGAGCGAGGCATGGCCTTTCTGTTAGATTTGTTCAACAGTATCTGGGTGGAGGGTCTCCTCCCAGATTCCTGGCGAATAGCTACCGTGCTCGCTATTCGCAATCCAGGGAGAGATCACTCTACCCCTGCCGGTTTCCACCCAATCTCTCTTAACCTCCTGCGTGTGCAAGTTAATGGAGAAATTGGTAAATGTTAGATTAACTTTTTTTATGGACAGCAGAGGCCATCTGTCTTCTGCACAGTGCGGCTTCCGGAAGATCCACTCCACGTCGGATGCTCTGCTCCGACTGGAAAATGCCGTCTGCGAGGCCTTTCTTCGTAGACACCACTAACCCACGGTGTTTTTCGATCTGGAGAAGGCCTATGATACCACATGGCGATACAGTATCATGAAGACTCCACATGATGGGGGCGAGTGGACGCCTCCCAATGTTTATATCTGAATTTTTGCGAGATCGTCGATTCCGCGTACAGTTGGGGAGAGCCCTCTCCGGCCCAATGGAGCAGGAAGAGGGTGTCCTCAGTGTCGCACTCTGCCCTCAGCATCACCTCGGTGCTGCCGGAAGATGTTCTCGCTACGCTCTATGTAGACAACCTTTCGATCTCTTTTAGCGCGGCCCAGATGCCGAAGCGCACAGTCTTAGGTTTTCCTTGGCCAAGACTAAGGTGGTGCACTTCTGCCACCATTCACGGCTTTACCCTGACCCAGACTTATTTCTAAATGGAGATCGCCTGGAAGTGGTGGACTCGCACCGTTTCCTTGGTCTTGTATTTGACCGACGCCTCACCTCAGAGGCTCATCTTCGCAGCCTTATTGTCTCTTGTACCCACACCATGGATATTCTTCGCTCCGTGACGTTCAGGACCTGGCGCGCTGAAAGGGCTACTGCCTTACTTTTTTATCGATCCTTTGTTCGTTCGAAGCTCGACTATGGGTGCGAGTTGTATGCATCTGCATCCGCTAGCCCCGCGCCTTCCTCAGTCACCAATGACTTTCATTTCATCCGCATCTGATCTCGACGGTGCCTATGCCGTTGATAGACGTCAGCCATACCCTAAGCCCCCTGATTCTGCCCAGATCTCCTCCGAAAGCTTCTACAGCGCCGGGAGTATTGCGTTCGGCCATTTTGGAGAACACCGTGTCACGCTGGAACCGTGCCAGTGTATACGGATGGCTCCAAGTCCCAAGAGGGGGTCGGTTTCCACGCTGTATCCCCCGTGTTTGAAGTCAGCGGGGCTCTGCCAGGCGCTTCGTCTGTCTTCACGGCCGAGCTGGTTGTAATACACCGCTCGGTACGCGAGATAACGTGTCGTGCCCGGTTCGGATATGTGATCGTGATTTATAGCGACTCACTAAGCGCCTGCAGTGGTCTCGATGCATTGGAATCTCCGCATCCCCTGATTTGCGATATTCGTGACGCCACGGTTTTGGCGAACCGGGCAGATGTCGAGATTATCTTCTGCTGCGTTCCTGGACATGTAGAGAATGAGGGCGCCAAAAAGTCCGCGCGGACTTGGCCACCAGACCAGCGTTTTTCTCCCTTTTACATGGATTACATTGCAGGAATACGGGCAGCTTGGCAAAGAAGATGGGAGAGGGTCGAGGTGAACTTATGCATGGGTGCTGGGTTCTGCTAAGCTCTGAGTCTCTCTTCACGGGCGAGCTGGTTGCAATACACCGCTCGGTACAGGAGATAACGCATCGTGCCCAGTTCGGAGAGTAAACTGCACTGAGGGCTCTCGGGTTTGCGGTGGATGTCGATATTATCTTCTGGTGTGTTCCTAGACATCTCGGAATTAAGGGCGAGACGCTTTGCCATTTGATGGAGCGCTTGCCTGTAGCTTATTGCGACGACTGTGTTGTCTTCAGACTGTTTGGTACATTCTTGCCTAATGTGCCAGTCTGTGTGATCTTTGCGCACGTTTCCTGTTCCTGTACCGGGACGAGCGGGCTCGCTATCGCTTGTCCCTTGTACTTGGGACGTGTTCCTGTATATAGACTTGTAGACTATGACTTTTCGGGGGAGGCTGGGATGGGTATGCAGTCGTCAGATTGGCTCTTAAAATTAACAAATAATTGCTTGCCCTTTTTGACTCACCTCATCATAGGCAGCGGACGCGTATCTCTTTGTGGGAGTGGTAATGAGAACACCTCTTGTGGCAGGCATGGTATGAGCCGCCACATTTGAGGCAGTGCTTCTCTGTGCAACCCAGGTCTTCGTCTCCCAGATTCGCCGGAGTCGGCAAATCTGCTGCAGTTCCGGTACTGGAGTTCATTGTGGAGTTCTTCCTGGACTCGTATACGTCGTCCCAGCAAATATTATGAGAATTTGTAGGGTTTGTTATTTTACTGTTATTTTAACGATCCTAAACTGAGTGGAAGATTGAATTTTTTTTTTTTTTATGTTGCGAGGTGAAGACGTTTTTGATGACAGAAGTGGTAAAACTGTGGCATGAGGTTCCTGTAAGAAATTATCCACTAGGGCCGTCCAAGTCCTGACCTTAATTTCATTCCTGTCACCGGCCGAAATTTTAAGAGATCCCAGAGACTATAAACCAAACAGGCGTTGGGAGCATGGTTCAGTAGTGGCTCGGATTATCATCTAGCGGGAGTCAGCAATTGAGAAGCTGCAGACCTTTTATCAGGATGCCATTGTAGGTTTGTCGTGCGGTTTCGGCGAAGGTCGGGATGCTGTTGAGTACTAGAAGGTTGGGTAATATTGCCATGGGTAACTTCGAAGTGATTGCTGCCACGATTTCCATTTGGGGGCGGGATAGAGGCTCCTGCATAGTCCTCGAACTCGCTGGTTCGAAGAGAAGTCCATAGTCGTATCCAGTGGGGTGATCAAGAGTTTTCATAGATCGGCATGGTGTCCCTATTATCATCAAGGGATGCAATCGCTAATCGCCCCGTAGAGTAGCCCGCGAAAGGCTATATGGACCAATGCCTCAAAAGGTGTCAAGAGTGCTATGACTCCTGCGAAAAAAGCAACGAAACGGAGAGCTTAAGTGATTGGTTTACAGGCACCAATTCAACCAGACCATCATCATCTCTAGCAGTTTGCTCAAAAAGCTGGTAAGAGCGATAGATATCTCCGTCCCTGCCCGGTTAATTAAACAAAGGGCAAGACAATGCTAACGCGCCCTATGAGGTTGTATAAGTTAAGTAATAACAGAAGTGTGGATGAAGGTTCCGAAACATATTACATATAATGGATCCCGTCAAGGGCAATTTTTTTTCAATTCGCACATGTGGCGACTGCCTTCATGGACACAAGTCACCGTAAAAAAAAACAATATAACAGGGAAAACATAAAGTACGCACGTAAGAGCCTCCGGGAAAGGGGGATCCCTCCCGGCGAACGAAGTGCGACATACAACAGAGTCGAATAAAAGGGAAGAAGTCAGCCTCCTCCAAAAATTTGCTATAGTCCACAAGTCTGTGTACACGAACACGTCCCAAGTGCAAGGGACAAGCGATAGCGACCCTACTCGCCCCAGTACTGGGACAGGTAACGTGCGCGAAGACCACTCAGCCTGGGACATAAAACAAGAATGCGCTCTGCCAAACAGTGTGGGGTTCAAGGCAGTTATCACAGTAGGGCGCAGGAGATTGCTCCATCAAATGGCAGTGCAGCCCGCGAGTGGGCCCAATTCGAAGAGACCTGAAATTGGCGCCGCATTGGGAACAGTTGCGGCGCAATGACCCAGAACTTGAGTTGCCCTCGGCGTCTCTCATTTTCTTTGCCAAGGCGCCAGGAGGGCCCTCCTGATTCCTATCAGTGTGTGTGTGTGAGGAAGATCCAAATGCGGGTCTGGTCGCCCAGGCCTCGCGAATTCTTTGGTGCCCTTATCCCACTGACTTCAAACAGAGGGAATACGGCTTGGAAACCGACATCCTCCTGCAACTTGGAGTCATCCCTATACACTCGCACGGATCGAGCGTGACACGAAGTGTACTCCTAAAATGCCGAACGCAATACTCCCGGCGCTGTAGATGATTTGGGAGCAGATGCGGTGACAAATATTCAAATGTGGCAACTTCCAGGGTGGCGTGTGGGCAGAATCAGAGGTGCCACTGACCCGAGAGCTTCACCGAACACACTAATGATTTTCTTGGTCCTAGGTATGACTGGCCTCTCTCGGCGGCATAGGCACCGTCGAAGTCGGCGGTGGATGCAATGAGAGCCGTACAGGCGCATATTAGCAGATAAGTAATTTACTAGAAAAATTGACGTCTCCACAATGTAGAGAGAACCGGCCTTGTTTGCATAGCAACTAACCGGTTAAAACTGGTGTACACGATCATTTCTTGCCAGCTCTCATACATATACCATGCCTAAGAAATCTGTCAGACCTCTCTTTCCATGAGCTTATTATAAAGATGAGCCATCAAGATTGTTTTTCAATTGGAGACATTAGTGAAACTGCCAAGCACTCCAAATTGGTAGGCGAGGGAAGGATGAGAAAAAAAAAGAAGACAGCCATTTTCCAAATTGTGAAGGAGTGTTTCAAGACAGCTGCAGCAGTTTCTTAAGAGCCTGCGAGATTTTGGCCATCAATGACTACAAGCACCTCTGCTAGATGGGTCTTAACGTTAAGTGAAGACACGTATGCTCACCACGAAGAGCTGCGGGCATTTTTCGAAACACACTGGAACCTAGCCGTAGCTCGACGAAATTCACCGCAAGTAAAATTGTTCGGCCGGTGCTTATAGCGCATGTAGGCATAATGCTTCTGTTTGAGGGCCGACGACCACGGAAGCGGTCGGCGTGCAAAATGGCCAGACATTGTAGGAATAGTAGTTAGGCCCACGGCGATGAAGTTACTTTAGAATAACTCACGGCCTCATCCACCGACCTAAGCTTCTCGACTGGGACAATGAAATCGGTCATTACCTGAAATGAGTGTCGGCGCCAAGCATATTCAAGGGGGTTCTTAGTCGGCATCGGAGTGTTTGAAACCGGGGCACGCGCCCACCATGTTCTCCCAATTGGCCCGGAGTTTGCGGTTAGTTAATTAAGGAATATGCTTCCCCAGGCCTAGCTCGGAGGGCATGCGGCCCTCTTCGAAGAGAAGACCCTCACGGGAACTGCCGTAATTTACTGGAGTCAGACCTCAGCGGTTGGCCGAAAAATATGTTCTCTTTCTGTCTTATCGGTGGGGCAGGGGTGCGCTTTAAGTCTTTTCCTCCCTCCGCATCGAAACGTTTGGAGTCCTTACTCGGTGACCAGACGTCTCGTATCGACCCATCCCGGGACGCCTTTTGTCCCGTACTTTCAATATTTGGAGAAAAAAAAATGACACGAACCGGTGCAGTGTAGAGCCGATCAATTTAGAGTTACAGATAAAGTGCAATTTCACACTGTCCGGTTCTGAGTTCATCACAGTTGGATTCAGTACAAAGTGTGACAAATGAAAAATAATAACGGGAAAATAATTTTGAAAGGATGATGGAAAGGTTTTCATCATATGGATTTTAATTTCTGCAATTTATTCAGTATATTATGGCAAGTCACCTTAGTTATAACCCCCTCCCTCTCTGGGATCTTTTCTTCAGGGGTTGTTCCCAGAGAGACTGGCCTTCTCGTGGCGAAAGGGGGTCAGCCCTGGGCCCCTTAGGGGACCCATGGTGCTGCCAACAAGACTTTTAACATGCCCCTATTACGATCTTCCACTGCCCTTTATTTCCCCCTCTTCCTTCACCTATCTAGTGGTCCTTATAGATACCGTCCTCTGCTCGTTTAATGGATTGATTCCGAATTGTTCCTTCATAAAGGTGAAAGAGGCTGGGCATCTCCACCACTTTCGTTTACCGAATGCCCAAGGAGAAACCCATCGTTGGTCCCTTTTCTCCGTGCGTGGGAGAACTCGGGCAGCCTCTTAGGTTTCTAAAGATGGTGTGGTGGATCCGTATCCATTCTCCAAGAGGACATACCGGACGTAACTGATTGTATAGTTGCAGTAATTCCAGGCCCTTATAGGCCTCCATGGTGGGGAGTCCCGAGGGAGAATGCAAAGTTTTTTCTTTTTGCAATAACTAGCCATAAACCAAAAACCTCCCTTTCTCGTAAGGGTTCTCGTACCAAACGTTCCTTAGCTCCCCTTTCAGCCTTTCCTCGCTCGTTGGACCCCTATTCCAACGAAGTAGACCCAGATCTAGATTATCCTCGCTTTCTTGTCATGAATTCATCATCCGACATCCCACTTGCAAAAGTCGATGTATTTGACGTCAATGAATCTTTTGAGTCCCGCTGTGGGGAACCCCGCCGGATGTGGTCAAGAGTCAGTGGTTATGACGTAGTCGAGGTGTCATCCCACTCTCAACACAACCTTGTGCGAAATCTATCTTCGAGAGCTGAAATTCCAATAACTGTCTCGCCCCATCCGCGTCTGAATTTCGTCAAAGGTGTCGTCCGTTCAAACGAACTAAAGGACTACGACCCCACCCGCCTTCAGAGTAAGCTCAGTACCCAACGTGTCACACACGTACACAGGGTAACTAAAAGTCCGTTCCGCCCTTCACAGGACTTAGGCCCCATCCTGATCCAAACTGGCAGATATACAGCTCTCTCAGATCACCTTTCAACCCATGATCCGATGGAAGCAGTTGATACTCCAACATCACTAATCGCGTCGGTTGGACCAACTCCTCAGACACCGAAAATACCCTCGACCCATAAATCTGGATCTACCGGCCGAAAATCAATTACAATCAAGGGCCTCGGTTGGTTCTCCAAAACCTACGAAAAGCCCCAGTTACTGCTCCATCTAGGATCTCTGCCCTTGCAAAAGTAGGCTCCTCAAAATCAGCTCTCCGTCTCCCAAGCGCTTTGGGACGAACCTCGAAATACAATATCGGCCACAAAAGAGAAAAAAATATCCACAGTGGTATATAATCGTCCCACATAATATCTCCCATTTTACAATGGAATTGCCAAGGCGTTCTTCCAAAGTGGGAAGAACTCAAAATTCTTTTGACGACTATCCAACTCGCTGTTATTTGTCTTCAGGAGAATAAACGGTATACCCCCCTTTCCGTCGGTACCCGGATTTCTCACTTTCAACTCTATTGCTCCTGCTGGAAGCTCCTCTCATGGGCGGGTGTCAATCATAGTATCTTCATCCCACCATGTTTCTCCCATCCCCCTACATACTTCCCTCCAAGCTGTTGCCTTGAGGGTTTTTCTTACTAAGCTTTTTACCGTTTGCTCTAATTACCTACTCCCTTGTTTATCATTGTCAAGACCTGACCTTTTAGAACTTATAGACCAGTTGCCCTGCCCATTCTTATTACTAGGAGATTTTAACGCCCGTCACCCATACTGGGGTGACATCACTCGAAATGCCAAAGGCAGTGTTTTAAAGTCTCTTTTATTATCTGACCTTCTTTGTGTTTTAAATACTGGCGATTTTACCTCTTATGTCCAGACGGACTATTTTAGCTGTGTTGACCTGTCTGTTTGTTCCCCGGATTGCTTCACGGAATTTCGATGGTCAATTCTTGACAATCTCCATGGGAGTGACCACTTGCCTATTGTCTTGTCGGCCCTTCAAGTTAGCCCTTATACAACCATGCCCCTTAAGTGGCAGATTGGGAAGGTTTCCAAGAGGCGTCCTTCACAAGTGCATCCTTGGGGACCTTCAATTGAGTGGACGCAGCACTAGAATACTTTACATCGACTATCTACAATGAGGCAACACAGCATCCCACGGAGGCGACCCGCCACGGGCCGCTCAACCGTGCCCTGATAGACCTCGACGTGTGCAACAGCTATCAAAAATTACAAGTTAGCCCATGCCCGATTCCGGAAGAACCCAACTTTCTGCAACAAAGTCGACCGAAACCGAGCCCGTGCGCTTCGCCAAATAACCCTTCGTCAGGCTCGCCGAAATTCATGGCGCCGTTACGTTTCATCAATTTCCTCTGACACATACTGCTAAGATCTGGAAGAGGATTAATAAGATCAGGGGCAGTTATGCTAATCATCATACCCCCATGGAGAATGACGGCCTGGCGGTCAGCAATGCTTTTGCTGACCATTTCCTCGCCGTCAACAGTGTCAGCTTCACAACAAAATCTAACCTTCTATATAACGCTCTATACAGCATCCATGAGCTGCATAGCGCCTTGTTCTTTCGCAGATCTACTTCCCCTGGCCGTGACGAGATATATTTCGATATGATACGGCACCTACATGCACGCTCTCATCTCTTCTTACTTGATTTGTACAACCTTATATGCGCCCTCATCATAGCGCATTGGGATCATCCTTTCCTTTGTCAAACCGGGCAGGGACGGGTTGGACGCAGATCACTACCGCCCCATAGCTCTCACCAGCTGTTTGAGTAAGTTGCTGGAAAAGATGATATTGGAGTGCCTAAACTGGTTCCTAGAAACCAATCACCTTCTCTCTCTATTTCAACGTGGTTTCCGCAAAGATCATAGTACCCTTGACCTACTAGTACGTTTCGAGGGATCGGTCCGGAAAGCTTTCTCATGAAAGCACCGAGTCCTGGCCATATTTTTCGATATTGAAAAAGCCTTTTTCCGTCACTTATTCAAAGTTTTTTAGCATCTCGATCCTTCAAGGTACGTGTTGGAGACGCGTACTCTGACCTGCAACCCCAAGAGGAGAGAGTTCCTCAGGGCAATGTTTTAAGTGTCCTTTGTTTTATAATTGCCATCAATGATATTATTTCGTCTCTCCCAGAGGGTGTATCGGCAACTGTGTTTGTCGATGATTTAGCACTATACCGTTCCTCACCTCGCCTTCCATCGGCAGCGTGTCGGCTACAACTGGCGGTCGATGCTGTATCCAAAAAAGCACATCTTAAGGGATTCCGCTTTTCCACGAACAAAACCAAAGCAATGTATTTCCACCGAGGCAGAGGGGTTCTTGTTCCGCCATCTATCTCCCTACAAGGCGAAGATATAGAGTTTGTCTCCTAGTTTCGGTTCCGTGGCGTAACTCTCGATCCAAAGTTAGCCTGGTTACCACACCTACGCCGACTTCGAACAGGCTGTCTGCGGGCTCTAGACATTTTGAAAGTCCTCTCACACTTCGTGGGGCAGCGACCGACATTGTGGACATTATACACAGCCCTCGCCCAATCCAAATTGGATTATGGCTGTCAAATTTACTAATCGGCTTACCCTTCAGCCCTTAAAATGTTGAACCCCATTCGAAACCTCGGAGTTCGCCTTTCTAGTGGATCCTTCCGTACTTCTGTCAACAGCCTTTACTGCGAGAGTGGGGTACTCCCTTTGCCCTACCATAGACTTCAAATCTACATGCGATACCTCTGCCGAGTACCGCAAGCCCCTGTATCAGAGGCTTACAGATGCCTGTATGCTGCCGAATCAACGGCAGCATATGATAAGTTGCCATCTTTACCCCGCCCCTTAAGCCTTCGCATAGGAGATTATCTCTAACCTGGGTGCTTCAAGGGTCCTTACTGACGCCTAGTTGGTGTGCTCCTCTCCCCACAGTATGTACCAACATGTGGAGCCTGGAGAAGTCCTCCATGGACCCTCGCATCATTAAGAGCCTGTTCTTAGAGCATTCGATCTCCCACAAACAATGCTGCCCACTATACACGGATGGCTCTAAGTCGGACGGTGGCGTGGGCGCCGCAGCCATCTACCCAGGAGGAGAATTCCTAACTCTATCTTTGCCGCCAGCAGCATCCATTTTTACAGCTGAACTTTCAGTAATCCTTTTAGCGTTTACACTCATCCAAATTTGACCTTTTATGGATTTTGTCATTTTTCCTGACTCAATGAGTGTTTTACAGTCAATTAGATCTTTTAATGCGTCCCATTCCCTAGTCACAGAAATTTGAAACTGGCTGATCCAAAATGCGTCCCTGATATAGAATTATTTTTTGCTGGGTCCCTGGTCAACGAGAGGGCTGATCGGCTGGCCTGCTCAGCACATTAGCGCCCTGAGAACTCTGCTCTGCCTTTTGGGGACTACTTTCCTTCAATAAGAAAATATATTTTTCAACTGTGGCAGAATGAATGGGATGACTGTTCATCATCCAAACTATACAAAATTACAAGTTCTATTCACTCTTGGTCCTCGAGCCGTCATAGAATGTGGTCTTTGGAGGTAGCCCCTTTTTCCTAGTTCGCATTGGCCACACGAGACTTACTCACGGCCATCTTGTTTCGGGTGATGTTCACATCAGCCCTTGCTGTCGTTTTTGCGGTGGGGACCAATCGGTTGCCCACCTTTTATTGGATTGTAGCCATTTCGCCATTCTTGGGTTGTCCTGCTTCCCGACCCTTTTAACTATTCCTCAACACACTCGTCTTCGATTCTTATTGACGGAGGAATCTTTTAACACGTCGTTTTTAAATTTTTTGTCATAAAGTGGTCTCCTCCACCTTTTATAGATAATTTACCTCGTTTCATCCTAGTTGCCATATAAAATCAACTTGGATTGGGCAGCAACCCACTGGTTCCTTACTCTAAACCCTTAGTTATAATATCCATTAAAGCTGTATATTGTTCAACTACCTCTCCAATTTATGTGTCCCTTATTTCACTTTTCAAAATCTGGTCACCCTGGCCTTACTAGCCTCTACATGGGTGAGTCTAACGACTCAGTGGAGACGCCCCACGGTTTCGCTTTATTGGAAACGGTCACGATGGGGGAAATAGGGGCTGAGTCCTGTTTTTTATCGAGGGTGAGAGTGAACACTATGCTGGCAGCTCTACCTGTTGAGGGTCCGGGGTGAGTAGAACCCGCAGAAGGGTTCTGAATGTGCGTGCCAACGACCGTGCTTGTAGGCCTGGAGAAGACAGGGGAGAGGGTAACCGGGTTTTGTTTTTTTTTAAATCGAGGCATAAGATGTCTTTTGTACCGCCTGACGAGCCAAAGATGATCCGTAGCCTGAATGGCCAGGATTTCCTTCCCTAGGAGATACGCACTGCATTGCTTCAAAGAAGCTGGGTGCGGCTCTCCGGAATACACATGCTTGGCCATGCATAATAGGGACTTATACTCTACAACCCCCGAGCAACAAACATACTTCGGGTAAACTCAACTTTGAACCTATATTTGCGCGGCAGTACCACAAATGCCTTCACAATACCAACCGACACGCACCGACTCAGGTCGCCTGACACAGTCGAACGTGACCCCTCCTTGTTTTATCATCACACGCTCGACCTTGACCGCTACTTGGTCGGTCAGCTCTAAGGTGCTGTTATATATGGAGTAGTCCACGAGTTGCTTCACGTAAATCACTCCGTTCACGAAGTTCATGGTAGAGTGCGCCATCACACTCACCGGCCAGTCATTACTTGCCTTCTGGCACTAATCATGGCCGCTTCGGAGGGAACCGAGTCATTCTACAAAAGGCCCCCGTCCAAGAAACACGTCACTTTCGGTTCTCTACCGATCAAACTATCTAATGCTCTCCTCTGATGGATCATGTCGCCGTTGTTTAGTTTAGTTTAAGAGAAAGCAAGGTGGCAGCTGCCCAATCCTAATGGATTCTTAGTGGCAGCACTGTTAAAACGGGGTCGCCCGAAACAAGTCAGAAGAGGTATGGGAGAGACTCAATAAAAATGGGGAAAAGCAAAGGATTAAAAAAAACTGCAACACATAGAGGCGCAAACTTAAATTACCGGCATGCAGCACGCATTCTAAAAACAAGGGCGGCTGGGGCAGCAAACAAATGACATCCGCCAGCCGCAAGGAAGTGCACAAGATAAAAGATAAAACAAACCTAAACACAAAGATGGAAAGAATCTATAAAAGGGATAAAACGCCACTTCGTAATAGAAATCTAAGGGGTCCTCTGATAAAAATAAAGGGTAGGGAAGCAAGAATTTCGAAGAGAAGCAAGGCGGTGACAAACTACTAAAATATGAGCCACAAACAGCTCGCCACCGCAAAAGAGGTAACTCAGCCTCCACCCGAAACTAATAGCCATGGGTGAGTCTCGTGTGCCCAATTCGCAACCTGCAAAGAGCAACCTCCCAAGACCTGAGTCGCTGAGAGTTAGAGGACCAGGAACGGACAGAGCGTTTAATAAGGGACGGCTTAGAAAAGGAGACCGAATCCCATTCTCTCTCCCACAAACAAAAAACATACGCCCTGATTACGGGGTAGGAATCCCCTAAAGAGCAGAGGGGCTGCATTCGGCACCTCGAGCGCGGCCGATCAATAACCTCGTTGCCCAGGAGCCCAACAGAAAGCCACCCTGTAACGGGAGGCATTTCTGACTAGCCAGGAGCGAATCCATAAAACCAAAGGGTGTGTGGACGTAAAAGAGCGAACTGCCTCCAGAGCAGGCCGGGAATCGCTAAAAACAATAAAATCTGAAGAATTGAGGGATAAAATAAAATTAAAAGCCAAAAGAATGGCCGTCAACTCTGCAGTAAAACCGGATGTTACAGGAGGGAGAGCGGACTGAACAGACTCCGTGGAGGACACCGCGGCTGCCCCAACACCGAGGTCCGACTTCGAGCCGTCAGTATAAATGGGACGCTGGTAAGCATGAGAACACGCATGTTCAAGAAACAGGCACTTTAATAGACGAGGGTCAGTAGATCCTTTCTCGAAATACCAAAATGCAGTACAGACCTCAGGAGGGCGGACGCCCCAGCACGGAGCTGGCGGGAATGGGACGGCCAACACCCAGGAAGGAGAGATGGCCGCCGATCAAAAGATGTCGAAGAGGACAGGGCAAAAAGGCACTCATGGACTGGGGATGAAGGGTATTGCTGAACAGGAATCGTAGGCACACCTGCAGCTGGTGGTATTGCAAGGAAAGCACGCCACCCTCAACAAAGAGGCTATGGATAGGCGAGGGGTCAAGTATCTTCAAGGCAGAAGGAGACGCTGAAGAATACACCTGGCAACCGTGTTCCAGCCGGGATTGGACCAGTGCCGAATAAAGCGACTACAAGGTGCTCCTATCACCACCCCAAGTAGTGTGGGATAAAATCCTAAGCAAATCCATAGCCTTCGA
Source organism: Ceratothoa steindachneri (assembly GCA_963969495.1). Taxonomy (NCBI): domain Eukaryota; kingdom Metazoa; phylum Arthropoda; class Malacostraca; order Isopoda; family Cymothoidae; genus Ceratothoa; species Ceratothoa steindachneri. Next base: position 119,409,685 of record OZ018328.1, read on the forward strand.
ACAGGATGCCATCAAGCGACGCAAATGGGGGACCCAAGTGAGCTTGCTATCTAGCATTAAACCCAAGAACTTAAAAACGGGAACATATTCAATTGCCGTGCCATCCAAGAAGAGGGGGGGGGGGGAGGACCAAGGACACTATAGCAATGCCTCTGGGAAACTTAAATATTATATACATCAATTATTATGTAAAATTCATATGCAATTATTTTACTTAACTTTGTCAATTTAATCTTTCAACTATTTTACTTAACTTTTGTAAATTAAATAATTTTATGTACAACTTAATAATTAATTCGTTTATTTTACTTGTCAATTCATTTAACGTACTGTTTCAAACATCATCTCTTAAGATTTCACACAAACAAACAAACACATGCTTTCAGCTGACCAAATGGCACACTATTCTGCCCCAGTCGACTCGCAACATTCGTCGTATAAAGGTCGGTAATCATTCCTTCTACAATTAGTCATTTACCTCCAAACAAATCATAATTAGTTAATTCCACTTTCTCTCACAATTCTTTGCAAACGACCATACGAGAGTAGGTCCTAATTATATTTACTTCTCATATTGCAGCCCCTAATTCACAGTCCATCATAGTCACTATATTATTCACTATATTATTTCACCATATTATTCCACCATATTATTTCATATTTATTTCACATACTTCAATTCTATTCGCATCTTGTTACTGTAAATCATATGTTACAATATTTTACATTGTATACCTAATCTACTTATCTCATTGTACATTCGTTGATTCTATGAATATATTTATATTTGTTTAATTGTTTTTCTTAAACCCCAGTTCATTATTTAAAAATTTATTTCGCTGTCGTCTTAGGCCTAAAAACTATCCGCCGACAACTTCGATCAAACAAATTTATGGTTATGGTTTTCGAAATGCCATTTAGGCTGATTTATTAACATAAAATAAATCACATGAATAACCATATACTATAACACCACGACCCCGATAAAAATGCATGGCCTTCGTTTTGGTGACCGAAAAACGGAAACCCTTTGAGACAGCACGACCCGACACGGCAGCAATTGCCAGCTGTAATCGACGGGCAGCAGAAGGCAAGCGGGTAGATGAACAAAACTGCGCCAAGTCATCCACAACGAGGAGAGCCAAAACCTCCTCCGGAAGAGTGGACGCCAGACTATTAATGGCAACGGCGAAACATGTCACACTCAAAACACACCCTTGTGGAACACCCTCCTCTTGAATCCGCAAGCCTGAGAAGGCATCCCAAATACTGACCTTAAAATTACGGGACGATAAAAATTCTTGAATTCAAACAGGTAAAAAGCCCGTAAAACAGACTCTTACAAACGAATGAAGTGGTCAAGAGTACTACGACCGCTGTGAAAACCGCACTGAAATGGAGAGAGGAGCGAGTTGGACTCCAAAAACCAAGTCAGGCGAACTTGGACAATCTTCTCTAACAACTTACTGAAGCAGCTCGTAAGAGCATTCGGACGATAATGACGGGTCCAATCCGCCCCTACCGGGCTTGAGAAAGAGTAGAGCAACCCCCACACGCCAGTGGGATGGATAGATTCCTTTTACCCAAAGCAGGTTGTAGAGGTCAACCCCAAAATAACTCCGAGTGGGGATGGAGACGACGGAGAGAGTCGCAGTGGATGCAATCATCACCGGGAGAGGTGGAGTCAGTGAGACAAAGCATCCCGCAGCTCATAGACGGAAAAGGGAGAATTATAAGAGAATGTGGCGCACGTGGTAAAATCTAAAAGGCGAGATTCTATGGTGACCTTATGATCGAGAAACCGTCGAGGATAGCAACCAGCGCTACTCACCAAAGCAAAATGGTCAGCCAGAGCTTCGCTGACCAACCGGCCAGCGGACATAAGCGAGCCTCCGATGTCCAGAGTGGGGATGGCATGACTAGCGTAGCACCCACGGATCTTATTGACCTGCTTCCAAACCCGAGTCAGCCAAGACTCACGGGGAGCACGACAGGGTCTTTTAGCGGATGGCACGAGCCCGGTTCCGATCGACCTTATTCGAGACGGTCGGGTTTCGCCTATAATGGTAAGGAAACCCGGGAGGCCTCAATAAAGGAAGCCTCCCGGAATTTAACCCAATTTGCTCGCCGCAGATCCCAACGAGGAGGGAGGGAAAGGCACGGGCCAGAAAGGGCGGCCAACAGGACTATCGGGAAGTGATCACTGCCGGAAAGGTCGTCCCGAATCGACCACCGGAAGTCGAGGAAACAGTCGGGTGAACATAAGGACAAGTCTACAGCACCAAACGAATCCGTTTGAACATGGTAAGAAGCAAAGTCGCCGGAATTTAAAAGAAAAAGGGAATCAGATAATAAGAGTGACTCAACCACTCCGCCCCGGGGATTACGGACAGTATCACCCTAAGATGGGTGGCGAGCATTAAAATCAAGTAATAAAAACGGGTAGGTAAATAATGACTTGTGAGCTCTAAAAGGTTAGACCGACTCAAACTAAAATCCGGGGTGATGTATACAGAACAAACTGGTAAAAGCTTGGAAGTAAAAACCCTCGCAGCAACAGCCTGCAAGGTAGTACGGACGGGAAATGGTGCAAAGAATAGCGAAGAGGACATTAAAAGCGAAGCACTACCGTGGGACACGCCCCCGGCCGGGGGTATGGAATTAAACACCCTGAAGTGCCGGGAAGGGGCGAGTCCCAATCTTATTTTCTTGAAAACAGACCACTGAGGGCCGAACGCTAGAAAGCAAGAGCTGCACTTCCTCCCACTTGGGGAGAACCCTTTGACAATTCCATTGTAGGACGACAGACATTACTGTCGTCTCGACACTAACGTCGGGATTCTAGTGACGGAGACCGTCGAAGGTTCCCGACTATTAGAAGGCCCAGAAGGGGCAAGCAACAAATTGCGGTGAGCCGGGGACGCACCCGGCACGGACTTGACAGCGTGAACGGCGGGAGACGACAGCTGAGAGCCGGATCACCGCCGGGAGGGCTCATGGCCCGGAGAGAAAGGGAGATCGAGCAGAGACGGAGGAGAACTAAGATGCGAAGAAGCTGAAACAGAAGGTGAGAAGGGAACAGGGTCAGAGGGTAAGGAGGAAATAGGATCAAATGGAGAGGAAGGAGCAGGGTCAGAGGGTGAGTAGGGAACAGGTTCAGAAGGAGATGAAGGCACAGGAGTAGGAAGCAAGGGAGACGAAACTGGGGTATGAGACATAGAAGACTGCACAGAGGTAAGGGGCAAGGAAGACGGGACTGGGGTAGGAGGCAAAGAAGACGGAACCGGGTGAACTTCCTCCCGGATAATTACCTCGATGAGGCCAACGGGGGAGACCAGCGAAGAACGGAGAGGAGAAGACATCAAAACAGAGGATGCCTCAACAACCGGCTCAGGCGCCAAACCAGCCTCATCAAAGGTAGCGCGCTTGGACTCCGAACGGGGTGAGGAGGAACCCTTCCGTTTGCGCTGAGGCAAAGGAACGGGAGGAGCAGCAAGGGCAAATGCCTGGAGAAACTACCGGATATCCTCCAGCGTCTCAGCTCGGTCGGTCTCACGGTCCGCGATATAGGGAGGAACATGAGAAGAGACCAATGACAAAGGAGAGGGCGCAACGGAGGAACCGCGAGAAGGGACCAAAGGCAGGAGAGAAGGAGCAACAGTGGGACCGCGAGAAGACAAAGGACGAGTGGGACGACCAGGAGGAGGACGGCGGGACGCCCCATCGCGGAGAATGTCAGAGAAGAGACGGCCAGAGGGGGGGCGAGCTGCGCCTCACCCTACGGCGGGCCTCGCAGAAGTCCAGTCTGAGGGAGTCCCGAAGAGCCAGGATCTCCTCCTCAAAAAGGAATACGGGACAAGCACGCAAAGCCGCGCTATGAGAACCTCCACAATTGGCGCAACATTCATGATTTCCACCAGAGGAGCCATGATGCGCCAACGCACAGGCCACACAACGACGAGCCTGCCTACCATTGATGCTCATATGGCCAAACTGGTGGCAATTAAAACAACGTCTGGGGAGCTCGACATATGGGACACAGGGACACGAAGATAACAACAAGGAGTAACAACAAGGAAAGAAGGTACCCTAGGAGACCTTACGGTCCATTCAAAGAGGGTACCATTGGACTTGCAATCGAGCGGGCACATGGCTGCTCAATTGTTTTGCGTCCCTAAACGGCCACTTTTCAAGACCTTGTCTAGTCTTGACTTGAACTGGTCAACAGATTCACTGTTGACAACTTCCACTGGAAGTGCGTTCCACTTACCGCAGATACTGTAGGTGAAAAAGTTTCCACACAGATTGCGGTTGTAATGCTTCAGTTTAAGTTTGAAGCCGTGATTGCGCGTTCTGTTCTCACTCAGTGTGAACATATCCCGGTAGTCAACATTTTTGAACCCTCGAAGTATTTTGAAAACTTCGATGAGCTGACCACGCAGTCTACGGGTTTCCAGCGAGAACAGATCGAATTCCCTTAGTCTATCCTCATAACTTTTATGTCGGATAGAGGGAATCAGCTTGGTTGCCCTGGCTTGTACGCGTTCCAATCTCGCGATGTCCTTTCGCAATGAAGGACTCTAAAATTGTACGGCATACTCCAGGTGCGGTCGGACAAGTGAGTTGTACAGGCACAGTACAATCTCCTGGTTCCGATAACCAAACTGGCGCTTAATATAGCCTAGCATTCTTTGGGCCTTTTTCTCCGCCTCAATGCACTGTTTCGAGAACTTGAGGTCACTAGTGATTGTTACACCCAAGTCCTTCTCAGTGTCGGTGGATTCCATAGCAGTGCCCTTAAGGATATACTGAGATTGGGGGTTTCTGTGGCCGATATGCATCACTTTGCATTTCCCCACGTTAAAAGGCATTTGCCACGTGTCCGACCACTCCCCAATCTTCCGAAGATCTTCCTGCAGGCGGGCAGTATTTCCATCCTTTGCAACGTTCATACCAAGCTTGGTATCGTCGGCAAATTTGGAAATCTTGGCAACCATGTCACCGTCCATGTCATTGACGTAGATGATGAATAGTAGTGGTCCCAGGACAGAACCTTGAAGCACCCCGCTAGTAACGGGCACCCACTCAGAAGACTGTCCATTCACCACCACCCGTTGCCGTCTGCCACTTAGCCAGTTCTCGATCCAGCGCGAACAAACTTGGGCAGATCCTGACGCTCAAAGGTAACGATGAGCGTACTCGTACGAACCTTAGCGGGACCAACAGACTTAGAAACCCTATAAACGTCCGTAACCCTCTGGGACGAAAGTTTATCTTTTAGTCTCAAAACATCATATTGCAATAATTCGTCGGAGCGAATCACTCCCTTAACAAAATTAAGGCGAGGGTGGGGCACAACCAAAATCTGGACTTCCGAATTGGAGGCCAAATCCCGTACGGCACCACACTGCTCTCGCGAAGATAACTCAACCACTAAATCGCCACCACCACGCGCCCACATACGGTGGGGCGCACCACAACGGGACTTAAACTCCTCATTCAAATCAAACACGTCCAATTTAGAAAGCAGGGACCCGGAACTGGAATTCAGCACCAGGAAACGAGGATAATCGAAATCAGGATCTATCTCTTCTGCGAAGGGATCTAACAAGCGCGGAAAATAGGGCTTATTGATAGGCATAGTACGAGAACCTGGGAGAGAATTTTTATTATTATTACCCATATAAAGTAGAGTATAAAAGGGGGTGCGAACTCGCGCAGCGCAGTCACTGTCTACCGTCGAGACACCTACTCGGAGCACCGGCCCAACCAGGAGGGTAAGCCCGTCGACCCTTGACCCAACCATCGTATTAAAGATGGCTGGCCAGCCTCGGAAATTTACCGGTGGTGAAGTAAAGACCCCAAGAGCGCCACGGCGGCCCAGGCACCGACCTACCAACACAGGCAGGACCAGCTAAAGGGTCGCGCCCCCTGACTGACAGCTCTGATACACCGAGATTGACAAACAAACGTAGATGGAAGGACGATGCAGGGTGTTAGAGAATTGGTACAAAAGACGAAGTTGGGATTGGAAGGAGAAAAAAGATGCCAAGTATGGCCGGACGGGGCGCTGAGTCCCGTCAGCACGGCGGTCAGAAGAGCAAATCGCTGTGCCTCTTACGGGGTGTCATCGTTGTCTAACATGCTGCCATCAGTGGCGTGAATAACCAGAAAGCGTTAGTAAGGGGCTTCCCACTTGCCGATGAGACCGCGTGCAACTCTTGCCCTCTTGGTCTTTTTCTTTCTCACCTCTTTTTTAGAGAGAGAAAGAGCAAGTTAGGGAATGAACCCACTTCTCTCCAACACAGACAGGAGCCCTTAGGCCAGACGGACTGGCCTTTGCAAGATTCTGCTCCGAGATAAACAAGGTTTTGGCTGTTAAAGGGGCACAAACCTGAGGAGGAGGTTCCTCCTCTCCTTGAGAGTCTTCTAGAGGACTATCCTCGTCTTGTCGAACCAGGCAGGTTTAAAATGAAGGACCTTAGTGGGTCATGTTCTCACTTGCCCCTTCCCGCCCCCCCCGACACCTAAATGTGTGGTCACTATTGAGCCGCTCCCATTGAGAGTGGCCAATTTTGGACGCCTGGCTCTTACTCTTATTATTATAATTGGTGCCTGTCTATTACGACAAACCAGTTAGCTAGCACTTCAACCGCTAAGGGCTATATCGTGTTGAATCGTGTCAGGACCTATTGGAGCATCGGGTACTCTATCATGTACTAATTACATTACCCAGTCAGTGAAACTGGCACGTAGTCCGCAAATAAAATATGTGGCAAGCAGGCCATACAACGTAAAATAAGTCACATGGGCCAAACTAGTTCTACATTTAAAATGAAATGTATGGTACAAAGACCACAATTATAGATCATGCGTGATGGAGTCACGCATGTTGGAGGAAATGCCAGTTGCGGTTAAAAATGACGATTGCCGAGACAACAGCTCCATCGTCCCGAAAGACCCCCCAGCGAATATTCAAAGGCTGACCGATTCTGGTGGCGCCAAAGTAGGCCACCCACTCATCGGCATACTCCGTGCACTCAACTGTGAGAGGGACAACACATCCATCGCAGAAAGCTGGTGGTTCGCCGTCAAGCAAGAACTTGTGTGTGCCCAATGCGAAACCTTGTGAGCAGGACCTCGTCTTAGCGGGTCCTACGACACGAAGTTGCAACACCGTCGCACTATCGTTGATAGCCTGATAGTGGCCCAGGCCAAATTTTATCGTCTGCCCAGGAATGCATAAAGGTAAAGGTAATAATCTCTGCTCGGTAGAGGACGAGGTATAATCTCGTTGTGATCCACAATGATCATCTTAGCTGCATGATCAGCCAACTCGTTACCCCGAATCCCTGCATGGCTTGTCACCCAACAGAAGGTAACATCGACCGCTATCATGCAAAAGGTCCAGCCAGCGATGGATCTGTGCCACTATGGAATGAACAGAAAACTGGTCATATATACTGGTCAAGGCACTGAGGGAGTCAGAATAGGCAACAAATCGGCGAGTAGTATACCGTGTCAGAGAAGCAAATGCAAAGAGGATCGCCAGCAATTCCGCAGTATATACAGGCCGCTGCAGCTAGTTTCCGCGGTATAGTTCTGTTTGGGAGAACTGCAGCGCAGCCAACTCCATTGCAACTCTTTGATCCATCAGTATACACTTGAGTGGTCTCACGGTGGGTGTCCGCATGGGCAATAAAAATCGATTTCCTTATATCCACCGGGGTATCAGAATAAACCTCCAACATCACACCCCGCCATAAACTTCTCAGGCGTAACAAATAAGGTGGAACAGTAAGAACTCTACTTCATCACAAGCAGATCAGAAACCTGGAGGCTCTCAAGAAGCTGACGCCTCCTGTATCCAAATGAATTATGGAGGCGTGGGTGAGCAGCATAGATGTGATCAAAGCTTCGATTCGTAATCGCACGCTAAGGTGGGGGTATCCAGCATAGTGAGTAAACGGCTGTACAACTGGAGACAAAGCTTGTCTCGTCTATCACTGATAGATGATTCCTCGCTCTCCAGATACCGACTCACCACCGCTGAGTTGCGAAACGCCCGAGTTGCCAGACGGGTACCCTAATCGTGGACGGTATCTAGCATCTTGAGAGACGTTGCTGTCTCTGACGAATAGATTTGGCATCCATAATAGAGTTGGAACCGCACCCTGGATCGATAAATCCGAGAAGTGACACTCTGTCTGCACCCCCACGAGACGCGTCAAGCACTTCAATAGGTTCAGGCGTTTTATGCATCTGGTTCGCAGAGACTGGAGGTGAGGTAGCCACGCGAGTTTCGAGTCTAATGTCATTCCCTAGAAATTTCGTTTCCGGAACGTGCGGAATTTGTGTGGACACATCCATCACCAGGGTTAAGCTGGGAAATGTGCCTCAAATACGTGTAAAGTGCATCGCTACAGTCTTCAATGGCGAAAAGGTGAAGCCATGTATATTTGTCAACCGAACTGCTTGGTTGACGGCAAGTTGTACCCTCCCCTCAGAGGCAGGAAGACTTGAGGATCGAGTGAATATGGCGAAGTTATCGACGCACAACGAACTCTCCACATACTGCTGTATGCAGGATGGGAGGCCATTGATGGCTAGGGCAAACAGAGTACAGCTAAGGACGCTCCCTTGCGAGACGCCCTCATACTGCCGAACCGGATCAGAATGTTAGTTGCCAACTTTGATTTGCATAATCCTGTGAGAATAGAATTTTTTATGAATTTTGGTGGATGTCCCAAATATCTATTGTCAGATGGAAGTTTCAAAATGAGGTACCTCCACGTTTTATCGTAAGCCTTTTACAAATCAAAAAACACAGCTATGGTATTTCGTTATTAATGGGATTTATTTTAGTTATTAAATCAGCCTAAATAGCTATTTGAAAACCATTACCATAAATTTTGAGTTTGGTCGGAAAATAGTCGTCTGCTGATATTTAGGCCTAATGACTAAAGTGAAATGAATTTAAGGCTTCTGAACTAGGTTTGTATGAAAAACAGAAATAAACAAAAATATATTTACAAAATCAACGAATGCACAATTAGAGAATTGAATTAGGATTACAACGTAAGATATTTTAAACAAAACTATGATTTAAAGTAACAAGATTTAAAATAAGATGTGAAGTGAAAATGAAGTACAAGTGAAATATAAGTGACTATGATGGACTGTGAATTGGGATCTGCAATGCGAGAAGTAACCAGAATTAGGACCTACTATCGTATGGCAGTTTGCAGAGAATAAGGGTGAGAGGATTTATAACTGACTTTGATTGAGAATAAAGTCAAATCGGAATAGATAGTGACGCGTAACCAAATGAGAGACTGAGTTCGCGTTATTTCTCAAGTGGTGGAATGCGTGTGTTTTTATGTGCGTGAAATTCTAAGAGACGTTGTTTGAACCAATGCGTTAAATGAAATCAGTTTCTCGTCACAGGATATTTGAATTATTAAAGGTTGTATAAAATAAATGAATTGCGAAACTTATGCATAAAATAATTGAAGGATTGAATTGACAATGGGTTAAGTAAAATAAATGAATGAATTATTAAGTTGTACATAAATTTGCATGAATGATTTAATTTTATACATAATATATATTTAAGTTTCCCAGGAGGATCTTATTATAGGGAAACCTGGAGGGCATTGCTATACAGCCACTAGTTGTTGTTTCTCAGCAAATCCCGTCTTAATGAAAGTGTCGGGCCTGGATAACATGTTTTGCTGCGACATCGTCAGAAAATATATTGATCAGGATGGAAGACACCTTGCTCTTCTAAATGTCATACAAGCCTAGCGTTGACAATCCGTTCCATAAGTTTACACATACAATTCGTAAGTGCTATATGGCGGCAATGCAGGGGATGTGTTCCCTCTTTACCAGGCTTCCGGAAAGGCAGCACAGTCGACATTCTCCAAACTGTCGGAAAGGAGTATTCCATCCATATGCAGTTATACAAAGATAAAAGGAACAGCACCGATACTGGAGGAAGGTGGCGAAGCAGGACGTAAGAAATCTTATCTGCCACCGACGCCGTATGAGCACACCTTCTCAAAGCATTCTGCAATTCGGGCAGTGCAAGAATGGTGTTGTAATCTTCATCTTCTCCACCACAAAATGATAAATCTACTTATTCTGCTTCGTGAAAGGGCGCCCAAGAACTCCCCTTCGACAACTCGCTCAAAGCATGTCCAGCCTCTAGCGGATGGGAGATTAAACCGTTAGAAGCCTGCAACGTCGGGGCACGGTGGGCCATACGCCTGCCACGTATCTTAGAGTTCCGACACCACACCTTCGTCATCGGTGTCCTCCCGTTGAGGCTAGAGACATATCGTTTCCACGAAGTTGTCTGAGATTTCTTCAAAATGTAGTAAGCGCGAGCTCTCGCGCGACTAAGCAAGATCCTATCTTCTGTAAGTCGCGTCCGGTAATATCGGCATGCTGTTACCTTTTTCTCTTCCGTTGCTGCTAGGAGCTCTCGGTTCAAACAAGGAACAGACCGAGCGCGCTGTATTCCACTCGGTTTCGGGATACAAGCGTCTGCATCAGCAACAAGCGTATCCACGAGGTATTCGACAGCATCATCAAAGGTAGGAAAAGATGTAACTTCCCTATAAGTAGTCGCCACAGCACAGTATCTCGCCCAATCTGCCCGTTCGTAAACATACCGAGGTGTGGTTAGGAGAGGAGAGTTGTCTGAAATAGATAGAATGACTGGAAAGTGGTCGCTATTATATAAATCTTGGCTGACGGACCAAGAGAAGTTAAGTGCGGCATCTGGAGAGGATATAGAAAGATCGATAAAAAAACGGTGCCTGTTTGTAGGTGGAAGTGAGTAGTATAATCGCTATTTAGCATTATAGAATCTCCGGTGTTAAGGAAGGACTCGACAATTCTGCCTCGTTGGTTCACGACAGCGTCTCCCTACAATGTGTCAAGCATTAAAATCTCCAAGTAGGAGATACAGGGGTCAGAAGCGAAACCAGTTGATGTATTTGTTGAGCGCTAACTCTGTCATGCGGAAGGATATATACGTTGCAGCTCGTGTATCATCCTTCAAGGTGGCATCGCACTGCAACAACCTGCAAGTCCGAAGTCAGCTGGATTCTCACGTGACCAACAACGCGCTTCACAAGGGTGCAAACGCCACCGTGGTCCAATCGATACCCCGTCGAGAAGGCCTACCAGCCTCGTAGTAGAAAATAAACCCTCGTGGTGGGTTTAGTAGGGTTGCTGACATTCTGGTTTCCTGCAGACACATGCCTTTCGTAAGGGGCGCGGTGATTTACCATCCTGCCGTGCTGACGGGATTCAGCACCCAGTCCGACCCCAGCTCAGCCTCTTCTCCTTCTTTCAAAACACTTGTGCTTTCCTCTGGTTTCATCGCTTTTCATACAACCTCACACAACTTTCTCTGGTCAGCCTCTAATTTTACAGGGTAGATGCTGACCTTCTTCTCAGCCAACTATCGCTGATCAGGGCTGAGGGGGAGGGGACAATGTTCCCTAACCCTTGAGCTCCGGTTTGGGATGGTGGGTTTTTAACAACCTGCTTTATCCCCACCCACATCTTCCTCACATCCCCCTTTCTTCTCATTTCACCATCTATTTTTGTTTTTAAGCCGTATCTAATGTGGAGCCGCCACCAGGTGGGAGGGGTGGTCCTGAATGGCGGCACCTGGCTCTGCCAGGCCGGTACGCACCCCTTGTAGGGTGGGCTACTTTTCTCAGCCGCAGTCCTCCCCTTTTCTTCCCAAGGGGCGTGCCAGGAAAGCCATCAGGCAGCACACAGCCGACCGGTCCCACTAAAGCAGCTCGTTAGGGCAAACCCCCCTAGGGAGGAGAATGAAGCCAGGCCCCTTCAGTTGCTTCCCTAAAAGACCTGCTAGCAATAATATTCAACCTTGCCGGGGTCAAGGCCTGTGCCTCCCCATACATAACTAGTGACAACGCTTCCAACGGGACCTGCGATGTCCTAGAGGGAGTGAGGGTTGGACGGCTAACTGGAGGCCGTCTTCTCCTGGCCCATCCAGGCCAACGAGGACAGTTGTTTCCGCGATGATTCAGAGCTCTTCTGCGGGTTCTCCTCAACCCGGGCGCTCCCCTGGTAAAGCTGGCGGCACAAAGGGCTCACACCCAGCCCCGTCTAAAACCAGGGCTCTCCCCCCCCCCTTCCTCCAGCGTGACCGTTTCCCGCAAGGCGAAACGGCCACGCGCCTCCACCGAGTCGTTAAGACTCACAGGAGGCAACACCCCTAAAATTGGTGGCACACCAGCTTCCTGGGTTCATAAAGCTCTCCCCCGAAAGGAGGACAGGAAGAAAGGAACTTCGTCCCTTTCGCACACGCCTAGTAGTGGGCTGGGTGGCTCGGAGACGGTGGATCCTCGAACACAGGGACTCCCTGCTTCCGAAGCCACACCACCTGCCTAAGGTTTCGAGGCGAGGGAGGAAAAGACTCGCATGGCGAGCTCAACCTCCTCAAATAAGTCCTCGAAGGAGACAGTGCCTTCAGCGCCCGGGGTTCTGCCTCCGGAAAGCGTACCGCCATTCCCGTGAGGGTCTTCTCTTCGAAGAGGGCCCCCACATCTCCTCCGAGCTATGCTTGGAGGGCATATTCCTTCAATGGAATTGCCGTAGACTCCGGGCCAATTGGGAGGAGCTGCGGAGGCTCGTCTCGTCCCGTTAGCTATTTTTTCTGCCGGAGACCATGCTAGGCGCGTGCCCCCTGCCCGCGGTATAAGTGTTTTCCAACCCCAACACCACGAGATGGGGTCTAGGCTGGGGGATACGCGGTTTACACTGGACATGATGTCTCCGTTCTTCTTTTCACTTTAGATATCTCCTTTCAGGCAGTCGCTGAAAAAGCTGCACCTGGATAGGAGGTATACTATCATTTCTACGTACATTCTACCTTCAGCTGACATCGACGTGGGGGACTTCCGCCGCGTCGTGGCACGGTTACCGAGGCCATTTCTCTTGCTTGGAGATCTGAACGGCAGGCATCTTCGCTGGGAGGGATTACGCAATAAATCCCAGGGGACAAGTCCTTGCCGATCTTATCGAAGAGCTTGAGATAGGTGTCCTAAATGTGGATGAGTTTACGCATTACTGTCCGAGAACCTCTTTATTTTCTTGCCTTGATCTATCTTTGTGCTCTTTAGATGCACAGCCTAATTTTGATTGGGGGTGGTCGATAACCTGTAGGGGTGCGAAGATGTGTAAGAGAAAAACTTCCTTCCGAAGCGAGAATATAAATAGCCCATTAAATTACCAAGTCAAGACGGACTTCGCCGTAGCGTAATGGTAGAGTGCTAGCCTCGGGATTCAAAAGACCCGCGATCGATCCACAAAGTCCACAATTTTTACAAAGAAAATTCTCGAAGAAAACGGAGACCACGAAAAACGCTTTAAGGACAACTCAAGAGAAAACCGCTGTCAATGAAAACGGAAAGAAAATGACCTCAAGGGCTAACTCGTCTCAAGAAATCATCACGCCATCATGAAGCAGAAGAAATCATCACGTCATCAGAATTTGAAGGAATCATCATATTGTCATTAAAAGGAAGATGCTTTCAAGAAAGAATTACGAAGATCTAGAAGTAACCCAGCCAAATTAAAGAAGAAAGAATCTCAGCCAACTAGAATATTGAGTCAGATAAATGGAGTCAATGTTTGAAGGGGCATCTTCAGTCTAGAAATAATACATAGATGCGAATACAGAAAATCCTAACATAGATGAATGAAGATAAAAGCGAAAATAGACAATTTTCTCCCCCTCCCCGTCATAGACCTCCATGGTAGTGATCACTTTCCCATTCAAATATCATTTTCAGGGCAACTGCTGCCTGAGAGCCCACCTCGGTGGTATTTGGCGCGGTGGCCTGCATTTCAGGAAATGACTGAATTTTCTTTCCCAGTCGATGAGTATAGGTCGGTAGATGAGGCCGTTGAGTTCTTCTCCGGCAACCTCATCGCCGAGGGCCTGACTACTATTCCCAGAACGTCTGGCCGTTTTGCACGCCGATCAGTCCCATAGGGGTCGGCCGAGTGTGAGACGGCCCTCAAACAGAAGCGTTATGCCTACATGCGCTATAAGCGCCGCCCGAACGATTTCACTGTCGCTAAATTTCGTCGGAATAGGGCTAGGTTACGGTATATTTCGAAGCACGCCCGCCGCTCTTCTTGGTGAGTATATATGTCTTCACTTAACGGGAAGACCCCTGTAGCAAAGGCGTGGAAGCGAGTCAAAAGGATTCGGGGAGAGTTCTCCAGGAGAATGGGACCGCAATCTCGGACCAGCGCCAGTGGTGGAATCCTTCGCGACCGCTTTCTCCGCATTCTCTAGCCGGGATGCGGCTCCGCCAGCATTCAATGCACTTCGTGATGACGCGGAAGGACGCCGACTGGACTTTACCTCCAGAGGTGGAGAACCCTTCAACGACAGGTTTACTGTGAGTGAGTGGCGTTCCACTCTTGCTTCGTGCGCGGACGGCGCCCATGGTCTGGACGATGTCCTATACGGCATGCTTCGATACCTGGTTCAGCGAGGCATGGCCTTTATCTTAGATTTGTTCAACAGGATCTGGGTGGAGGATCTCCTCCCAGATTCCTGGTGAATCGCTACTGTGCTCGCCTTTCGCAAACCGGGGAGAGATCACTCTACTCCGGCTGTTTTCCGCCCAATCTCTCTAACCTCTTGCGTGTGCAAGTTGATGGAAAGATTGGTAAATGTTAGATTAGCCTTTTTCCTGAACAGTGGAGGCCATCTGTCTTATGCCCCGTGCGGCTTTCGCAAGTTCCACTGCACGTCGGATGCTCTGCTCCGACTCGAAAATGCCGTCTGCGAGGCCTTCCTTCGTAGAGAGCACTACGCCATGGTTTTTTTTCGATCTGGAGAAGGCCTATGATATCGTAGAATGTAGACTTTCCAGACGATGGGACGCCTCCCAATGTTTATATCTGAATTTTTGTGAGATCGTCGATTCCGCGTACGGGTGGGGGGGAAGCCCTCTCCGGCCCAATCGAGCAAGAATTGTCCTGCAGGGAACTCTCCTGCATGGAATTGTCCTTAGTGTGACACTCTTTGCCCTGAGCATCAACGGCATCACCTCGGTGCTACCAGATGTTGTTCTCGCTACGCTCTACGTGGACGACCTTTCGATCTCTTTTGGCGCAGCCCAGATGCCAACTCTGGAACGTGGACTCCAACAGGCATTGAACCGCGTCCCTCTCTATGCCGAAGCGCACAGGTTTTGGTTTTCTTTGGCCAAGATAAGGTGGTGCACTTCTGTCGCCATCCATAACTCCACCCCGAGCCAGAATTGTTTCTTACTGGGGTGCGCCTGGAAGTGGTTGATCGCACCGTTTCCTTGGTCTTGTATTTGACCGACGCCTCACCTGGAAGGCTCATATTCGCAGCCTTAGGGTCTCTTGTACCAGCGACATGGATATTCTCCGCTCCGTGACGTTCAGCGCTTGGGGCGCTGATAGGGCTACTGCCTTACTTTTTTCATCGATCCTTTGTTCGTTCGTAACTGGATTTCGGATGCAAGTTTTATGCATCCGCAGCCGAGCGTATATTGCGGAAGGTGGACTCAATCCACCACACTGGCATTTAGCATTGCGACCGGTGCCTTCTGCACTTTCCCCATTGAGAGCCTGTTGGTCGATGCTGGGGAGATGCCATTCGCTCTACGCCGCGTGCAGTGCATCACTCGCCTCTACGCGCGAGCCCGGCGCCTCCCTCAGTCTCCAACGACTCTCACTGCATCCGCAGCTGATTTCGACAGTGCCTATGCCACCGAGAGACGCCAGTCATACCTTAAGCCCTTTGGGTTTAAGGCCAGGAAACTCCTTTGAGAGCTAGGTATATCTCTCGTGCCACTGGCTCCCCTGGTTCTGCCTAGGACGCCACCCTGGAGGTTACCACATTTGTGTATTTGTCGCCACGCCTCTGCTCCCAAAGCTTGTACAGCGCTGGGAGTATTGCGTTCGACTTTTTTGGATCACACCTCGTGTCACGCTGGAACCGTGCTAATGTATACGGATGGCTCCAAGTCCCAAGAGGGGGTCTGCTCCCACGCCGTATCCTCTCTGTTTGAAGTCATCGGGGCTCTGCCAGGCGCTGCGTCCGTCTTCACGGCCGAGCTGGTGGCAATACATCACTTGGTACGGGAACAGTCGCGGCGCAATGGCACGCAACTTTAAGTTACCTTCGAACGTCTCCCATCTTCTTTGCTAATAAAGTTTCAGAGAAAAAAAGGGCATACCAGAGATTACAAAGTGAGAGTAGTTTAGATAATTTAAACCATTATAGGTCAACCAGAATTGAACTAAATAATATTATTAAGAAGACCAAAAGGACATCAGAAATTAATTTAGCTAAAAATAATAAAGATCATAAAAAATTCTTTAGCTATTATAGAATCAATAAATAAATCTAACAGTGATAAAATAGGACCAATTAAATATGAATGGGTTTTGAAAGAATCTGATGAGGAAATAGTAGAGGTCCTTAATGATCATTTTGCTTCAGTATTCAGAGAGGAGAAACCAGTTAGATTAATTGATGATAATTCTAGGTCAAGGAAGGTAGTGATAAATTCTATTAATATAGACAGAATAAATTAAAGGGCTTATAATTCAGTTAAATACCAGTAAGGCATCTGGCCCTGACAACATTCGGCCGATAATATGTACTATTTCGTCTGTTTTCCAAAATGTTTCACGTTTTTGGAGTACATTTTTAGGGGACGGCTCGTGGGGGGGTTAAACACGATGCGTGGACCGCACTACGATGATCCTGAGTTTCATTATATACTGGGGGGCACAGCCCCCCAGTATATAATCCTAATTTTTATAATGTTCTGACGTATACAAAAGTGAATGCTTTAACTACATCATATCAGCGCCTTTAATCGTTTTGCGAATTATAATAGGGGTTTGGGGTTGGATATGACGTCAGAAATGACACGGGTGAACGATAATATTTACACAAAATAATTTTTTCGGGCAGGGCCGCTCGTCTACATGTTTACCCAACATTCATTCTAGGATACTCAAAGAAGGTGTAGAAAGTATTGTAGTAGCTCTTGAGAAGATATTTATTAGATCACTAAATTCTGGAGAAATACCAAATGATTGGAAATTGGCAAATGTAGTGCCAATTTTTAAAAAGGGAAGCAAAGAGGACCCAAATAACTTTAGACCGGTAAGCTTAAGAAGGGAATTTCTGATCATCTAGAGAGTAGCAGGTTAAATTACTGATGCTCAGCATGGTTTTAGAAAAGGTAGATCGTGTTTAACTAATTTACTGGATTTTATGGATTATGTAACTAAAGAATTAAATAGGGGTGAGAAAGTTGATGTGATCTACTTAGATTTCAGCAAAGTTTTTGATAAGGTTCCACATAGAAGACTAGTTCACAAATTAAAGCTGCATTGGATATGTGGGAAGGTTTTAAATTGGATAACTGAATGGCTGAAAAATAGGAAACAGAGTTGTACTGAATGGAGTGAGGTCAGAGTGGAGGAATGTTATTAGTGGCGTACCTCAGGGATCAGTTTTAGGCCCTTTATTATTTATAATCTATGTAAATGATCTTGGGCAAGGTGTAAATAGCAAAGTGTCAATTTTTGCTGATGACACTAAATTGGCAGCTGTAGTCAAAGAGGTTGAGGGTATCTTTAAAGTGGAGGGTGACTTAAATAAGTTGTTAGCTTGGGCTCAGAAGTGGCAGATGACTTTTAACCTTAATAAATGCAAAGTTATTAACATGGAGAGAGATAATAGGGAATTTAGCTATGAGATGGATGTGTATTGGCTTAATTCAGTTGAAGATGAGAAGGACTTAGAAGTAGTAGTAGATACGTCACTGAAATTTTCAAAGCAAGGTATTGAGGTAAAAAATAGAGCAAATAGGGTGCTGGGTTACATTAAAAGAAATGTTAGCTACAAGAGTAAGGAGGTCATCCTTAAACTATACAACTCTTATGTCAGGCCACATTAAGAGTACTGTATACAGGCATGGTCACCACATTTTAGACATGATATAAACTTATTAGAGTCAGTACAAAGGAGGGCAACAAAAATAATACCATCCCTGAAGCACCTTCAATATGAACATAGACTGAGGGTATTAAATATGTTTTCATTTGAAAGAAGGTGTGTGAGGGGAGATTTGATTGAGCTTTTTAAAATCTTTTCTGGGATGGATAAATTAGATTTCAGCAAGTTATTTGAGTTAGAAGGTAGTAATAGAACTAGAGGCCACCACTTAAAGATTAAAAAACAGAGGTGCAGACTGGATGTTAGAAAATATTTTTTCACTAACAGAGTGGTGGATTATTGGAATAGTTTGCCACCTGATACTGTAGACAGCCCAAACTTGAATGTTTTCAAGCGCAGATTGGATGATTATATGGGAATGGAGGGTTAATCTCTTACTTTTTGGTATGTGGATATGTTTCTTGACTCATTCCTGTGGATGCAGTTTCTTTTTATTGTATATTTTGGGGGACGTTGATTTTGATTTTGTTTTTGACAGACTCCTATGGAGGCTTTAAATTATATATTGTAGATGCATGGTTGGACATAATCCTAGGATTGTTAAATTGTATATTGTAGATGCATGATCTCACAAAATCTTATGGATGCATTATGTAGGTGGGATTTGATGGATGCGGATGACCTTTGATAGGCCCTTGTGGCTTTTGTCATCCGTGAAATTATGTTATTTTAGAGGCTATTTCCCCCATACCCCCTCCTCTACACTCCGCTCATCCTCATAAAAAAGTAGCCGAGTGGCTTATCTTCAACTTGGGGCAAATTTAGGCCTTATGATGTCAGACGCCCCAAGCGCTGAACGTCACGGAACGGAGAATGTCCATGGCGCGGGTACAGGAGACCCTAAGGCTGCCAATATGAGCCTCCCAGGTGAGGCGTCGGTCGAATACAAGACCAAGGAAACGGTGTGACTCAACCACATCCAGGCGCACCCCATTAAGAAACAAATCTGGGCCGTGGTGAAGCCGTGGATGGCGGCAGAAGTGCACCACCTTAGTCTTGGCCAAAGAAAACCGAAACCTGTGCGCTTCGGCATAGCGAGAGACGCGGTTCAATGCCTGTTCGAGTCCACGCTCCAGAATTGGCATCTGGGCCGCGCCAAAAGAGATCGAAAGGTCATCCACGTAGAGCGTAGCGAGAACATCTTCCAGCAGCACCGAGGTGATGCCGTTGATGCTCAGGGCAAAGAGTGTGACACTGAGGACACTTCCCTGCGGGACACCCTCTTCCTGCTCCTTTGGGCCGGAGAGGGCTCGCCCCACCCGTACGCGGAATCGATGATCTCGCAAAAATTTAGATATAAACATTGGGAGGCGTCCCCTCGCCCTCATCGTGTGGAGAGTCTCCATGATACCGTATCGCCATGCGGTATCACAGGCCTTCTCCAGATCAAAAAAGACCGTGGCGCAGTGCTGTCTACGAAGGAAAGCCTCGCAGACGGCATTTTCCAGTCGGAGCAGAGCATCCGACGTGTAGTGGAACTTACGGAAGCCGCACTGTGCGGAAGACAGATGGCCTCCGCTTTCCAGGAAAAAGGCTAGTATAACATTTACCAATTTCTCCATCAACTTGCACACGCAAGAGGTTAGAGAGATTGGGCGGAAACCGGTCGGAGTAGAGTGATCTCTCCCCGGTTTGCGAAAGGCGAGCACAGTAGCGATTCGCCAGGAGTCTGGGAGAAGACCTTCCACCCAGATCCTGTTGAACAAATCTAACAGAAAGGCCATGCCTCGCTCACCCAGGTGTCGAAGCATAGCGTACGGGACATCGTCCGGACCATGAGCGGTGTCCACGCACGAAGCGAGAGCGGAACGCCACTCACAGTAAAATTGTCGTTGAAGAGTTCTCCGCCTCTGGAGGTAAAGTCCAGCCGGGGGCCTTCCGCGACATCACGACGTGCATTGAATGCTGGCGGAGCAGCATCACGGCTAGATAATGCGGAAAAAGCGGTCGCTAAGGATTCCGCCACGGACGCGGGGTCCGAGAATACGGTCCCATTCTCCTGGAGAACGGGAGGGGGGTCCTGCGAGAACTTGCCCCGAATCCTTTTGACTCGATTCCACACCTCAGCTAAAGGGGTCTTCCCGTTAAGTGAAGACACGTATGCCCGCCAAGAAGAGCGGCGGGCGTGCTTCGAAATATACCGGAACCTAGCCCTAGCCCGACGAAATTCAGCGACAGTGAAATTCGTTCGGGCGGCGCTTATAGCGCATGTAGGCATAATGCTTCTGTCTGAGGGCCGTCTCACACTCGGCCGACCACCATGGGAGTCGTCGGCGTTCAAAACGGCCAGACGTCCTCGGAATAGTAGTCAGGCCCACGGCGGTGAGGTTGCCGGAGAAGAACTCAACGGCCTCATCTACCGACCTAAACTCCTCGACCGAGATAGAGAATTCAGTCATTTCCTGCAAATGATATTTGAATGGGAAAGTGATCACTACCATGGAGGTCATCGACCACCCCCAAATCAAAATCAGGCTGTGCATCCGAAGAGTACAAAGATCAAGGTCAAGGCAAGAAAATGAAGCGGTTCTCGGACAGTATGCGTAAACTCATACACGTTTAGGACACCCATCTCAAGCTCTTCGATCAGATCGGCAAGGACTTGTCCCCTGGGATTTATGCAGTAATCTTCCCAGAGAGGATGCCTGCCGTTCAGATCCCCAAGCAAGAGATAGGGCCTCGGCAACTGTGCCACGACGCGGCGGAAGTATCCCGCGTCGAAGTCAGCTGACGGTGGAATGTACGCAGAAATGATAGTATACCTCGAATCCAGGTGCAAGTGCACAGCCACTGCCTGAAAGGATGTATCTAAAGAGAAAGGAAGAACGGAGACCGGTGTAAACCGCGCATCCGCCAGCCTGGCCATCCCGGGGTGGTGGGGTCGTAAGACCCTTATACCCCGGAAGGGCGGGCAGGGGGCACGCGCCTAGCATGGTCTCCTGCAAAAGAATAGCTAACGGGGAACGGGACGAGCCTCCGCAGCTCCTCCCAGTCGGCCCGGAGTCCACGGCAATACCATTGAAGGAATATGCCCTCCAGGCCTGGCTTGAAGGAGACGCGGGGGCCCTCCTCGAAATGAAGACCCTCACGGGAATGGCCGTACGCTTCCCGGGGCAGAACCCTGGGCGGTTTCGCCTTTGAGGACTTATTGGGGGAGGCTGGGCTCACCATGCGAGTCTTTTCCTCCCTCCGCCTCGAAATCTTAGGAGGGCGTTGCGGAACGGAGGCGAAGGGCCCTCTTTTCGAGGAACCACCGTCTCCGAGCCACCCGCTCTACCTCAGGGCGTGGGCGAAGGAGCCGAAGCTCCTTTTTTGCTGTCCTCCTTTCGGGGAACAGCTTCAGGAACCTCGGAAGATGGCCTAGCGACCATCTTCAGGGGTTTTGACTCCTGTGAGTCTAACGACTCGGTGGCCGTTTCGCCTTACGGGAAACGGTCACGCTGGGTGAAGAGGGGGGAGCCCTGGTTTTGGCCGGTGCTGGGTATAAACCCTTTTTACCGCCAGCTTTACCAGGGAAGCGTCCGGGTTGGGTTGAACACGCAGAAGGGCTCCGAATCAGCGCGGAAACAACTGTCCTCGTTGGCCTGGATGCGCCAGGAGCAGAGGTTGCCTTTCTAACTATTGAGGCATATGACGTCCCAGGCAGAGCCGGGCGCGCCAGTCCTGAGCCTCGCGGAATGAGAGTCGATCCTGGGCCTGAACGGCCAGGATTTCTTTCTCAAGGAGATATGCTCCACATCGCTTCGAAGAAGCAGGGTGCGACTCTCCGCAATTGACACACTTGGCCACACACGATTTGGACTTATCGTGTGCAACCTTGGAGCAAATTACAGACTTCGGGTGACCCCGACTTTGCACGTCTACATGAGCGATTCGTATGGCCGAAGCGGTGACAGTAATAGCACCGCCGCGGCAGTGGCACGAATGCCTTCACGCGGTACCAACCGGCACGCACCGACTCAGGGAGCTTGTCACAGAGGAACGTGACGAAGAGTGTAGGGGTAGGTCTCGAGGCCCCTCCCTGTTTTCTCATCACAAGTACCACCTTGACCGCCCCATGATCG
Organism: Ceratothoa steindachneri; assembly: GCA_963969495.1. Taxonomy (NCBI): domain Eukaryota; kingdom Metazoa; phylum Arthropoda; class Malacostraca; order Isopoda; family Cymothoidae; genus Ceratothoa; species Ceratothoa steindachneri. The sequence continues at coordinate 119,431,828 of OZ018328.1, forward strand.
GCCAGCTCTAGGGTGGTGTCCTCAATGGAGTAGTCAACGAGTTCCCTCGCATAAACTACTCATTTCACAAAGTTCATGGTAGAGTGCGGTGTCACACTCATCGGGGTGCCATGAAGTGTCCGAAGAGCACTTATCTTGGCCGCCTCGGCGGGATTCGCCAGAAGGCTCCCGTCCGAGAAATGGGTCACCCTCGGCTCTCTACCAATTGCACTAGCTAATCCTCTCTGATGGATTATGTTGCCCTTGGGTAACATGGTGCCATCAGTGGAGCGAATAACGAGGAAGCGTTTGAAGCCAGCGGGCTCGAAAACACCAGGTAACCTCTGAATCAGGGGCCCCGATGTCATCGAGGCTCCGCCCTGTGCACTTTTGGTCTTAGTCAGGGGCTCCGCAACCGGGGCCGGATGTGCCGATCTCGGCTTTGTTGCTTGCCAGAGTGGCAGCAGACCCATCCGTTCCCGTAGCCCCCGCGGATGGAGAGGAGCCCCGAGTCTTCTTTGTCTTGGTCTTTTTTGGAGAGGAGGGCGGGGAATGAACCCCCTTCTCACCCTCACCGGTAGAAGCCCCTAGGCCAGATGGACCGGCTTCAGTCAGGTCCTTCTTCGAAATGGAGAAGGTCCTGGTGGTCGCAGGGGCATCATCCGGAGGAGATCCATCCCCTCCTCTTACTGCCTGAGAATCCCCAGCCGTTTGATGAGGACCTTGCATAGGGGCGGTTTCGGTGCTTGGCGCCGAGCCCGGATTCCCCTCCATGGAAGGCCCTACCGTCTGAGGCTGGTTTTCCTCAAGGACCATGTCTATCACAGAAGGGGCCTCCAGTTGGCCATCCCCTCCCTGGACATCGCAGGTCCCCTTGGCAGCGCCATGAGTCTTTTGTGGGAGGCGCAGGCCTTGACCCCGGCAAGGTTTAATATTCTTGCCAGCAGGTCTTTCGAGGGAAGCGAACGAAGGGGCCTGGCTTCCCTCTTCCCCCTAAGGGGGTTTGCCCTACCAAGCCGCTTACACGATGGGCTGCCTGCTGGCTTTCTTGGCAGTCCCCTTAGAAAGCAAAGGAGGGACTGCCGCTGTAATTAGGGAGGTGCCCGAAAGCACCTCCAGAGAAGGGGGTGAGGGGAAGTCCCCTACACCCGTAGGCGTAGGAGAGGAGTAAACCTCCTCTCCGGTTAAAGAAGTATGGAGGGTCCCCTGCGCAAGCACAAGGGGGGAAGGACCTCCATTTTCTCGGTGGAGCTGCCCGAGGGCGGCTCCGTTGATGTTCTTGGGAAAGTTGGGGGTTGTTTGTTTTTTTTTCTCATCATTGGGCATGGTGACCCTATTTGTGCTACGGGACGCAATAGCTCATCACCTCTTGCAGTTGCCCGCACTGCAAGAGGTGCTTACAGGCCTGGCAGAGCCAGGCGCCGCCATTTCGGACCACCCCTCCCTCCTGGTGGCCTGGCGGCTCCACCGTAGACACGGCGTAAAAAAGATAGATTTTGAAGACGAGAGGAAAAGGAATGTGAGAAAGCTATGGGTGGGGATGAAGCAGGTTGTTAAAAACCAACCACCCTAGACCGGAGCTCAGGGGTTAGGGAACCTTGTCCCCTCCCCCCTCAGCCCGATCCAGGACGGTTGGCCGAGAAGAAAGTCAGCATCTACCCTGTGAAATTAGAGGCTCACCAGAGAAAGTTGTGGGAGAGGTTGTATGAAAAGAGAGGAAACAAGTGTTTTGAAGGAAGGAAGAGAGGCTAAGCTGGGGCCGGACGGGGTGCCGAGTCCCGTCAGCACGGCGGCCAGGATGGCAAATCACCGCGCCCCTTACGGGGAGTGTTGACCTCAGCTTGATCACGTGTCCGTATTGTTGGCATTTGTAACAGCGGTGAGGAAGGGGCACGTACGGACGGATACGCTCAGAGAGAACTGCGCGGATACGAATATGATCAGGTTGAGTTGGAGTGTCAAATGTTAAGACCAACGTTCCAGTCGGTGCAACGTCACCAGATAGCGTGCACCTCTTAATTCGGTGGACCTTAATCACACCAAGATACGAGAGTCCGTCAGCAATATCCTCTTCAGAATATCGTAGGTGATAACCCTTTGGGACTACTTCTAACACCGGTGAATCGACACTTCTATCGGTTCCCGAACAAGTTCGGTCAGGCGCTACAATTTACCGACTTGGGCCTCAAATTTCACTTGAACAGTGAGCGTTCGGTCGTCATTATCAGAGATGCGACCGCGTCTCCCTATCGCATCGCAGAGCTCTCTATCGACTTTAAATAAATTTGCTTAGGTCAGCGTTGTTGGTAGACGTAAGGGAATAAAATCGTATGAAGTGCTGTTTCTCCAAACAGGTTGGCTGGGTAATTACGTCGTCGATCTAATCTACTGCTTCTTTCGTCTTTACAGTCGGTACTAGACGCATAATCATCGCGCTTCCGGAATCGCGAGCAGGACGAGCCTGGTCTACACCACTCGATCCTGGAGCAGTCGCTTGTTGACGTCCTGTCTCCTCCTGGCCAGAGGAAGGCGTGCCGAGTGCTATGCTTCCAACACCCTATGTGTCGGAACACCCGTTGACGCTGTTGAGGTTTATGCTTATAGTGGACATTAAGGCATGATTTAGGAATTTAACACATACCTGTTTGTTGTTTTTTTATGGGGTCTCCAGATTTCTGGGTAGGGGCAATAACGGAGTCCATCCAAGATTTCTCCGCCAAAGCCTCTTCAGTCTGGTTGAACCTTCCGAGAATGGCTTATTCTTCCCACTGATACAGCTTTCGTAAATGCCATTGCAATCGGAGTTCGACACGGTCGTCACCAATTAGTCTGGCACCCACATCAGAGCCACTCCAGCATGATTGGATCTGCCGGGGGTAAACGACCACCCGCTGGCACAGACTCCGACTTCATTAGGACACGCAAGCAGCCGCACCGCTTCAAGGTTTGGTGACATGGGGGTGTGGCTACTTACTCTCTTTGTAGTCCTCTGTAATGGGAGATGGAGTCACCCACGGGCGAGGAGGCCGCCCTTGATGACGGGTCTTCATGCGTTCTCACTATTGCCTTCTGTTGTTACCATATTAGAATAATTTAAAAAAATGGTACATGGAAATTAGATACTATGATCTCCAAATCACTTGGAAGATTGTCTTCATATTATCAGAAATTCCAGAATGTGTAATTGGTCCCGGTCCAGCGTTGATGGGCTTTGCCAACCCTGCCCGCTATTCACGCAAAATTGTCATGGAGCTTTAATGATAAAGGATGGTGGCGGCCTAGTCACCTTATATCTGTAGTGGCGGAAGATGAGCAGATTCGACGGCTCAATACACCGCTAAGACAGCGGGCTTTCGGCCCTCGCAGCAGGCTTTAAGAGGACGTTACCTTCTGAGAGTGAGGGTGTCACTATTGGTCAAAGATACATAACCACTGCAAGAGGAGAGGTTCTTATAGAATTTGATTGCCCGCCCCTTTTTGGAAGTTAGCTTCCAAGATGGAAAGGAAGAGTAGGGAGAGCATTTTACCTTTTGGCCAGGAGTCCTCAGTCATGACTACATCAGAGCGGAGCGCCTCAGTAGATCCAATATATGCTTGAATGACATCGTTTTCGGAATGGTATCCAGGGATTGGGCACGCTCTGCCTGCAATAAGGGGAGGAGAGGACCAGACTTGAGTCCGGGTAGAAGACTTGGTGCTGAGAGTCCGCTGCCATTGAAGAACTAGACGCCAGAGGAGATAAATTTCTCCCGGACTGGTCTCCTCCCTTCCGCATATCCACCTTACCAGAATCATGGACAGCTAAGGACTTTTTCAAAAAAAATACGAGACACTTTAAGGAAGATTCACTATGTGACTCTGCAGTTGGTCGAGCGGCGAGGATGGAGGCAGTGCTTACATGAACGAACATATGACAATTGGAGCACCATTTCAGATTGATATAGACGGTTTAACTGGTATTTGCAACCCGCCTTAATATGCGATGAGATACTGGTGTGTTCATACAAATCCAAAGAACATGTGCGGGGCGAGAGGTGAACGGCACTACCGGGGCTCCATCGTTACGGGACCACATGCGGCATAGTTTGCCGCACCCTTCATCAAAATTCTCACGGACCTAAAAAATATTAAGTTTGGATAAGGTAATATGGGATTTATCTGGAAGGACCAAAAGGCGGTCGTAGTCGAAATCAGGGTCCACTTCTGACCAAAACGGATGTGAGAGACGGGGAGAGACGAACTGGACCAAGATCCAGAAGTCGAAAACTTCGGAGGAATTGTTTATTTATTTTTCTCTATATAACAGGATATTATTTTAGGAGGATGGTGGGGGGGGGGCAGTCTTACGCGGTGCGGAACCCACCTAGGCACCCCGAAGGGATGCACTTCTAAACAAGTACCATCGTTTTAAAAACTGGAGGCTGCCTTCGGGATTTTACTTTTGAGTGCGCAAAGACGATCGCGCTAAGCGGCCAGGACACCCACTCAGGGGGGTTGGGCCAAGGAACGACGTCCCCGGGTGAGGAAGAACCATGGCACCGAGGGGAAAGCGCATCAACTTTCCCAGGATCTATCAGTGTTTATGTCAACCCAGTGACAAGGCTTCCCTAATTTGCACTCTGGCATGGGAGAAGTGTACGTCCAAGAATTACCAAGTGGCGAGGCGGAGTTAGTGAATATGCGGGGGCTCCAATGAAAGACCCAATGAAATCCCCACCTACCTGATCTTAGATCAGGTCAGAACGCAATGAATCGTCGTCTTGTGTGAAATACATTTATTAATTGTTCAATGTTTCGCTATTTACACTTATACAGAGTTTACAAATTTACAAAAAACTTCTTTACAAAAATGAAGGAGCTATTTTTTTATATTAAAAATAAATTAAATTTTCTCTTCAACGGAGAAACAAACTCTCGAAACGACAAAAAATAACATTAAAACAAAAACTTGGAGACGTTTAAATTCATTATGAATTGAGGAGCCCTCATCACTTTGGTATTCATTTAAAGACACGTGTGATACAAAGACTAACCTTTCGTCAGCCTTGGAGACTTCCTTCAGATTATATAGGTCTCCTCCCTCGTGCTTCTCTCGACCCTGACCAACCTTGCCATAGGCACCAGGTCCCAGCTCCAACCGCGGCGGGAGGTTTTGTCTCTGCTTTTGTGAATAAGGCGATGTCTTTTTTTTTTTTTTGGTGACAGCAGGTGCATGTGCCCGATTTGGGGAGAGCGGGTTTTTTTTTATTATTACTAGGGGTACTTGTGACTGCCGGTCGAGCTCAAGTTGGGCGCACCACTTTCAGCGAAGCTTATTATGATCAAGAAGGAAACTGGGAGGGGAAGGCAAGAAAGGAGTGATGCCAAGGCTGAACAGGTAAGACCCCCTTTCCCCGTGTTAAGAATGGGAAGGTCGTCGCTGAAGGTGACGCAGAGTTGTATTCAGCGCAACAGTCAACTGGACTGAGTAATTGTAGAGAATAAACCTGTGGTGGTCCGCACCCAGTGTATTCGAGGGCTTAGACCGAGTGCAAGCGGGGATTAGTGTTCATAAGAAAAGACTCGGGGCAACGTCCTACTCGTGCGAACGAAAAAGAGGACGTTGTGGGAAGAAACCTTCCCAATCCTGGGGTCGGGCAGGTGAAATGAATGTGGCTAAGAATCCACAAGATCAAAAAGAATACAAATAGGGGGTAATTGAGGAGCAGCGGGTGACACATGGTCAACGTAACGAGAAGGCCTCATGAACGTCGTGGCTAAAGCAGAGGAGTGGAGTGGAGCGACAGGACAGAAATAAAATAAAATGGTTGAAGTTTGCCAAGATCTCAAAAGGGATAGGTTCGTTGGGCCCCTTTCCTCCCACAGAAAGTGGTATACCTAAAATATAAAATGCCACAATCCATGAGAAAAAGTAGAGCAATACAAGTCGTAAGCATCGAGCCGACAATGCCCTCGAGCTTCATCCAATGGCACGATTAGATCGATCGGAACCGCACATTCCCAGGTGGTACATAGTTCTTGCTGGAATGGCAAGCGACTGACGCACGATTACAAATCAAATTATATAATGGAGCAGAAACAGACCACCTGGGGTGGTGGGGGTGGTAGAAAGTGCCTAAACACGGATCAATGAACGAATAACCTCGAAAACAGCGCCCCAGACCTTTTTGTTTCTCCAAACGTGCTACAAGCACCCCGACTGACCTGACCTTGTTGACAAGCAGAGAAGTAGATGAAAACAAAGAACTGGAAAAGCGTTTTCCAATTAGTAGTAAATGAGTTTGCATACATCAGAAACCCATATAATCTGAAGATGAACACCGAGACAAAAGGAATTATACAAGATGACGTCGAAATAAAACTAGAAAAATTATATATATATATATATATATATATATATATATATATATATATATATATATATATATAAGAAACATTTAAATTAAAATATAATCATAAGTATGAATTTAATGAAGCCCCAAATTCCACCTTTCATCGAACTATCAGCATATAAATTTAATTACATTTTCAATACCTTTTAACAACTTTATAATGTAAAAAATAACCAATATTTGTGGTTTCTTCAACAGCTAAACAAACCAAACGTTAATATCGACCCTTTTTCTTCTCAACATATTCTACCAAGACACACCACTGGCTTTCATAAACTTTTTCGTTTAAAATTTTGAAACCAGTCTTTAAAGGGTCCCCAAATGCAGTAGTCCCTGGGTTTACATTTAAAGACTGAGATGGTCAATCTTTTATACCAATATATAATAAGATCATCCCAGGCTTTTGTAGATACGCCCATATACACTCACTTGTATGAAATATTGCACCTTTTGTTGCTGTAAAATATACTATGTTTTCAAGTTTGGTAAAAAGAGAATAAATTAAGGAAAGAGAAAATAAAATTTGGAGACTAGAACTCATACTTATGTATACATAATATATATATATATTTAGAACAAAATTATATAATGCAATTACCCAACATCTGAAAAGGTGGGAGAAGTCAGTGCGAGAGCGCAGGCAAAATTCCTAGCGATCATGGGACCTAATCCAGTGCCAAACAAGACCATGCACAGACACACTTCCCATCAGAGGTTGTCCACATGTACCCTATGGACCACATATGAGAAAGCCGCAGTCGCATAATATCAGGGTGATCTCTGGCGACAAGCTCAGTTTCCTATGGTCGGAGGCAAGCACTCTTATGAATCCAATAAATCAACCACCTTCTCAAACCCCAAATGGCACCATTTCCACATCACATCTCACAAATGCAACACCCGAATCCCCCACTGAACTATATATATATATATATATATATATATATATATATATATATATATATATATATATATATATATATATATATATATATATATATATATATATATATATTTTGTTAAGAAGGCAATGTTGTAGCTAACAAAGCTCTTCTCACAGTCATGAGAAGATAACACATAAGCCAGCCTTATGACTCATCTTCTCGTGACTAAGAAGAGCTCCATTCAAGAGATTAGTTAGCTACAGCATTGCCTTCTTAACAGCATATATATATTGCAAGACTAGAAGGGTTAATATTATATAGAAAGACGAAATACAGACTGATCAGGACATCTGACAAGTCAAGAGAGAGAGAGTTGAAATATTACCTACCACCACTGGCGTGAGTAAAATTGAATGAGGGAATGTGAAAATGGAATAGTAACGGTCATCAAATGAGTGGTTGTGAAAACAGGACCTTCCAAAATTTTGCCCCCAAATAAGCGTAAATTATTTGTAATGAACACAAGCAAATATCATTATAAAATGAAGCTTTAAAAAATGCTTAATTTCCATGTGACAAGACTACTGGCATTCATTTGTCCAGCAATGCCGGTCGTGGCGTTGATGCCCGCCAACTCTACCTTATGGGAAAGCGGTATTAGGATTTATCCAGCATTATTTTTTTAAATGGGCTCAACGGCTGATTTGCGTATAAATGGGAAAAAGAAGTAGAGAGAGAGAGGGGGAGGAAGGGAGGAGTAGAGTTTATTTAGGAAGACCAAGGAAACACCCAGGATTAAACGCGACTGCTCCGACTCCGGCAGCGCAGGAGAGAAAAGAAATGGCAATGAGAGATGGAGGAAGTAGTATGTGGGGCCACAGCGAGTTTAGTAGGGCAGGTGGGTGGGGGGATCGAGGGACACAAAATATCTGTGAATTAGCCCGGTGTGACAAAGGTGTAAGTGGGTCAGCACCACCACCACCACTTTATGGCGGGACCGGTGGAAAGGTGAAGACCAGTAACGTAGGTGGAGTTTGATGCTGTTTAGAGCATTGCGGAATAAGTAATCCCCTTCACATGTGGAAAGGGCACTGGGTCAGGCGCCGTCCGAGCAACTAAATTGCTAAAGAACACGAGAGGTGACAGGTAGATTGTGTGAGGTCGAAAACTCGCAGGAAGAGCAATCGGATCTTACGGATCAAGATATTGGGGAGAATATGCATGAATGTGCTTCGGGAATCCGTGGTGGAGAGCATGAATTCGGTAAAAGGATGGAGTGCGGAGCACGTACGATTGCTTTACGCAAAGGGAGGGGGACTGCTATCCCTCCAGCCAAATCTAGTTATATAGATCTAGGGGTAAGTGGAGCGCTGATTATGATGGTGGATGAGGTAGTAGGGAATTGCGTAGAAAAATAAAATGTATCAAGGGACGAAAGGGTGACGCGTGGGTTTTCTATAGAGAATAGCCAGTCGTTACTAGCGGGAGGGAAAGGAAGGTTGTCCCTGCTGTTAAAATCTTCTAAAAGAAAAGGTATGGGGATCTGGAGTCTAAGATTATGGATAAACAGACGGAGGTAAGGGGGGATGCAGACCGATCATACTATGTAGTTGTTGGTAAAAAATAGGGAGTTACATGGGACTAATACCTGAACTGATCGGGGGTTGGTAGAAGTGCCACAGGCGAAGAAAGGAAGGTGACCGGAGATCCTAGAGATCTGACGGCCAACCAGAATTAGTTCCTTGAGTCAGAGGCAACAAACAGTTAAAACAACAGTTACATGCAATCTGATGCTGCTCTAAGATTAGCATTTTACACAAGGGCAGAGATAGGGTGTCCTGGGAAATCAGATGAACCAAAGGATAATTTTCTTTAATGAGTCCATCCAGCGAATGCCTAAGACGAGGCTAGATTAAAAATATTATATATATATATATATATATATATATATATATATATATATATATATACAAAATCCAAATAAACTAGAAAAACAAAAAGGCAAACAAGCAAAAAAAAAAAACAAGAAGGAAACAAGCTCCTGCCTCCCCCCCCAGCACAGGAACACGCGACCTCCAACATTCAGATAGTCCACTAGTCTGTGCACATGAACCTGTCCCGAGTACAAAGGAAAGGTAGGTAGGTAACGTGCGTGAAGATCACCCAGAGTGGGACATTCAACAAGAATGTGCCGAACAGTCTGATGGACAATGTTAAACCGAAGGGTAAATTTAGCAAGTCTAGGTTCAGAGGTAGAATGGTGTGGGCGGTATCTTGGAATGTCAGTGGAGAGGAGTGGGAAAGGTTGGATGTTGAGACAACATAGGGAAGGATAGATTTGCCAGGGGTGTAAAGTGTTCTGGAGGCTGAGATGTATGGGCCTTGGGGGTAGGCCTTTATGTGTACCTAGGAGGGCTTGGGTGGAAGGTAGCGGTGTTAGAGAGATCCTTATTGCTTCTTCGCCCTATGCTGCTGTTAGGGGGCGAGAGGATTGCGTGGGCGGGAACATCAGCAGAAGGGGGCAACATACTCAAACATAAAGGTTGAGCTGTACGGGCCTGCTTGAAAGGAGAGTGAAACTAAATGCCGCAGTTCGGGCAAAGCGACACTGTCTTTCAGCACATGGAGCTGACATACCTTTCAAGGGAGCAAGGCAGTTGAATGACAGCAGTCTTTGGGTGCGTACCCTCCTTTCCAACTTTATATTACAACAATCTGTGGACCTTTGTGGGGATCCTGGGAGAGATATTGGAGATTTTAGGGTGATGTAGCGCCGAAATATTGCTCAGGATTTGAAGCTGGTCTCGAGACCAGAAAGAGAGTCAATAAAGGGGCAGAGAGAAAGATCTAGGCAGTAGTCGAAAATAAGCGGTGGGGTTTAAGAGGTCACTTAGGGACACACATTCAGAGTAGTATGGGGTGTGAGAGTGTGGTTGGGAAGGGCAGGGACTTCGAGAGAGTGTAACAGGATGGGAAAGGATGATTGGGAGTGGCGGAGGGCGATAGCAGAGGCTGGAGTAGATTGGAAAAGGGGTAGTAGGAGGAGTTGAGTAGTCCATATAGGTAGCTATAAGGAGGGGGGAAAAAATTGGACAAGTATAGTTGGTCACCTCGATAAGGTGCAAGCCCACCGCAACCAGTGCAGGAAAGTGTGTGGATTAACTAAAAACCAATGAAGGAAACCTCTGCCATACAGTTTGGGAGATTTGTCTCAAATTCCAATTTTGTCTAAAGGGGTTTAATGCAAGAGTGGAAGAGAAGAGGTAGACAAAGAAATAAGGCACCAAAAAATAGTGAAAACAATTTGGGATCGAAGTTATGTGACCACCTTTCTAAGCGAAAAACAACAAAGTCAACTACAACACAAGATGGACTTAAGTGAAAATATGTGAAAGAGAGACACCCCCAGAAGCCCCTGCAAAGGTTGAGGCCTGAGCAGATTGAATTTGAGGGATATGGAGTATTATAAGAAGGAAAGAGGAGGGTAGGAGCCTGGATGCAATAGCAAACCCTCCTGAATGGGGTGCGAGGATTGGTTTATGACCCCCAAGAGACCTTAATGGAACAGGACAGGAGAGCTGCAGCTTTGGTGGCTCCGTGGCCAAAGTACCAATGATCCAGGAAGAGGTCTAAATTGGAGCAGAAAGATACTCAGAATCCTTTGAAAATCGCAGGTCAGATGGTCATTTACCAATGAGGGCATATCTGCCACAAAGATTGAGAGAGGCTAACCAAGAGGGTGGTATGCCGAAGTCAAGGGAGCCGCATTCCTCCAGAAACGACACCAAACTACAGAGATTAATCACCCTGATTCAAATGTAAGTTGAGTAAAATGACCGTGCCAATATTTCTGCAACATGGGAAATTTACCTCTATTCTTCAATATTTGAACTGTGAGAAAGTCTTTCAACTACAAATACTCAGGGCTCATTTTTTTTGCTAATTACTCCAACATTAATTATGCTATATTTTTATAACCTCAGCGGGCCATTAATTACGATTGAGGGTAATTGGTAAGAGAGCAGCTGCTGGGCGACTCCTTGATTTTCTCTTAATAAAGGGGAGGGGGCACCAAACAGCAGCAACCATATCACATTCCAGGACTCAAACCCCACACAAAACAACAATATGTAGTAGATATTTGTGTCCAACCTCTTGACTGCAAACACAATCAATAAGGCTTCTTTATGTGTACACTAATATATACGGAACAAAGCAATTGAGAGGAAATGGTCTGGGAAGGCTGGCCTCAATGGCAAAAGGTTCCACTAATATTATAAAAGATGAAAGAGATGAATGCAATGAGGATGAGGAAGTATAAAAGACAACAGCAACCAAATACATTTCAAGTAACTTCAGAAAATGAAGGCAAATATCCCCCCTCCCTCAGACCCTATGGGAGGAAGCATGACACCAATGGTGTCACACTCAGGCATTGACCAGTCGCTGAAAATCCCACACAAGAAAACCCCAATTCACTTTTATGGTAAATGAGGCAATTGACTTCCTCATTTACAAGCCAACAGATCCCTCTCACATAGGAAAATGGCCATTTGAGCCTCGTTGTGACAAGAGAATTGGAGAATTTTTGCATTAACCAATGAGCTCACTCCAGCAATATGCGATCTACATGCAAAAGGAGGGGAGGGGGACCCAAATCATAGGGTGCTTTGGACTCACTAGAAGAACTTTTTCTCTGCCCAGCACAACCCCACCACCATTTTTCCTTGTTCTCTCGAGCATGCACCACAACTCTCCTAATTTCAGCCTGTCTAAAGACACCAGAATGATCACATTCATCAAAAATGAGCCAAAATCAAAATAACACAAGGTTTGTTTGTTTTGCTTTTGGTCTGAAAATAATAGTTGGTGGAAGTGTTTGTGTTTATATAAAAAGACGTGTCACTTCCAAGGGCTAGACAGACAAGGTTGAGCAATATAATGGGAGAAAGAGGTGACAAAGGGATAAAATGGGCATTACTGACAAAAAAACATGCAATAGGGGGAAGGGATGGACCTAATCGGGTGGAGAGAGCCGCAAAGACAAACAGGACCAACCAAATTAGGTAGGGGGCGATGGGGGTGGCAGGAAGAACTATGGCACAAGAGGGGGTACCACTCTCCCAAGACTACAGACACACAAAAACAGACTTCATGGGGCCCTTGGCATCGATTTTGTGGTCCCGTTGATAATGACGACGGAGCCCCACGGGGATGATTACGGCATGGGTGAGTGGGGGTCTGACCCCCACCTGGCCCTGACTAGAGGCCAAAGGAGAGATCTCGCCCCTCCTGAGCTTATGGTGCCCCCTCAGACGCTAATCTCGTAATTCATGTCGTAAGCGGAGCGCCGGGGATCAAGGTCCTGGGGGGAGGTGAGTCGGGGATCCACGACCCCCTTCTGCGTCAGGGTGGGACTCCGCACTCCCGCGCTGGGGCCGCCCCTGGGTGTCATCTCCATCAGGTCTAGAGAACGCATCAACGAGACGGGTCGCTTCTGGACGGGGCTAGGGCCCCCGCCCCCCCCTTCCGTCGGGGTCGGGGGGGTCACCAAGCTTCCGTTGCCAGCACCCGTCATCCCCCCGCTGACGTAGTTTTTGCGGCGGATCTGGGGGGACTGGGGGGGCCCCACGAAGCTAGGTCCCGAATTGCGCCGCCCAACGTGGAGGGGGTGGGGCCCCGAGGGAAGGTGGTTGGGTGGGGGATAATGATGGTGGTGGTGGTGGTGGAACTGGTGGTGATGGGGGGGCGCCGTATAGTAGTGACCCGGGTATGCGGGGGGCAGGTGCTGAGGGAGTGGCACCGAAGCGGGGCCCCCAGTTGAGGGGCAGTAGTAGTGGGGTGGTGCGCACGTCTGGGTTGGGCTGGTGGGGTTCGAGCGGTGGTGCGAGTCAGGAGGCCCCCGGCAGAGGTGGGGTGGGGGAGAGTCCCGCCAGCTGTACCCCCCGTGCTGGGGCGACGCTGCCAACTCTTGGATCTTCTCAAACATGCGAGGGGGGTAGCCTCCCCCATCCTGCCTGGAAGGGCACCCTTCGCCCCCCCCGACCAACTCCGACTCAGACATGAAGCGGCGCTGGGGGCTGTGCTGGGAGGGGCCCCGTGGTGGACCCTCGTAAGAGAACTGCGCGTAGTAGGGGAAGGGAGGAGGGGGGCGAGCTCCCCCAACGCCAATGAAGTCGGGACGCCGGGGCTGCGTGGGAGTGGGGGGGTTCGATCGCCGCAGTGGGGACGACACGGCAAGTGGGGTGGCCACCCCACCAAGCTGCTTCATGCGTTGGTGAAGGGTGGGTGAAGGCGGCTTAGGGGGGATGTAACTGGGAGGGCTAGGGGGGGCGCAGGCCCCCTGGGGGGACGCCCTGTCTGGGGACAACGGGTCCGGGGTGGTGGACCGTGATCGAAGACTCGCATCCAGGGCCCTGCAAACCAAGGGAAAGATGGCGTTAAAAAACTGCAACCCAACCACACAAATCTCTTCCTCTACCCCCACGCCCATTACAGATGCGAGGTCGTTACACCCTTCCACACATTACTAGCGAGATCGAAGAACCTAATTCTGGGGAATAGACTCCCACTCAACACAACTCATGTATGACATTGAATTAATTAACCCATTTATCAAGAAAGAAAAAGGCGTCATTTTGGTCATTATTTGCTGCAGTGACTTGGGTAGGCATTTAGATGCATTGATGGGCACCAACCTCACTTTGTAGGTAAGCGGTTGCTGATTAATCTTGCTTGGCCTCGAGCTGAGAGGCTAAGCACGTGATTTTTGAAGCGACAACTTTTCTCATGGTGACAGAGACAGACCAGGAAATTAAACTTATTTTTAAAGACATAAAATGCCTCTTATGAGTTGTTCCCAAGTTTGGTGGAAGCAATTTAAAGAAAACTGTAAAAACCAAGGACTTTCTGTATGCTATTGTAAAAGGCTAAGCTTCTCATTTTTAAGTGGCAATGCCTTGGTAGCAATATGCATAATGCACAGCCTCCCTATGAATATATGAAAGGCAAATAAATAGGCCCCAATAGGAGTAAAAAACGGCTCTTGACAGAATTGATACGGGAGATGGAAAGAAGGTAGTCTACTGCAATATTAAGCCCAAACAACAATTTCTTGATTGCAAATAACAAAACATTCCTACTCCTTGATAGTCTCTAACAACAGAAAGCTGGCTGTTTTACATTTGAAAGGATGTGAAAGGAGCATTATTCATTAAGGGCTTTCAGTAATGAGCTAACGGTTAACTACAAACCCATTAAAATCAGTGTTGCCAAATGTTTCAAAGGTAAATTCACTAGATATTGGTCTAAAACGCGCTAAAATAGGAAAGTTAAAACAATATGTTAAAACCTAGGATTAATTTTAAACAAATGAATTCACTCTGAATCCAATATTTCTAAATAACTGCTCTTCCAAATCGTCATAGTCTTTGTCAAATTTTTCTTCTTGTGTCGAGGCGTCATATGCATTCATCATACCAATTTTCCACAAGATGCCATTTGGCTATTTATAATTGAAGCAGCATTTATCACTACCCTTTAGACCATATTTTATCATAAAATTTATGCGGTTGCCCAATTTTGAATGAACAATGTTCATGACACTAAAGAATCTTTCCACATCGACATTGGAATGCGGCAAAATAAGTAGTCTTAATGCTAAATCAGTGTTCTTTGAATGGCTTTTTCCCTACAGAATCCCTAGACAAAGAAACTTTCTCCAGAATGAAATGGTGTTTGAAACTTAAACCAAGGAACCATTGCGTAACTGGTTCCACTGAAAATCTATTTTAGTTATGGTCTCATCATTTTCATAAAAATGTTTGGCAAGGTCTACAATTGGAGGTTTGATGGGTTTAAGGCACTCAATCGTCTTAAAAATTTTCATGGATTCTAAAACTTTTATATTATCTGGTAGTCGCTGCTAATTTGCTGCATAAGCTCAATGACAAATTTAATGCATCTTTCACATATTTAATTTCCTGCTTATTGAGGAAAGTTGCATTGTGAGATTTCATTTTCAAACTGATAACAGAAATAGGGTTTCGGGTCTATAAAATCCCAAAGACACTCAACTTGCTGAAGTTTTTTTCCTGGTATTAAAATCATTGTAGTAATAGAATTTATCAGAAATTGGAGATCACTCAATAATTTGGATCTTGTATTTGCACCTCAAAAATGTTATTAACCCTTTGAACTTTAGGACGTATTTGTTTCAGAAACACCCGAAAAAGTTTTTCTTGCCATTGAACAAAGAATATAAAGTTTCAGCTGTAAAGCATCTTTCTTCATTCTTTGCTATACTGAAATGGAAACCCAATTCAACCCACTGTTCCAAAATTCTTGAAACAGCAAATTTTATTGAGTCATCTGGTCGGACTAGGCGATACAAGCTTTAACAGTAAATTACCGTCGTTTATTGAGGCGAATAGCACCTTATATTTTGCTTGATGGACAGATGAATGCGAAAACCAGTTATAAGTTTCCTTAATCATGAAGTCTAAATGCCTATGTAATCATTCGGCTGCAGCATAGATGCCATTGTTAATTCCCATCATGATGGAGGTGTTGTCTGTACCAAGTCCAAACAAGTTCTTTAAATCAAGGGAATGTTCTTTTAAGCTTTCCTTAATTGCACTGCAAATATTGCTTCAGCATTACATTTCTGCAATCCAATCAAATACAAGAAGGATACAATAATTTGTTTTCTAGTTTGAGAATAATACCTGATGTAACTAAAGTAGATCACTTTAGTATTTTTTCTTGAATTTTATTATATATTTATCGTTTTAATATTTGTATGAGCTAAATTCATAAGAAACTTTAAAATGCAGCCTTTTAAAGGAGCAGTGTTTTATATGCTCATTGATGGCATTCTCAACCAGTTCAAAAATGTTTTCAATCATACCGAAAATATCAGGCATCATAATATACTGTAAGCCAGGTCCCTGCACAAGCATATAACAGCTAGGAGGTTAAATAGTAACAATTTTGTACAAATGTACAAACTTTGGCAGCCCTGAAACAGATTTGGCTTCGATGGAAAATGGATTCTCAAATGAATCTAATCGAAAGCTACAAAAACATGCGGCCGCGGCAAATAAAAATAATTTGCGCAAAGCAATGCTCAAATGCGCCAAATCTAGCATGTTCTGCACTAAATTGGCAATACTGCCCATTATGATCAATAATGACTGTAAATGATGAGATTGAACAAAGATGTCCTTTACTAGCCAACTGAATGCGCGTCATCCTCCCATCACACCTAAATGAGGCAGGTTTAACACAAAAATAAAAATAATACTCTAGCTTGGGAACTTCTTCCTCACTCTTGATATTCACCAAAATCTCATTAGCATTTAACCATCACCACCTAAATGACAGTTTACTTGGAGGTGGAGCCCCATTAACTTAAGCCCAAGCATTATTTCATACTTGTTCGACTAAAGCCCTTCAGTGATGGACAGGTATGTATGAGCTGGAGCCTCTGACCAAGCAGGGGGCATCTGATCTCTAGGCCAAAGGACCTAGTATACACACTCCATACACAATATTACCCACTTCCTCCTGTGATTTTCTAACCCCCCCCATCTCACACTGACACACTTGCATATATTATCTACACAAGTCTCTTGACCCATCCATTCTTTTTACATAGCATACCACCTCTGAAAATGTATTCACAACTTTATTATGAAATAAAGAGTTCTTACCCAGTCACTCCACAATGCACACCTTATAACAAACTCTCTTCACACCACTTTTTTTTTTAAGGAACCATCTGGCAACAGCCAGGAGAAAAGATGCTAGTAAAAAACCCCCATGGTTAAAAAACAGTGTAAAGTCCAAGTTGAAGACAAAGAAAACTACTGCTAAAAGGTATAAGCATAATAAAATTGAAGTAAATAGGGAAACTTGAAATGCACCACCAAAGAGTTAAAAAAAGAAATAAGGAAATGTAAGAGACTATCAGAAATCAACCTTGCAAATAATAGTAAGGGAAATAGTAAGGGAAAGAAGTTCTTTAGTTATTATAAAATAAATTCTAAGCAGGGCTACAGTATTGGGCCATTAGAATATAATGGAGAGAGCTATCAAGGGGATAAAGATATTGCTGATGTGTTAAACTTATACTTCACCTCCGTTTTCACTCGGGAAAGTGCGATTGATTGGGACCCAGGTGTTAATTTGAAAAAGTAGGCCGGTTCTTGAGAATGTGAATTTTTTGAAGAGATATAAAAGCTGTTATTAATAAAATATTGCGTAATAAATTATTTTTGATCGTTCACTTATGTACTCTGAGATTCCTGAAGACTGGAAGGAGGCCAATGTTGTGCCTGTACATAAGTAGGGTTGCAAGAAGAAAGTTACATCGTTATCCAGAAAGATATTGGAAAGATTATTAAGCACCGATATTAAAAAGTATTTTAATGATTCACAACATAGCTTTCAAAATGGGAAGTCATGTCTCACTAACCTACTTGGTTCATGAATTTTGTTACTGAACAAACAGACAAAAGTAATAAAGATATAGATGTATTATATATTGATTTTAGTAAAGCCTTTGACAAGGTTCCTCACAAGATACTTGGGCATAAGCTAGAGAAGTATGAAATCTCTGGAAGAGTACTGAAGTGGATCAAACTTTGGTTATCAGGAAGAAAACAGCAAACATAAGTAGGGTTGCAAGAAGAGAGTGGAAAACTACAGACCTATAAGTCTTACATCGTTACCCGGAAAGATATTGGAAAGATTAATTAGCACTGATATTAAAAAGTTCTTAGAGGAGAACAAGTATATTTATTAATGATTTGCAGCATGGCTTTCAAAATGGGAAGTCATGTCTCACTAACCTACTTGAGTTCATGAATTTTGTTACTGAACAAACAGACAAAGGTAATAAAGATATAGATGTATTATATATTGATTTTAGTAAAACCTTTGACAAGGTCCCTCACAAGATACTTGGGCATAAGCTAGAGAAGTATGGAATCTCTGGAAGAGTCCTGAAGTGGATCAAATCAGAAAGAAAACAGAGAGTAACACTAAATGGGTCTAAGTCCACATGAAAGTTGGTGGAGAGTGGAGTGCCTCAGGGATCTGTGATCGGACCCTTGCTTTTTATCCTTTATATTAATAATATTGATTCTCGTTTTGGATGCAAAACTGAAATGTTTGCTGATGATGTTAAGCTGTTCTTTCCAGTAAGTAATATGGAAGGGAACCTAACACTCCAGAGAAGCTTAGATAAAATTGTCGCCTGGGCCCATAAATGGCAGATAAAGTTAAACCATAATAAATGTAAATCCCTACACATTGGTAAAAACAATAGAAACTTCTATGAAATTGAGGGGATTTGGTTGTAAGATGTTCAAGAAGAAAACGATTTGGGAGTAATTATAACAAGTGACCTAAAATGCAAAATGAATTGCATAGAATCAAAGAACAAGGCTAATTGTATATTGGGATTAATTAAGATAAATGTTACTTATAAGAGTAAGGAAGTGATTAAAAAATAAAATTGTATACTTCATATGTTTGTCCACATATTGAATATTGTGAGCATGACCTTGATATGCTGGAGGGTGTACAGCGTAGAGCGACTAAAATGATACCTAGTCTGCATAGACTCCGATATCTTGAAAGGTTGAGGAAATTGGGAATGTTCTCAGTGAGAAGACCGTATGTGAGGGGAGATTTAAATGAGGTATACAAAATGATTACAGGGATAGATAGAGAAGACTGGCAGATTTTTTTAATTTTGATAATAATAACAGAACTATAGGCCATAACATTAAATGAAAGAAAATCAACTAAAATAGTGATACAGGTAAATATTCATTCAAAAATCGCATTGTGAATCTTTGGAATGAGCTGCCAGAAACAATAACAAATTCAGCAACCTTGAAGTCTTTCAAATTGAAGCTGGATAATATATGGACAATAGAGGCTTTGTGTAATCAGAGCCACCTACATAATATCAATGTAGCATACAATGATGTATAGTTAATTCTTGTTTGTTGACGATATATACTATATGTATCGATAATAATTATTCATAGAACAAAGAAGTGGCAATTCCTAGGCTATACTTCTGAACATTCTGACCCGTTAGCATATGTGCTTCTTTAGGTTAACTCACATGGATCCAGACCAATCTACTTTATTTTAAATAAACTGTACTAATACTTTGTAAAATTCTCAACTAAGGCTCGTTACCCCACCATCCCATATGATGACCTACATCAGATGTAATATACTGGAAGCACTATTGTTCAGCAGTGACATCACTTCTAAGGGCCCTGGGGGGCTCTGTGATTCCACTTTAAACCTTCTTATGATCTTTGGGCAAAGGTCAGCGTACTGACAACAGACTACAACTAGAGTATATTTAAAAAAAAATATGTAAATAACAACAATAATAAAAAGGTCAAAGGCTAGTAAAAAAAAGGTCTGCTGACCAAAAAGACTAACCCTAGGAGGATCTTGGAATTTTTTTTTTTTTGAGGGGCTATCTGGCGACTGCCCACTTGGGCATAAGTCGCCGCAAACAAACAGCCTAGTTTTAGGCTACTTTAAAATAAAAATTTGAAAAGAAAACAACAATAAAGAGATAACAATTAGGAAGCAAGCTCCGGCCCGGCGTAGGAGCGTGTGACCTAGAAAGAAAACAATAATAACAAAACAACAACAAAACCTAGTTAAATAAAAGGGAAAAGGCCAGCCTCCCCCCAAAGTCAACAAGTCCACCAGTCAATGTGCGCTCAATCGTACCGAGTACAAAGGACAGGCGGTAGCGACCCCACCCATCCCGGTACCGGGACAGGTAACGTGAGCGAAGATCACCCAGACTGGGACATTCGACAAGAATGTGCCGAACAGTCTGGGGGACGACGCAGGCGAGCGCTCCATCAAATAGCGATGCGTCACACGAGTGTGTCCGATTCGGAGACGACAGAACGCGACCTGAAGCCGTCGCGGCATTGGGGGATAGGTCCATGGGAACAGTCGCGGCGCAATGGCACGCAACTTTAAGTTCCCTTCGACCGTTTCCCATCTTCTTTGCCAAGCAGTCCGAAGAGCTGCCCATATTCCTGCCATGTAGTCGGTGTGAGGAAGAGCGAAACGCTGGTCTGGTCGCAGAGTCCTCGCGGACTCTTTGGCGCGCTCATTCCCCGCAATTCCTACATGTCCAGGAACCCAGCAGAAGATAATCTCGACATTCGCCCGGCTCGCCAAAGTCGTGGCGTCACGGATATCGCGAACCAGGGGATGCGGAGATTCCAATGCCCCGAGAGCACTCAGGGCGCTTTGTGAGTCGTTATAGATCTCAAACCGGTCTCCGAATCGGGCAGAGGACCTTGGAAGCTATATCATTAGAAAGAGAATGTAAAACAACATAAGTTTCAAATTTTGTTAGGATCGGCAGAATAGTTATGATATTATTGCCAAAACAAAATAATTCATGAGCTAACTTGGGAGGACTTTGGCAAATATATCATTCGAAAGAGAATGTAAACATAAAGGTTTCAAATTTCGTTAGAATCGGCCAAAGTTACAAAAAAAGAAGCAAAACGGACACCGGCCGACATAATGAGATGTAAGAGTCGTCGCCCATGACTAAAATAAAAGCAAAAGGTAACAAGAAGGAAGCGCGCTTCTGCATGGGGGGTAGGCCAGCCTCTTCCAAAAGTTCGTATAGTCCGCAAGTCCGTGTGCACGAACCAGTCACGAGTAAAAGACACAAGCGATAGCGACCCCGCTCGTCTCGGTAATGGGACAGGTAACGTGCGCGCAAATCCCCCAGACTGGGACATTCAACATGATTGTGCCGAATAGTCTGGGGGATAACGCAGTCGTGACAAAAAGGCGCAGGCGGGCGCTCTATCAAATGGCGGTGCGTCCGACGTGTGTGTTCAATTCGGAGAAGACAAAAAGACCTGATACCGCGCGTCATTGGGGGGGTAGGGGGAGGGGAGGTAGGTTCATGCGAACAGTCGCGGCGCAATGGCACTCAATTTTAAGTTCCCCTCGACCGTCTCTCATCTTCTTTGCCAAGCAGGGGAGGGCTGCCAGTATTTCTGCCATGGGATCTGTGCGAGGAAGAGCGAAACACTGGTCTGGTCGCCCAGTCCTGGCGGACTCTTTGGCGCCCTCATTGCCCGCAATTCTGACATGTCCAGGAACCCAGAAGATAATCTCGACATGCGCCCGGCTCACCAAACCCGTGGCGTCACGGATATCGCGAACCAGAGGATGCGGAGATTCCAATGCCCAAAGAGCATTCAAGGCGCTTTGTGAGTCGCTATAAATCACAATCCGGTCTCCGAAACGGGAGGGTTACGTTATCTCCCGTACCGAGGGGTGTATTGCAATCAGCTCGGCCGTGAAGACAGAAGCAGCCCCTGCCAGAGCCCAGCTGACTTTAAACAGAAGGGATACGGCGTGGAAACAGACCCCATCATTGAACTTGGAACTATCTGTATACACTGGCACGGTTCCAGTGTGACATGAAGTGTGCTCCAAAAAGGCCGAACGCAATACTCCCGGCGCTGTAGAAGCAGAGGCATGCGACAAATAGCCAAAGGTGGTGCCCTCCAGGGTAGCCACGGGCCCGAGAGCTATCTCCTATCCCTAAAACCCATTGGCGTTTCTCAGCGGCATAGGCATCGTTGAGATCAAAGGATCGATAAAAAGTAAGGCAGTAGCTCTATCAGCGCCTCAGGTGAAGAATATCCATGGGGTGGGTACGAGACCAAAGGGCTGCGAATATGAGCCTCCCAGTTGAAGTGTAGATCAAATACAAGAGCAAGGTAACAGAGTTCACCATTTCCAGGTGAACCACATTTAGAAATAAGTCTGGGTCAGGGTGGAGTTGTAGATGGCGGCAGAAGTGCACCACCTTAGTTTTGGCCAAGGGAAACCGGAGCCTGTGCGTTTCGGCATAGCGAGAGACGCGGTTCAAAGCCTGTTGGCATCTGGGCCGTGCCAAGAGAGATCTAAAGGTCATCCACGTAGGGCGGAGTGAGAACATCTTCTGGCAGCACTGAGATGATGCCATTAATGCTCAGGGCAAAGAGTACGACACTGGACCAACTCTTCCTGCTACAGTGGGCCAAAGAGGGCTCCCCCAACTGTACGCGGAATCTGCAATCTCGCAAAAAAAGGTGGGGAGGCGTGGTCGCGTATACCATCGTGTGGAAAGTCTTCATGATACCGTATCACCATGCGATATCATAGGTCATCTACAGATTGAAAAACACTGTGGCGTAGTGCTGTCTACGAAGGAAGGCCTCACAAACAGCATTTTCCAGTTGGAGCAGAGCATCTGACGTGGAGTGGAACTTGCGGAAGCCGCATTGTGCACAAGACAGATAGATGGGCTCCGCTGTCCAGAAAAATGGCTAATCTAACATTTACTAATTTTTCCATCAACTTGCATATGCAGGAGGTTAAGAGAGATTGGGCAAAAACCGGCTGGGGTACAGTAATCTCTTCCAGGGAAGATACTCTTTACCCAGATTCTGTTAAAAAAATCTAACAGAAAGGCCATGCTTTGCTCACCCAGGTGTCAAACTGCTGTACGGGACATCATCCGTGCACGAAGTGAGAGCGGAACGCAACTCACTCGTAAACAAGTCGTTGAATAGTAGTTAGGACCACGGCGATGAGGTTGCTGGGGAAGAACTCAACGGCCTCATTACCGACCTAAACTCCTCGCTGAGATAGAGAATTGAGTAATTTCTTGAAATGGGGACCACCGTGCAAGCGCCAAGCCCCACTGGGGCGGGCTCTCGTGCGGCAGCGGCCCAGAAAATGATATTTGAATGGGAAAGTGATCAACACCATGGAAGTCATCGACCACCTCCCACTCAAAATCAGGGTGTGCATCCAGAGACCACAAAGATAGAAACTCATCCACATTTAGGAACCACCTATTTCCAGCTCGTCGATCAGATCGGCAAAGGATTGATTGAGTAGTCTCCCCTGAGAGGCGTTTACTGTTCAAATCCATGAGCAAGTGAAAGGGACTCAGCAACCGTGCCACGATGTGGCTGAAGCTCCCCACTTTGAAGTCGGCTGACGGTGGAATGTACAAAGAAATAACAGTGTACCTCCTATGCAGGTGCAGCTGCACTACTACTACCTGAAAGGAGGTATTTAAAGCAAAGGAAGACCCAGCCATTAGCCAAATTGTGAAGGAGTGTTTCAAGACAGCTGCAGCAGTTTCCTCCAGCCTATGTGACACAATCTTCATGCTTGCACACCCATGGACAAGCCATTAATCAGTCTGAATAACAAGAAGACTTATCTTGCTTTGCCGCTGAGCACATTACATGGACAGATGACCAATGTAGCCAAGTCCAGATTTATGAACAATCTAAGTTCAATTTCTTTGGATCCAATGCAAGGTCTCTTGATTGCAGAGGAGGAAAAAGATTGTCTGCCAAGTGAACCAAAAAGAGAAAAGTTGGGGTGTGATTTTGCTAGAAAGCCCTGGGGCCACAATGAATACACAAGTGTACAAGAAGTTGTTGTGACAGTATGCCTTGTCCCATCTGTGAGCCTCCAAAGCCTAATCCCGAATTTTCATGCAGAATAACACATTCCTGCCACATGGCCAAGTTGTGAAGCTCTTCCTGATACATCACTGTCATGAATGGGCCTTCAGAGACCAAAACTGAATCCCAATGAAACTGTTTGGAACAAACTCGGAGTGAGGCTCTAGAACTCTAGTAAATTCTTCAAGAAGAATGGAACTAGATTACTGCAGTTGGTTCATTCCTTTGGAAGCAAAGCATATCAAGAATAAAAGACTCCACACAAATTACTAATAATTATAACTTGTACAAATGTTTTCCACTGATAATTTAAGTCATATTCCCTGTGATTTTTTCTGCAAAGTTATGTTGTGATAGAAATACAGGTATTCTGATCTTTGTGACATATACAAGTATTCCACAGTGTCAGATTAACAGCATAACTGAATGGGCAAACAACCACCCAGCCAGTCTATTGCTGGCCAGCGCAACCATGTCTGTGGTCTCATTAAAATCGCATACTGTAAGACTTTGTGGATATTCATTCCTCCTATCCACATGCAGGCAACATAAAAAATTATCCCAATATAGTATATACAGTACTGGAAAGTTATTATAGATTTTTGCAATTTTTGTTTTTTGTAATATACAAAGATCAAATAAACAATTTATTGAGATGATTTATTTCATATTATTTATACAGAACTAGCATTTCACCCTCCTTTAGCAGCAAGCCACGAATTAGTGTTTTGCAAAGATCTTTGATGTTATCCAAATGGAACCAAACTTCTATGAAGGGTTCAATAAGCTATTTTTTTTTGTTGTAATGGGGAATTTATGCATTTCATATTTCAAGAGACCATAAACTCTTGATGGGGTTCATGTCGGGTGAATTTCCTGGCCATGGTAACACCATTTTAATCGCACCACTTCTTAACTGATTTTCCTGTATGGCATGTGGCTGAGTCATGTTGAAAAATCCCAAGGCCTATTTTCATACCATTCTCTTACTTGTGGTAGTAGACGGACCTCTCTTGGATCATAGTCTCTTCAATTATCTTCAGGCAACTAGTTCCATGGATACAAATTACCCCCCAAACCATAATCTTCGTGGAAATTTGGCTATTTTTCGAAGACAATCTGGTAGAAATTCCTCACCAGGCATCCTTCTCACACTTTGCACCCGATCATCAAGCACTCTAATTGTTGATTCATCAGGAAACACCACCTGCAACAATTGAAAACCATATTTGACTAATAGGACATCAAGAATAAGTGACTGTTTTAGTCTATGATAATCAGAAATTAAGTAATTTTTAAATAATTCTTCATAAAGCTAGTTTGATAATTGAAATCAATCATAACATGTTATTTTACCAATAAATGTCATTTTATTAATCATACAATACATAAAGACCCTAATCCACTATTTTAGATGTCTTACTTGGTTCCATGGCTCAGAAGACCATGCAATATGATTTTTAGCAATGCATGGCATGCCTCCACTGTCATGAGAGTAAGCCCAGGGTTTTTTTTCCTTGGATGATATACGTGTAATCCACTTTGTAAAAGTTTCTTGTTAATTGTATTATGATGCACAGTGATGTTCTTTTCTATAAATTCACAGGAAATCTTACAACAAAATGCTCTCCTATTGTTGAGGGACATTCTTTTCATTTTTTTATCAATCTTAGGGGTTGTTACTTGCTTACGACCACAGTTCCAAACCCTTTTTAGCAACACATCCTTGTTATTTTCCAATTTGCTCTTAATTGCATTAAATGTCTTGAGTTGAAACATTTGTGGTTTCAGTCAAATATACTTCTATATGTCCATCTCAACCTGGAATTGAAATAACACTTTACTTACACTTTAAATGAAATTTACTAAATAAATTTGTAATTTATGCAACACAAACTCTTCTGGATTATAACTGAAGGAAACTCAGGCTGCAGCAGTTTGACTGCACGGTAGAATTGAATATTGCCACATAATGCTGGCTTGTTATTGCCAGATGTCACTAGAAACCTGCTAAAGGGGGGCAAACCGACTACTGGAATACTAGTTCTGTATAAATAAAGGAAATATGTCATTGTCAATAAATAAATTCAGTTTATTTGACCTTTATATATAGACCAAAAAATTGCAAAAATCCATAATTTTTCCAGTACTGTATATTTATTGGTTTCTGAGCAACCATTAATTATCCTAAGGGCTTTGATTTGTGCTGCTTAAAGTTTGTGCATGTTAGCTTTAGAAGTGGGAGGAAGGATGATGCATAATCAAATGTGGTAAGGATAAATTGTAGTTAGCATTTCCATTTGTTTCAGAAATTTGGAGCCATTACTGCATGTTATTAATGTGGTGTGTGTATGGCAAGCGAGGTCTAATATTATAGGCAATTTAATTAGTAGGATCCACTGATGTCTTTAGAGGGCCCATCAGGGTAAGGCCCACCTGTGCCTAGCACAGAAGCATGTGACCAAACACAAAAGAGTGGAATAAAATAGAGGGGGCCAGGCTGCTCCAAAAAGTCACGATAGGACACGACCCATCCAGAGTACAGAGGAGATGCAGTACTGGGGAAATCATACAGACTGAAACATACAACAAGAATGTGCCTAACAGTCAGGGTTGAAATGCAGTTGACGCAGTAAGGTGTAGACGAGCACACTATCAAATGGCAGTGTACCCAATTTGAAGAGGAGAGAAATCGACCAGGAACCAAGGCAGCATTGTATTGGGGAATACATCTAGGGGAACGGTCACAGTGCGATGAAACGCTACTATAGGTTTCAGTTGGCTGTCTCCCATCTTCTTTACTAGATAGCCCTGTAGTCGATGTGAGGAAGAGCCAAAAGCTGGTCTGGTCACCCAGGCATCTGTAGTTGAGCCTTGAATGAACAAATGATCAAGATTAAAAGTAAGGCAGTAACCTATCACCCACTTCCTCTAAGTGCTGAACGTCACAGAACAAAGATTGTCCATGATGCAGGTACAAGAAGAGGCCCAAAGGCTGTGTATAAGAGGTTCCCAGGTGATGCATCAGTGGAAAACAAGAGCAAGGAAACTGCCAATTTACCACTTCCAGACAAACCCTGTTTAGGAACAATGCCAGCTTGGGGTGGAGTCATGGATGGTGGCATAAGTGACCAAGGAAAACCAAATCCTGGGCACTTCGGCATAGCGAGAGATGTGTTTCAATGCCTATTGGAGTTGACGCTCCAGAGTTGGTAGTTGGCATCTCAGCCGCACCAAGAGAGAATGAAGCTAGTTTACATAGAGTGTATGGAGAACATCTCCCAGTAGGACTGAGGTGATACTGTTGATGCTCAGGGCAAAGACAGTGAAACTGAGGACAATTCCCTGAGGGATGACCCCTTCCTGTCTCGTTGGGACAGAGAGAGATGGAATCAATGATCTCGCAGAAATTCAAAGATAAAAAATGGAGGCATGCCCTAGCCCACATCCTGTTGAGGGTCTCTGTTGTGTTACAGTATTGTCATGCAGTTTCATGGGACTTTTCCAGATTGAAAGAGAGTGTGGCATAGTCCTGTCTATGAAGGAAGGGCTCACAGACAGCATTTTCCAGTTGGAGAAGAGCAGCCAATGTGGAAAGGAACTTGAAGCCCAACTGTGCAGAGCATAACTTGCTTCCACTGTCGTGGAAAAAGGTAAAAAGGTGAATCTAACAGTTTCAAATTTCTATTTCAATTGGGAAATTGGGCGGGGAAGTGATCTATCCGCCATTTGCCACAAGTCCGGAAGGATAACTCTGTACAGATCGTGTGTGAAATGCAATGCTTTGCTCACCTATGTGTTGAAGCATGCCACACGGGACATCGTCCGGAAGGGGCAGTGTCCACGCATGAACCGAGAGTGGAACACAACTCGCTCAACATAAACATGCACCTGAAGGGTTCTCTGCTTCTGTAAGTAAAGTAAAGTCGGTGGCCTTCAGTGACATCATGATATGCACTGAGTCAACTACAGGCGCGGTGTCCGAGATTGCGGTCCCATTCTCGTGTAGAAATTGGAGAGGGTCCCGGGAGAACTGGCCCAGGATAACTTTGACTGGCTAAGTGAAGACTTGTTACCTCCAGGAAGAGCAGCAGGCGTGCTTCAAAACAAACTGAAACCTAAGCATTAGTTAGCTCGCTGAAATTTTGGGTGATGCTTATAGCCCATGGTAATGAGGTTGCCTGAGAAGAATTCAACAGCCTCATGCACCAACCAAAACTCCACGATTGGAACAGAAAAATTAGTCATATCCTGATATGTGCAACACCAGGCACAAGCAAAAGCAGCCCAGAAAATAATAGTTGAATGGGAAAGCAGTTAAAAAGTGGATGAATGAAAGGGTAGAAAAGAGACTGGGGAAATGCACTAACTAGGCTTGGGCTAAATGTAAGTACTCAATGAACCCAACCTACATTGCCGGCACTCAGGATGTGCGCCTCTCCAGGTACAAGTACAATGCATAGCGAACTCCACAGGATAGCCCTTGTGGTGGAGATGAGAAGGGTTGCTACAGAAAATAGATGTTAGTGGAAGAAGGAGAGGCACCTGTATAACATTAATGATTTAGAGAACTCGGTACATTTCAAATTGCCAATCTGTTGTGTACTCTCTTTTTGAGAGCTTGTATTTGCCAGGGGTATGTGGATATAAACCGCATTCATTAGGTTCCAGGGGGCACCTAAGAGATGAGAGGAGGAGGGCAGTGTTGTGTTTGGCCATGTGGCT
This sequence comes from Ceratothoa steindachneri, assembly GCA_963969495.1. Classification (NCBI taxonomy): domain Eukaryota; kingdom Metazoa; phylum Arthropoda; class Malacostraca; order Isopoda; family Cymothoidae; genus Ceratothoa; species Ceratothoa steindachneri. The sequence continues at coordinate 119,460,370 of OZ018328.1, forward strand.
TATGACATAGGTGGCAGGAGCTGTCTGCACATACAGGTCTTAAATAAAACCTACCTGTTGTTATTGCCCCCCACCCAAGGCAAAAATGTTTGTTTTGCCAAAACAGCCACAAATGGGATACACCCACTCAAGTGTGTGGCCTCCCCCCCTCAACTACATACCTTGGGGGCCGCGAGGCGTGAGGAGAGCGAGGGGGCCGGGTAACCCCTGGCACGGCAGGAGCTCCCCCACCTGGACCAACTTTGTGGGGCGAGTCGGTGACGTAGCCGCGGTGGTGCTGAGGGTGGTGGTGGGAGGTCGTGTGGTGGTGGTGGTGATGGAAGGGCGGGTGGTGGGACCCAGACCCCTGAAGGGGCGGGTCTCCTTGGAAGAAGTTGGTCTTGGAGGGGTGCCGGGGGATGGGTGGGGTAGGCTCGCAGTCCTGACTCTGGCTCATACTTGGGCCCGAGTCACCCCCGTCGGGTTCGCGGTTGGGGCCAGGCGACGTGGGGCCCGACATAGGCGTCAGCCCAGACGAGTTGGCTCCTGCGATCGAGGCTAGGGGGCCGCCGGCTCCCTCAATCATCTGTGGGCGAGAGCAGAGAGGGCATCAGTCGCGTTGAGTACGAGACACGTGGGGTCCCCAGCCCCGACTGCAGTTAGAAAGGAAAAGGTCGCCTGAACGCTTCACCGGGAGGGGTAAGCTGGCTGGCTGGCAGGAAGGATGGGTAAGTAAGCTGACTGGAAAGCAGAGCAAGCAGGCGGACCTAGTCAGTAAAGTGTGGCAGAAGGATGGGAGGCTCAAGAGCAAACAAAGATGGCTGACAGACACGCGAGCAATCGGTGTAAGTAAACATACAGTCAGGCTGGGCAAGCAAGATGACTGGTTATCTTTAATTCAGGTTAATCGAAACCTAATCTAATAAACAAAAACGATGAATATATTTAAAAAAGGCACCCTTAAGTGCCAGAGGGAGGGAGTAAGCGTCAGGCAAGCAAGGGATAAAAGTAAACGAGTCTGGAGGCTGTTTTGCTGCAACAGGCCAACCAAGAGGCGTAGGTAAGGTAAGGCGGCCCAGCAGACAGCCCCATCCCCCGCCCCGCGGCAGTCAGCGGAGGGCACCACTCACCTGAATGGTGCAGGAGGGCGGAGGAGGGGTGGGCCCCCTCGAGTACTACAGGGCGAGCTGGACGCTGCGCGAGCAGGAAGAAGGGTCTAGACCAGGAGCCGCCATCAGCCTCATCTGAGCGTCCGACAGAGAAAAGAAGTCGAAGGTGGAGGGAGCGGGGACCAAGCCCCACTCTCCCCACCGTGGCAATACAAAAATAAAACATGCTCCAAACAAGTGTCGAATCGATAAAGTGCAGCCGATCCTCAACATGAGTATCCTAAATGGCATGGCAGCGTGCGGAGAGGGGACTGACACACAGGTGCATGCACGCGCAACCATGAAGCAAAAAGGGGAGGTGTGGATTTCAGGTAGTCTCGTATAACCAACTAAGGCAATTCTCCTCGGAATTCATTCCAGTCCTATAGGCGAGGAACGGGAATCGATCGCCGCTGCACCCCCCCCTCCCCCCTTCTAGGATGCATGGGCGGTGGGAGCCGCATGCAATCCAGGATTCGACACGCGGCAAATTAAATCGTTCCCGAATGGGAGGGGGTATCTAAACCCTCTTACACACCACAAGGGAGGGGAGGGGCTCACCTGGCTATAGGAGTTGGGGGCTGAGGGGGCCTGGACGCCGTTGTCGAGGTAGACTTTGACCTGGTTGTTCTGATTGGGGATCGTAGATACGACGGCCGCCGAGGGGATCGCTCCGCCGGGGCCGCCGGGGTGGTGGCTGTACTTCCCCAAGTACTTCTCGGGCTTCTTGATGCTGGGGGGGGGGGGAGCTATTATTAGAGCAAGCAAGTAAACTCCCGCATAACTACACCCAATTGGGACAACTATTCGCTCCCTCCGGTAAACCGGGTTGAGGAGAGATACGGCGTCGGAGTCCTAACGCCCAACTAGCGGCCATTGTATTTAGGGAACCCACCATGGAAGTGGGAATCTCTCTAATCCTTACACATCAAAATCCGCCGATTTTTCTTCTTTAAACACACACACCACGGCTTCGGGGGGGGGGGGGGGAGTAGCTGTAGCTACAGTAAGTACCCTGCATAACCCACCACCACAAGGAATAAATGTTCCTTAAAGAACATCCCCACTTGGTGGACATTAACGCCACTACCAACTACCTATCTCTCAATTCAACTGTCAATTAAGTCAGAGAGCAAACAATCCACTCCCCCCCCCCTCCCCCAACCCAGACGTAGCGCTCACCTGGGGTACTGCGGGCCACAGAGGATGTAGCAGCAGTTGGCGGAGCAGCCGCGCGAGAATGGGTTGTAGCCGCCGCGGAACTTGCCCGTCACCTGCTCGTTGGTGGTGCGTCCGCGCGACACCAGGAACATGTGGAAGCCGGTGAGGCCCACGATGGGGATGAAGAGGAGCGCGATCACCACCATGATCACCAGGCTGCACCCACCCAAAGAGATGGAATCACGTCAGCGGAAGTGTGACCGGTGGGAAGGGGACTTCAAAAATTTTAAACGCTAAGCCTCAATGCGCCCAAATAAAAGCGACACGAGTGCCATCCCACCCCACCGAGGCACCACAAGCATCTACGGAGGCGGGGAAAGCGACAGGACAACCCCCATCCCGACTGACCTGCCCAAGAGTGGCTCGGTGGGGTCCCTCGTGAAGCTGCGGCCGCCGGAGAGAGAGAACAGTCAGTCAGTGAATGCAGGATAGAAGGGGGAGGCGGCATTTGGCAGTCGATATGCCCCGACACGACTGAGTAATATCCGTCGACCTCACCTCATGGGTAGAACGGTGCCCAAGCTTGCTGCCGGGGAGGATGGGGGGGCGCCGACGCCCATCGGGGAAAAACCAACAATGGGATATCCATAGAGGTTTGTCAAGTTAGGGGAAGGACCCGAACATGTGAGCAAAGTGAAACGATTCGGAAGGTGTATAAGCGTCAGGATTGGTCACGTCAGTCTGACGCCCATCGGAGCGTTGCCTGGCAACGCGTCGGAGGAAAGTATCGTCTAGGTCGGCGTCTATCTGAAGTCGAGAGACTCCCGGGTGCCTAAGTGTGATGTCCGCGAGGGTGTGTAGGTGACACCGAGCACTGTTGGTCTTTCGTTTGAGGAGAGCAGGATGATTGAAAGTGCGATGCTTGTGTTGAAGCAGGCCCGGGTTGGTGCGGAGGTACAGTTATCAGGTTCTTTTGCTGATACAGTTCAACTATGTAGTGTAGATCTTGGTCTGTTCCGTTGTAATTACTGTTGGGGCGAGTGCGGAGGCTATTGACATAACTAGTGTTTTGGGGGGTTACAGAGGCAGATGAAGGAGTAAGAAGTTGAAGAGGGTAAGGAGGGGGGAGAACAATTCTCTGGGGAATTCCAGTGTGGTAGTGTGTTCATGATGGCTTAGGTAGTGTATTTGTGTGCATGTCAGCCTAAGAGGAAGTTGACAAGGCAATTTGTATACTAGATGGTTGGTGCAGTGTTGTGTACTTGTTAGTGAGTATTTGGGTACTGTTTTAAAGGCAATGCTTAAGTCTAATGGTGTCACAATGGTCATATATAGTGGTGTCGGTTTAAAGAAGTATTGTATTAGCTGGATGATATTGGAGAGTATGGTGGTAGTTAAACACATGGGCTGAAACTGTGATGGAAGGTATTTTGTGGAGTGTAGAATAAATAGATGTTTATTATGTAGGCAGATTTCCAGATATTTGGAATGGAGTATGTGATGAGTCCTGTAGGACAAATGTTTCAGGTGTTTGATATTTTAAGGGGTAGAGGCAGGGGAGGATTTCATTTGCCATATAGCATTTCTGCAATGAATTATGGTGCAGTCATTGTCGGTTGAGTGTGTCAGTATTTATGGTCCTGTTCACAGGCCCAGGTTTCCCATTGCTAATTTTTGTAATGTTGTAAGATGGGAGTTGCAAGTTTGGCAAAATTTGGTTGGTTTGCATTTGAGTTAATGGTTGAGAATGTCTTGTTCACCATCGATTGCATTTCCTATTGTTGGTTCAGACTTAGTATGTTCACGTGTGGCTGAAACTCTGTTCACTCACTACTCAGTGATGCATTTGACCTAGTGTCCTCTTCAAAACAGTGTTCATCTAAGTGTCTGCAGGTGGATTCCTGAGCTCTGGTGGTCCTCAGTGAGGTTGTTATTCGCTTGTGCAGTTGTCTGTTCTAAAGCTTAGTGTGCTCAAGAAGATTTATGTCATCTCTGCAGTTGCTAAGTCAGTGTTTGAATGCAGTTGTCTTTATGTTCATGGTTGTTTCTAGTTTTAATGATTTGTCTGATCTGAGGAGAAAACATTTGATTGTAGTTTTAGATTTATCTTACTTAGGTTGCCTTTGGTTAAGGTACACTTGTGTGGTTTGTTTTGTAGGGCGTGATTCCTTGGAATTTTATGCACATTGGGATGTTTATAGCCTAATGTGGCAACGGTGTGATAGGGTGCCTATACACTGGTGATATGAGTGAGTGAAGGCAACGGTGTTATAGGGTGCCTATACACTGGTGAAATGAGTGAGTGAAGGGGGTTACTTGTAGTTGATCTAACTGAGGTGTTGATGTGGTTAATGGGGGTAATTTGTATAATGGATGAGAGATAAAAAAATCACACTACTTAGTTGTTTGGAAATGGCTATATTCAGTGAAGAGAGGGTAACTAATGTCTGGGGGCAGTTGTTGAAAGCAACAAAGGGTTTCTCTATGAAAACACTAAGGTTGTGACAGAGTGGAAGGGTTAGTAATAGTATAGATTGAAGAGAATTCCAATGATCAAACGTCGGTGAGAGAAGGTACATAACCATAGAAAAATGAAAGCCTTGCTGTATACTGATGACCTTGTGCTATTGGTCAATGACAAGCGGATGAAAATGTGAGAGAAGTTGCCTGAAATTGAATGCAGAAAAGTTTAGAATATGTAAGTGTTAGGCCTATTGGCCTGGAATGAAGGAACCTGAATGAATGTCAGCATAATGGATGTATTAAGTTAATATAAAGTGGAAGGGTGGGTTGGAGCAGTGGCTATCAGAGCACTTAAGAATAATTCAGGTTTGAATGAGATGATTCTACACAGCAGAATTTTGACAATTTATTGCATGTGTGTGTGGATTTGAAGATGAAAGTGTGAAAGCAGCTCAAATATAGAGTTTTCCAGTTGGGAAAAACTGGCTAGGATAAGTAACAATGAGAACCAAGCAAGAAAAACCACAATGTTTGGAGACTGCATGGTAAAAGGGGGTGGACAATAAAAAGGATTGATCCCAGTGCAAGATTTGGCAATTGAGCAAGCAATGAAAATAGTGTGCTAACAGACGATTAGTGAAAGGGGTGAAGCTCTAGTTTAGGTGGGGATCAACACTGGTGGTCATGATCGCCAAAGGCTCCAAATGGACAATATCATTGATGAGCTAAAGTCATCCAGTGTGTACAGGAAGAGTGATTCCGCAATTTCGTTTCCCTTATACACTTTCTTTTATGGCAATGACCACCTACACAGGTGCAAATGTGTATCAAGTTAGCCGTGAGAATGAATTCATGCCATTATTAAGACACAAGATGATAATGTGTTGCAATTTACATAGCACAAGTAGACATATGGGGACAAAAGAGAATGAATGGAGCTTGGCATTAACTGTTGCAATACTGATCCCCACCCAAGCAATCTTGGGGGCTTGCACTCACCTGACGATGGTGGGCGTGTTGGCGAGGTCGGCCTTGAAGTTGAGGACGTAGATGAGGCAGAAGGCAAAGAGGGACACCATGTGGACACTCAGGGACACCAGGAACATGAAGAAGTAGCGGTAGTTGCGGCGCCCGATGCAGTTATTCACCCAGGGGCAGTGGTGGTCAAATGTCTGCCGGAGGAAGGGTCAATGGCACCAAAAGGGAGAGTAATGCCCTTTTTCACCCACATGTTGGTGTAGGCAAATAGGGGAAGGAAAAAAATTAGGAGGAGAGTTACACCAGGAATGGTGAGGCTGGTAGGACACGGTGAATTATCCATGAGTACAAGTCCTCAGAAGAATACAGGCCCCCACCCCAACACCTCTCAGCCTACCTCGATACAGTGGTTGCAGACAGAGCAATGGGAGCAGCGTGGCGGCCGGTAGAAGTGGCATGTGATGCACCACTTCATGCGGACAGTGATGCCATTGATCTCAACCGTCTTGTAGAGTGGCGCGCGGAAGTCATCATCGCGATCCTCGTCAGCAGAGGCTGTGGGAGGAGGCAAATGGGTGGATCCCAGGAGTCATCACCCAAAATATTGATTGTTACAAGTATTTTGGGATGTGTGAGGTATTTTAAAAGAATGGACACAATGTACAATAAAGTTTGTGTGTTAATGACAAGAGGAATACTGTGTGAAATGAGGGGGGGGGGGTGCATTATTATGAGAAAGAAATGTCGCCTGAGTAAGCAAGGGAGTATAGAGAAGGTTTGTAGATTTATTCCTCTTTAGTGACACAGGATCTACAATAAAGTCTTGAGGATGAAGAAACACACAATAAAAAGGGGAGAAATATTTTGGCCATAAAGATATTTCATGGTTTGTTTTCTCACGTTTTTCCTCTTCTTGCTATACAAGGCATAAAATAGGTTGCATTACATTAAATAAGGTGACTTTCAATGCCAAGCAGGATTCTCTCAAACATTTAAACACACAAAACCTTCACCTTACCTTTTGGTATTACACCAGGGTCCATAAAAGTGGCTAGGGAAAAATTGAGGATCACAAAAACAGTGATGACCCCCTGATACGCAGGAATGTACCAGCTCCATCTGTCGAGCAGCCACTGACAGCTGTAAAAAGAGAGGAACGTTCATCAAGATCTAATCATAACAGCAACCAATGAGCCCTGCCACAACACCTAATACATAGGCTTTGGACCTATTAAAGGCAAATACAAACTTAAATATATGTTTAAACACTAAATATGCAAATGGCAAATCTCATTTATGAAACAAGTCATTTACAAGTTGGGTAATGATTACTAAAGTTAACTTAAAATATCCAGGTCCATCTTGTCCAAGACCCATAATGGAGGAACCTACCCCAAGCACAAGGATGGCTGTATCAGGCAGAAAGCACCATATTTGTGTGGGATGGGGGGGGGGGTCAAAACACCTGAGATAACCACCATACATTATTATTGACAAACACGCAATAACAGAATCTGAGCCATGGGAGGCTACAGTAGATTTTACCAATCACACATCTAAAATAGAGCTGAGTGGTACACTGCAAAGGCATGGGAAAGCATGCTGTAGCTAATACCTTAGAAAATTTGATGCTCTCACAAACCAGTGCCCACAGGTGTATTTGCAGCTATAGAGAGACCCACAGTTTTTATGATAAGGTTTTTATTCCAATTTTATGGCCCCATTTTTTCAGAGTTTAATAGTGCAATTAATAAACATCTCTAGAAAGCAAGACTCGATGGGAATTTCAAATTTTCTGAGGCTGGATTGTTGGTCAATCTAAGAGGGGGACTGTACCAGGGACAAATTTCTTGAAATCTTGTAGTCCCCTTTTCCCATTAACAGAATTATAGTTCAATTTAAAGACTAGAGTAAGGCATGACTGTCCAGTCACACCTGGTCATCTTGGGCCTTCTCAAAGATGTTTTCATGCTATTTAAAGATCCATTGAGAACAAAACCTCAATTAAAACCTAAGTGGCAAAAAGATTCCAAAACAGTCCAATGACGGCAGTAAATTGTCGACTGTCTCTTGTAACAATAGGCAATATTATGAAGAGGAATGAGTGGACTGAAGAAATGTAATACAAACCTTTGGAATTGTGGCACTGCATTTATATTTTCTGAGGCATCAAGGGTTTGCTCAATTTTAAGACAGTGGTTGGGTATGGCTTTGGAGATTAAACCCTCAGGAGTATAACATAAATAGGCTACAACTAATGTGAAACAATTGCTTATCAGGTAGAGAGCAATTTGGAATGATGGTGGGTCAGAGTTGGTTTAGTGTATTACCAATACCAACCAAGCAAAATACATCTTAGACAAACTTGTTTTAGGATGGTATGTGTGAAAAGGAAATATGTTATTCATGGAGAGAAGATGGGTTCTGTGTCATACTGCAAAAAGGATAGAACAACTCAGCCTCCTTAAATGAAATCAACTAAGAGCAAGAAGAAATGAGGATAAGAACCAATGCAATTAAGGTAAACAGCAGTTTGTTTTTTTTTAATTTTAGGATCCTATCAAGCTACAGCATCGGGGATAGGTCCCCCTACCCCAGGCACAGGAGCGTGCGACCTACAAAGAAAACAATAACAAAAACAAAACCTAGTTAAATAAAGGGAAGAAGGCTGTCCAAGCCCAAAGGACAGGCAGTAGCGACCCCACCCATCCAGGTACTGGGACAGCTAACGTGCGCGGAGATCGCCCAGACTGGAACATTCAACAAGAATGTGCCTAACAGTCTGGGGAACAATGCAGTCTTAACAGTAGGGCGCTGGTGAGCGCTCCATCAAATGGCGGTGCGTCCCGCGAATGTGCCCAATTCGGAAACCACAGAAAGCAACCTGAAGCCTTTGCGGCATTAGGGGGTAGGTCCATGGGAACAGTGGCGGTGCAATCGCACGCAACTTTAAGTTCCCTTCGACTGTCTCCCATCTTCTTTGCCAAGCAGCCTGAAGAGCTGCCCGTATTCCTGCCATGTAGTCGGTGTGAGGAAGAGCGAAACGCTGATCCGGTTGCAGAGTTCTCACAGACTCTTTGGCATCCTCATCAGGGTGCTCATTCCCCGCCATACCTACATGACCAGGAACCTAGCAGAACATAATCTCGACATCCGCCCAGCTGGCCAAAACCGTGGTGTCACGGATATTGTGAACCCGGGATGCAGAGATTCCAATGCCCCGAGCACTCAAAGCGATGTGAGTCACTATAGATCACAATCCGGTAACCGAACCGGGCACGTCGCGTAATCTCCCGTAGCGAGTGGTGTATTGCCACCAACTCGGGCGTGAAGACAGACGAAGCGTCTGGCAGAGCCCTGCTGACTTCAAACAGAGGGGATCCGGCGTGGAAGCCAAACCCCCTCTTTGGACCTGGAGCCATCCGTATACACTGGCACAGTTCCAGCGTGACAAGAGGTGTGCTCCAAAAAGGTCAAACGCAATACTCCAGGCACTGTACAAGCTTTGGGAGCAGAGGTGTGGCGACAAATAGCCAAATATAGTACCTACAGGGTGGCGTCCTGGGCAGAACTAGTGGCGCCACCGGCCCGAGAGCTATACCTAGCTCTCGAAGTAGTTTCCTGGCCCTAAACCCAAAGGGCTTGGGGTATGACTGGCGTCTCATAGGCACCATCGAAATCAGCTGCGGATGCAGTGAGAGATGTTGGCGGATGAGGGAGGCGTCGGGCTCGCGCCTACAGGCGAATAATGCACTGCACGCGGCGCAGAGCGAGTGGCATCTCCCCAGCATCGACCAACAGGCTCTCAATGGGGGAAGTGCGGAAGGAACCGGTCGCAAGGCGAAGGCCGGTGTGGTGGATCGAATACACCTTCCGCAATAAACGCTCTGCTGCAGATGCATAAAACTCGCATCCGTAGTCGTGCTTCGAGCGAACAAAGGATCGATAAAAAAGTAAGGCAGTAGCCCAATCAGCGCCCCAAGCGCTGAACGTCACGGAACGGAGAATGTCCATGGCGCGGGTACAAGAGACCCTAAGGCTGCCAATATGAGCCTCTCAGGTGAGGCGTCGGTCGAATACAAGACCAAGGAAACGGTGCAACTCAACCACATCCAAGCGCACCCCATTAAGAAACAAATCTGGGTCGGGGTGAAGCCGTGGATGGCGGCAGAAGTGCACCACCTTAGTCTTGGCCAAAGAAAACCGAAACCTGTGCGCTTGGGCATAGCGAGACGCGGTTTAATGCTTATTGGAGTCGGCATCTGGGCCGCGCCAAAAGAGATCGAAAGGTCGTCCACGTAGAGCGTAGCGAGAACATCTTCCGGCAGCACCGAGGTGATGCCGTTGATGCTCAGGGTAAAGAGTGTGACACTGAGGACACTTCCCTGCGGGACACCCTCTTCCTGCTCCTTTGGGCCGGAGAAAGCTCCCCCCACCCGTACGCGGAATCGACGATCTCGCAAAAATTCAGATATAAAGACTGGGAGGCGTCCCCTCGCCCCCATCGTGTGGAGAGTTTCCATGATACCGTATCGCCATGCGGTATCATAGGCCTTCTCCAAATCGAAAAAGACCGTGGCGTAGTGCTGTCTACGAAGGAAAGTCTCGCAGACGGCATTTTCCAGTCGGAGCAGAGCATCCGACGTGGAGTGGAACTTGCGGAAGCCGCACTGTGCAGAAGACAGATGGCCTCCGCTGTCCAGGAAATAGGCTAATCTAACATTTACCAATTTCTCCATCAATTTGCACACACAAGAGGTTAGAGAGATTGGGCGGAAACCGGTCGGAGTAGAGTGATCTCTCCTCGGCTTGCGAAAGGCGAGCACAGTAGCGATTCGCCAGGAGTCTGGGAGAAGACCTTCCACCCAGATCCTGTTGAACAAATCTAACAGAAAGGCCATGCCTCGCTCACCCAGGTGTCGAAGCATGGCGTACGGGACATCGTCCGGACCATGGGCGGTGTCCGCGCACGAAGCGAGAGCGGAACGCAACTCACTCACAGTAAACTTGTCATTGAAGGGTTCTCCGCATCTGGAGGTAAAGTCCAGCCGGCGGCCTTCCGCGACATCATGACGTGCATTGAATGCTGGCAGAGCAGCATCACGGCTAGAGAATGCGGAAAAAGCGGTCGCTAAGGATTCCGCCACGGACGCGGGGTCCGAGATTGCGGTCCCATTCTCCTGGAGAACGAGAGGGGGGTCCTGTGAGAACTTGCCCCGAATACTTTTGACTCGCTTCCACACCTCAGCTAAAGGGGTCTTCCCGTTAAGTGAAGACACGTATGCCCGCCAAGAAGAGCGGCGGGCGTGCTTCGAAATATACCGGAACCTCGCCCTAGCCCGACGAAATTCAGCGACAGTGAAATCGTTCGGGCGGCGCTTATAGCGCATGTAGGCATAACGCTTCTGTTTAAGGGCCGTCTCACACTCGGCCGACCACCATGGGAGTGGTCAGCGTGCAAAACGGCCAGACGTCCTAGGAATAGTAGTCAGGCCCACGGCGATGAGGTTGCCGGAGAAGAACTCAACGGCCTCATCTACCGACCTAAACTCCTCGACTGAGATAGAGAATTCAGTCATTTCCTGAAATGCAGGCCACAACGCTCGCGCCAAGCACCACCGAGGTGGTCTCACAGGCGGCAGTTGCCCTGAAAATGATATTTGAATGGGAAAGTGATCACTACCATGGAGGTCATCGACCACCCCCCAATCAAAATCAGGCTGTGCATCCGAAGAGCACAAAGATAGGTCACAAAAGAGATATTAGAGTGGGCAGTGAAAGTAGTGGAATTTTTTGCCAGGTTAGAGACAAGAATCATACGATCGATTTCCATGGAAGTAAAATGTTATTTAAATCAGCCAACTATGTTAAGAGAAGAATCGTAGAATCGAGCTTGATATCGTCAGTTACTAATTTAAATCTATCTGAGGGTCAATTTTCTTTTAATCCTGTAATAAGATCGCAAATAAATAAAATAGTAAAATGTCAACCCTTCAATATGTTTAGGCCTAACCCCCCCCCAGATTAGCCACAAGTAGGGGATTGGGGGGAAAAAGAGGGGATCTTGTGTTATGCTTTTCTCTTATATATTTTCTGCCCAGTGTCAGTTGAAAAAGGGTGTGAGATACATCAAAACTGTTCTGAATTAAATTGTCTTTGGAGAATGTGGTTTAATTCCTCATCTTTTCTTGCGATATTGCATTAATTTTCATCATATATATATATATATAATATAAATTCTGGATATCATGTTAAAATTTTGGAGAAAAAAAAATCTCTTTCCAGATATTACTTTGTTTTAAGTAAATTTTGCAAAAAGCCACTATTAAATTTTGTAAATATTACTTCCTTTTATAAAGAGTGGCTGGCACTATAAGATTTTGATGTAATATAATTGAAATTGCCATACATCCTTAACTAGTTAATAATTGGTTGGACAGGAGGGGTTTTATAGCTGCAATACCGCAGCCAGATCACATTATTAGATTATATTGAGCTCAAGGCGCCAGGCCCTTAAGACGCGCATACCCTATTTTGGACACAAGAGTGACTGCCGACAGGACTTTCCCCAGGAGGACCTAAAAATATAAAAAATGTGGTACCACATAAGAAAAAGGCCTCTCTATGTTTGCTTCTGGTATGTTTGTTAGGCCTCTTTTTGGAAGATTGTGTATTTGTTTTCGTTTGCTCATTCATCTCTTCTTTTGTATAAAAAATTTTGTTTGGTGATAGTAGTTTTTTTTATATAGAGTGGGTGCAATAAATATCAGATGCATGGTCAAATGTTTATTTACCATAGTTATACAACAGCAAAGTAATTGAAATTTTGTACGTTTAATACAAATTTTCTATTAGAATACAAATAAAAATACCAGTGAGTGGCACGATTCGTTGGTTCACGTCATATCAGTCCACTGCAAGTCTACTAAATTCAGGGCATCCACCTAAAATTTCATATAGTCCATAAAGCAAAGAAGAATCCTCAAATGACTCAATCTGAACTTCAGAAAAATTTGGAAGCGGCTGGGATAAATGTTTGCAAAAATACAATTAGAGCAGTTCTTAGGAAAGAGGGATTCCATTCTTGCACACCAAGAAAGACACCTTTGTTGAAACCAATTCATGTTGTGGGAGTTGATGACGGTGTGGATGTCATGTTAGTGTGGTTGTTCCTTTTGTGTATTGTGAACATAGAGGACTTGATATGATGGAAGCAAGAGTGGAAGTTGGTGAAAGGTTCTTCTGTGGTTTGATTGATACAGGAGTGCAAGTGTCATTAGTGAATGAGAGGATCTTCACTAAGTATGATGAATTTAGATGTTGTGAACGGAAGCCTGTGAAATTATGGATAAGTGCATTGGGGAATGGAATGCTAGTAGCATGGGAACAGGTTAGTCTGAGAGTGAGTTTGGGTAGTGGTGTGAATGTGAAGCATGGAAGCATGACTTTATGTAAGAACGACTCTGTATGTACCAGCGTTGAATGGGTTGGCTGAATGTACCATTAGGACCTTGTGTAAGATGTTGAGAATGATGAGTATGACTTTGAATGACGGATGTCATGGTGTCAGTTTGTTATAAATTTTGAAAGACAAGTGAAAGATAGGTTTCATTTGAGTGAAAGTGAGCAGAGTGTATGGCGTGAAGTGCATAAAAAGTTTTGTTTGTTTGAAATAGGTGCAAAAGTATTGAAGGTAAAAGAAGTAAAGATGTAGGTTGAATGTGTCGAAGATGAGTGAAAAGTTTGAAGGACCGTAGAGTTGTGAGTCTGGGAGAATGGTGTGACGTATATTTTGGACAGTTAGAATGAAGGTGACAGAGAGAGTGCGGGCTCATAAGAGTCAGTTGAGGAGGTGGAGAGAACCTTCGGACTACCTGGTGAGCCATCCAGTATATGAACTGTGCAGAGAGATATAAGGTACATGTTAATGAGATGGAGTGTAAGAATGTTGTGGCGGGCCGAAAATCTAGACTAACCCGCGTTCCAACCTTATCCTAGGATTTATGGACCTTGAGAACCCTGTGGAAGAATTGATACAATTTGATATACAGCCCTTTACTTTACAAAAAAATACAGTTATATTTACAAAAAAAAAAATAGATAAACACCAGTGCACATTCAAATAAATATTTTATACAAATTGTAATTTTCCCAACCGAAAACAAAATAAAGTATGATGGGCGCAGAGAACAAATGTCAACAACCCAACCAATCAATCACAACAAAAAAAAAACCCAAACGAGAAGGGGCACAGGTCTATTTCTTGGCACTGAGGAGGGGGGGGGGGGTAGTAGCAGTCTTGTCAAATAAGAAGGGCACAGGCTTGTCAGCCAATGCAGGTAGGCAGTGCAGATACCGCCCTTCGTTTCAGGGCTGGGCTGGGCGGAGCACTCACCTTGAGCATTCTTCTTACAGTGTGTAAAAGCTTCCACTCTCGAAGTGAACATCCACGTGCACACGACAAATTCCCATTTATAACTTTTAAATTCTAGATATTTACTGTTATGCTTTATAACTGATTTAACAATGTGTGTGAATGGGGAGATGTTTTTTTACATATATATAATATAAATTCTGGATATTATGTTTTATTTTGGAGAAAAAAAATCTCTTTCCAGATTACTTTGTTTTAAGTAAATTTTGCAAAAAGCCACTCTATTAAATTTTGTAAATATTACTGCCTTTTGTAAAGAGTAGCTGACATTATCAGATTAGGAAGTAATATAATTGAAAATGCCATCATCCTTGACTGGTTAATGATTGGTTGGACAGGAGGGCTTTTATAGCCGCAATACTGCGGCCAGATCACAATATTAAATTATATTAAGCTAGGAGGCATCAGGCCCTTAAGACGCGCACACACAATTTTGGACACAAGAGTGACTGCAAGCAGAACTTTCCCCGGGGGGATGGGGGGGGGGGGGGCTAAAAATATAAAAAATGTGGTACCATGTAAGCAAAAGGCCTCTTTTTGTTTGCTTCCGGTGTGTTTGTTAGGCCTCTTTTTGCATGATTGTATATTTGTTTTTGTTTGCTCGTTCATCTCTTCTTTTGTATATAAAATTTTGTTTGCCGATGGGATTATTTATATATATATATATATATATATATATATATACCCTAGATTGTAATTATATTTAGCCATATTTGTGTAAATAAAGGACTGTATATACAATCGATTTCATTTCTCCCTCAATTTCTCACATCCAACTAATGTAGGAAGCAGGTTGGATAGATTGGGGTTAGAGTGTAGGTTCAGTGCCCACTACATTGTACATCAGTGGCATGTAGCAAAAATATCCGGCATCATCGAATGGGTTAAAGAACTAGCCTTTTTTTAGCTTGAGACAAGCTTCCAAACCTCAGGCAAATGCTTCTTTATATTATAAAGTTGCACATAAATCTTACCGTCATGGGTGATGCCATGACTGCTGCCTGAATGAAGAATCAATAAAAAGGAAAGATATTATCATTCCAAGCTGTAGTCGCTAGTGATCCGGTCTGACCCAAGAAAAAAAGTCTTCAACATCACACCCTCCCCCCCACCTTACCTATTTTTAATCAAAATTAAATATGAATGTACACCATATTGGATTGTGCTACATTCGTTTTCTTTCATTTTTGTTGTCTTTTGGAAAACTCGTCATCCTCTCTTATGGCTCCCAAGCTTAAGAAGGACTTCTGATGAAAGTGCTTCAAAGAAAAGGAAAGCCATTTCTACATAAGTGAAATTAGAAATAATAAAATGCTCGGATAAGGGCAAAAGCAGCAAAAATTGGAGGGTTGATTGGCCTAGGTCGCACTACTATCTCGACAATCTTTGCCGATAAAAAGCACAGAGGATTTACAAGTAAGGGCTTAGTAGATGGTTTTGCCCTGATAGAGGAGGGATTGGCGAAGTTTGAGGCTGAGGACACCAACATTGTCAGATACAGTAAGGTTGCCTGAGGGGTCATGGATTGCAAGGAGATTTGGGAGGAGGAGAAGAGGGTATCCTTCCAGGCTAGGCTGGAAGGATTTTTCAAGAAGATAGAGAGGCCTGCAATAGATTCTGTACCCACCCCTTTATCTCCAACATTTTCTGCCTCTCCAACCACCTCCTCCCAGGCATCTGTACTATAGCCACATTAGACAGACAGTAATTGTTAGATAGTTATTTTCATAGAAAAAGTGTGTCTAATGGCTGACAAATACAGTAATTATTAGTTGACAACAAAAAATGCATTCTGTCCCACGGTTGGAATGGAACTACCAAAGAAAAAAGTCTATATTAAAAAAAATAAATATGAATTGATCAGTTAACAGAATTGCTACCGATTCATCAACTTGTGTGGACTGCTCCTATACATTTAATGGTTACCTAAGAAAATAAACCCCTTTTTGAAGGCAAAATTAAATATGAATTACACTACATTAATGAAAAAAAAGATTAGAATAAACTTAGGTTAAATATGGAATGAATGCAAACAGGATTGGGATGAAACAGACAACTCTAAAAGTTATATATAAATGGATCTTGATATTTTAATGCAGTGTTCCTAAAGTATTTATTATTTTTCACATACTAGTGTTTTTTTTCTTTACACGAGACAGAGCTAAAATCCCTAGAGAATACAAAAATTCCCAAGACATTTTCTGTTATATATGTGGATCAGTTACATTAAGACAGTTTACTAAACATGGATGTAAAATGGTTGACCAAGACAAACGCTAGGCACCTCACAGGTGTACAAGTTCCTTTGTGCCTGGGTGAAAGGCAAGGGGCCTTGCTTCATATTTGGTGTAACAATGGTCTGGAGGGAGCCAAAGGACCATTCAACATTTATGGCTTTGGTTAGGCGCGGACAGCACTTACCAGCACCCTGAATGATAGCATCTTACAAATAACTGCTTTCCGCACAAAAAATAGTCGTAAATGATAACTAAAATGCCTACAAACACCATTAGTACATTTTTTACATACTTACTATTTATTCATAGATTATTCATATGTGCGTTTGGTTACTGGGAGCCATAATTGAGCAGCACACTGGGTTGTCATTATAAGGAGGGGCCTCCACCTCCTATACCACCCCCCACTCGCGCTCATGTCTCAGGAACAAGTATATACAACAAAACCTTATCTAAAAACACTTAGTAGTATTAATTTAAAAGCCTAGCATCAGGTTTGAATCCAAAGACAAAAACTTACTATTTAGTGCTGGGAATAATATAATCAAGCCGTACCTGTTGCAATGCTTCACTTTCAAAATGAGGCTATAATTTCAACGTCTATTAAATTTACCCAGGAATTATAAGAAGACTTATCAAAGATTAAAAATTTAAATGGGTTTTGGTGACAAAATTGAAAGAGGGGCTTTTATAAAAACTTGTATCCAGAGTTGCCAATGTGTAAATTAAGTGCAAATTAAAAGTTGCCAGTGTGTGAAAATAATGGTTTATTGTCACATTAAGAGAAGTAAGGCTAATGTATTAAAAATGTCAATTTTAATCCCATCAAGGTATAATATCTTAAAAATATGTACTTTCAACGCCAAACAGAAACCATATATGACGACTGGAATGCCTAAAAAGACCATTAGTACTTTTATAATACTAAAAATATGGCGTAGTTCTTCTGAAGTTTGACAAATTTTGGAACAAAGGATGAATCATTATGGAGTACAAGGAAAAACCTCGTGAGTCGCTAATGTAAAAAATTACAGAATAGTTTGCCACTTGAGATAGTAGACAGTCCAAACTTGAATATTTTTAAAGGCAGATTAGATTATATGGGGAGGGAGAGTTAAATTCTTTGAGGGGGGGATGGGGGGGGATTCTGCACTCATTCCTGTGGATGCAGTTTTTTATTTTTATATATTATTGGTGATTTTGATTTTGATGAGCCTTGATGATGCCTTTTGTTTTTGACGTATTCCTTTGGATAGTTTAAATTGGGTAAACCTGAAGATCCATACCCCACTCGTGTTCCCAAAATATTTCATCCATTACCCAATATGTTTCACTTGCCTCATTAACTGTAGTTTTACTTGTTCCTGAGGTAGACAAAGCGACTGGACCTGACAATATACCCTGCAAGATACTTAAGGCTGGTGAACTCCCCCATGAACTAGCTCTTGGCAAACGTGACTCCTATTTTTAAGTCTGGTGACAGAACCCTCCCTGTGAATTATAGAACCATTTCCCTTACCTCGATTCCCTACAAAATTTTGGAGTATATAATTCAGACATATCATGGACCATTTTGATAGGCTAAACATACTGAGTGACATTCAGCTCAGCTTTAGGCCCAACAGCAGCATGCAAGACTCAACTACTGGAGACGACCCATGACATTTCCCAATGCCTGAATGACTAAAAAATTAGACAAATGGAAGCTATAGTTTTAAACTTTACCAAAGCTTTTGACAAAGTCCCACACCAACGACTATTAGGAAAATTAGATTTTTAGGGCATGCAAGGACCAATCTTTCACGGGATTAAGACATTTTTTACTACTAGAGAGCAACGTGCTATGCTCAATGATAGTTAATCCTCTTCTATTTCTGTGACTTCTGAGGTACCTCAAGGTATCATCTTGGGCCCCTACTATTCCTTTCCTACAGTGATGACCTTCCACTATCACACTTCTACCACTAGACTATTTGCAGATGATAGTTTAGTTTATAGACCAATTGTAGATACAATTTAACTGCACTTGAAGACTAGGAAGCCAAGTGGCAGATAACTTTTAGACCAGACAAATGTCATCATATCCGTTTCACCCGTACTAACAAACCCATTCTATTTAATTACAAACTCCATAACACCTTAGAAACTGTATCATCCCATCTCTCAGCAGACATGAGGTGGAACATGCACATAAACAGTGTCAGGGGCAAGGCACACAGGGCCTTGGGGTTCCTGCACAGAAACCTCAGTGGATGTAGCAGACATCAAAATTCTTGCATATAAGACACTCATTCAGCCACACAAGTAATATTGTGGTATTGCCTGGGATCCCCACACTTAAAAATAACTAATAAATTAGAAGTCATACAAAACAAAGTTACAAGATGGATCAGACATGATTACAGACACACTACATCAGTCACTTTGCTCAAACAAGACATTAAACTGGACCTGCTAGCAACAAGAAGACAAATATACAGACAACAGATGTTATACAAAATCACAAACAATTTAGTTGACATAGACAAAGATATATACTTACAGCCTACAAATATATGCACCACTAGAGGCAGCCACAATCTAAAATACCACACATACCAAACAATTAATGACATTTTCGGGTGTTCATTCTTTCCCTGCAGCATCCAAGAGTGGAATCATCTATCTTATATTATAGTTCATAGTCCCACTCTTAATACATTTAGGAATAGGGTCACAAAATCATTATATCACTGCTGACCCACATCCTGCTCCCCACACACCCCCTAAATAATATACCACTTGTGAGCGGCCCTCTGCTCATATAGCAATCCATAATATGGCTCAAAATTTGCTTCCAGTAACCAAACACAATAAAACATTAGATAAAAGTGTAGTAAAATGCCAGTCAGCTAGGTAAGATTAGCAGCCCCTGATTTTGCATGCAAAGAATGCAAACTATAGGCATAACCACTGCTGGTGCCATTTTTTGTTTGTATTTTTTGGTGTAATATATATTTTACTTCAGGAAGATAGTTAACTTTCAGTGTTTACAAAATACTAAAGGAATTTTTAAATATATTTTATATTAAATTGTGAAATAGCTATGTAGTTTGTTTACGTTTCAGAGCAGCCTAATTTCCTCCCCCCCCCCTTTGTTTACACTTTTCTTGATTGCTTAATTAAAGGGTTTTGAAGTCTTCACACTATGAGTGTCAGTTTGTGATTCTTGTGGTATTGAAAGAAGAGCAAATGTATCTGAATGCCCTGTGTGTTATGTGACTCATGCAAATGTGTCTTTGGTAGAGGTGAGTCGGTTGCATGATGAATGCAAGAGATTAAGTGAGGTGGTGTGCATGAAGTGAGAAGGGATGCGATTATATGCATGAAGAATGTGGCTGGGACCAGGAAGGTAGATAATACTCATGCATTATTTTAACAGACGATTTAATTTAAATCATTTTAATTTCATAAATTCATTTAACTTTCATAACTTCAAAACTTATATCATTTCTATTATGTACATATATTCCTTTAACCATTTAATTTTTCAAACCAGTATTTACTTTTTTTATCCACCTAAGATACTCAGACCATAATGTGGATATGTTAGCCCAATCTTACTCTTATTATTCCATTTACCATGTCAAAGTATAATTAATCATTACTATAATTTTTACTCAATTGAATAATTCTGATTGAATTGTCATTATTTTGAATCAAATGTCATTGTTTCTTTTATTTTATTATGTAAAAATGTAAATACATTTGCTCATACACGGTCTTTTCCCAGACACAAATATTCAGACGGACCATATAAAATTTGCCTGTTTCCCTTTGGTCAAATATCATCATTTAAGCATTTATTTCTATTTTGTTCATTAATACCAATCTGCTAGACTGAAATCCTATAAGGCATTTTCCCAAACTTTCTCCCAACTTATTCATCTCTATTTTCATATAAATTCTTTGATAACAATTCAGATATTTTTACTCTCTCTCAACCACACCCCAGCGATATTCACTTCAGACAAAGCTCCTCCCCGAGAAACTTGATTGTTGATCAAAACTAGTCACGCAATAATAAGTACTCAATCAAATTTCCAATTTTTTAAATGCTGTAAAAATGATAGACTCTATTGTCTCTTCTGCATAACTCTAGAGCAATCGAAAATGGAAGCAAACGAAAAAGGGTGAAGTCGTTGATTCTACTCTTGAGAAATGTCAAGGTTGGCCTCAATGCAATCCTTGATATACCAATGGGTACATACATAGTCATCTGCCACACCACGAGAGAAATAGAGAAGCACGTCTCCAACGAAGGTATGGAATTACTGAAAATAATAAGACTCCCTGAGAATTTCTTCCCAAATCATAGCCAACAGGAACCTCATGTCATAAAATAGACATGTGACTAGGCTCCTACAGCAAAGAAGAAATAAAAATAGAAAAGAACCACTCAGGAGAAAAGTAAGCAAATTTATAAAGTTTGAAATCGCACACGTTTTTAAAATATTTAAGAAAATAGAAATAATTAACAAGATATACTCTTGTTTAAAATTAGATTTCCTACAGAGAATTTGGAAAGAGAGAAGCATATTATATACAGATATGATTCAACTGCTACAAGATGGAAATACATAAAAACTGCATGGAGACCAAATCAAGCTGTTTCAAATATGGCCTTTTGATAACTGACCCAACCAACAAAAAAATATCCCAAGTGTGGTGATGGGCAATACAAGAAAAAGAAAAGTGACTAAAGAGAAATAAAATGAAATGCAGCTTACGTAGGCTTGGCCAAAGCGACAGTACAAAGGATAAGGTAGGAAAAAATACACTCCATCTTTCCAAATGAGTCATCAATGGAGTTAGTTATGTGCATATAATATAAGTACGCAATAAATATAGCTAAACCCGGCACTTTTGTTTATTTTATTTTTTTAAGAGCTCATCGGGCGACTGCCTACTTGGTTGGGCATTAGCCGCCGTATTAAAAACTTGCCTAGTACTAGGCTACTTTAAAATCAAATTAAAAAACAAAAAAAAACCCAATACCAAAAATTTAAAAAAGGGAAAAGCCAAAGAGCAGGAAGCAAGCTCCTGTGTGGTGGGGAGCCCCCACCCCCGGCGCAGGAAAGTGCAATGAATAAGATAAAAAACAAACAACTGGTTAAATAAAAGGGAGAAGACCGGCCTCCCCCCAAAAGTCTACAGGTCCACCAGTCAAGGTGCTCGCACTCGTCCCGAGTACAAGGGACAGGCGGTAGCAAACCAGCCCATCAAGGTACCAGGACAGGTAACATACCGAAGATAACCCAGACTGGGACATTCAACAAGAATGTGACGAACAGTCTGGGAGACGACGCAGTCATCACAATAAGGCGCAGGCAAGCACTCCATCAAATGGCAATGCGTCACATGAGTGTGCCCGATTCGGAGACAACAGAAAGCGACCCGAAGCCGTGGCAGCATTGGGGGATAGGTCAATGGGAACAGTCGCGGTGCAATAGCACATAACTTTAAGATACCCTGGACCGTCTCCCATCTTCATTGCCAAGCAGTCTCAAGAGCTGCCCGTATTCCTGCCATGTAGTCAGTGTGAGGAAGAGCGAAACGCTGGTCCGGGTACCTGGTCCTAGCGGACTATTTCGCGCCCTCATTCCCTGCAATTCCGACATGTTCAGGAACCCAGCTGAAGATAATCTCGACATCCGCCTGGCTTGACAAAACCGTGGCATCACGGATATCGCCAACCAGGGAATGCAGAGATTCCAATGCCCCAAGAGCACTCAGGGCGCTTTGTGAGTCACTATACATCACAATCCAGTCTCCAAACTGGGAAAATCACATAATCTCCCGTACAGAGTGGTGTATTTCCACCAGCTCGGTCGTGAAAACAGACACAGCGCCTGGTAGGCCCGCTGACTTCCAACAGAGGATACGGTGTGGAAGCTGACCCCCTCTTCGGACTTGGAGCCATCCGTATACACTGGCACAGTTCCAGCATGACAGGATGGGTGCTCCAAAAAGGACAAACGCAATACTCCCGGCGCTGTACAAACTTTGGGAGCAGAGGCGTGGCAACAAATGGTCAAAGGTGGTACCCTCCAGGGTGGCATCCTGGGCATAACTAGGGGCGCCACCGACACGAGAGCTATAACAAGCTCTCAAAGGAGTTTCCTAGGCATAAACCCAAAGGGCTTAGGGTATGACTGGCGTCTCTCGGCAGCATAGGCACCGTCAAAATCAGCTGTGGATGCAGTAAGAGCTGTTGGCGACTGAGGGAGGCGTTGGGCTCACGCATACAGGCAGTGAGGCACTGTATGCAGCATAGAGCAAGTGGCATTGACTAGTAGGCTCTCAATGGGGAAAGTGCGGAAAGCACCATTTGCTAGGCAAAGGCGGGTGTGGTGGATCGAGTCCATCTTCCTCAATAAACACTCGGCTGTGGATGCATAAAATTTGCATCCATAATCGAGCTTCGAATGAACAAAGAATTGATAAAAAAGTAAGGCAGTAGCCCTATCAGCGCTGAATGTCACAGAGTGGGTACAAGAGACCCTAAGGCTGCGAATATGAGCCTCACAGGTGAGGCAAATACAAGACCAAATAAATGGTGCGATTCAACCACTTCCAGGTGCACCACATTAAGAAACCTGTGCGCTTCGGCATAGCGAGAGACGCAGTTCAATGCCTGTTGGAGTCGACGATCCAGAGTTGGCATCGAAAGGTCGTCCACGTAGAGCGTAGCGAGAACATCTTCTGGCATCACCGAGGTGATGCTGTTGATGCTCAGCGCAAAGAGCGTGACACTGATGACACTTCCCTGTGGGACACCTACTTCCTGCTCCATTGGGCAGGAGAGGGCTTCCCCCCCACGCCGTATGCGGAATCGACGATCTTGCAAAAATTCAGATATAAACATTGGGAGGCATTCATGGCCATTTTGCCTTATGGGGAAACAGTCACACTGGGGGGAGGGAAGGAGCCCTGGTTTTAGCCGGGGCTGGGTGTGATCCCTTTATGTTGCCAGCTTTACCAGGGGAGCGCCCGGGTTGAGTAGAGCATGCAGAAGGGCTCCAAATGGGGGCTGAAACAACCGTGCTCGTTAGCCTGGATGGGCCATGTCAGAGGGTGTCTTTCTAACAATTGAGACATAAGACGTACCAGGCAGAGCTGTCATGCCAGGACCAAGTTCTTAGCCTCACAGAATGAGAGTCAATCCTGGGACAGGATTTCTCAAAAAGATACTCACCACATTGCTTCGAAGAAGCTGGGTGCAGCTCTCCGCAATTGACACACTTAGCCACACATGATTTGCACTTATCGTGTGCAGCCTTGGAGCAATTTACACTTACTTCGGGTGACCTCGACTTTGCACGTCTACATGAATGATTCATATGGCCAAAGCCATGACAGGAATAGCACCTCTGCAGCAGTGGCACCAATGCCTTCACACAGTAGCGGTATCAACCGGCAGGCACCGACTCATGGAGCTTGTCACAGTCGAACGTGATGAAGAGTGTAGGGATGGGTCTTGAGGCCCCTCGCATAAACTACCCCTTTCACAAAGTTCATGATAGAGTGCGGCGTCACACTCAATGGGGCGCTATCAAGTGTCCGAAGAGCACTTATCATGGCCGCCTCAGAGAGATTCGCCACATTTGCCAGAAGGCTCCCATCCGAGAAATGCATCACCTCCGGCTGTCTATGGATTACACTAGCTAATGCTCTCCTCTCCGCCCTGGGCAAAGCAGCAGACCAATCCGTCCCCGCAGATGGAGAGGAGCCCCGAGTCTTTTTAGTCTTTTTTCTGTTCTTTTTCTTTTTAGAAGAGGAGGGCGAGAATGAACCCGCTTCTCCCCTGCACCAGCAGGAACCCCCAGGCCTCAGCCAGGTTCTTCTCCGAAATGGAGAAGGTCCTGGCAGTTGTAGGGGCATTGGTCGGAGGAGATCCCTCCCCTCCTTGTACTGCCTCAGAAACCCTAGCCGTTTGAGGAGGACCTTGCATAGGGGCGAAATCGGGTTTGGTGATTGGCGCCGAGCCCGGATTCCCTCTCATGGAAGGCCTTACCGTCTGAGGCTGGGTTGCCTCAAGGACCACGTCTATCTCAGGAGGGGGGGGGCTCCAGTTGGCCATCCCCACTAGGACATCACAGGTCCCATTGACTGAGCTGTCTCTAGTCACCTCTGGGGAGGCACAGGCCTCGACCCCAGCAAGGTTTAATATTCTTGCCAGAAAGTGCTTTGAGGGAAGCAACCCAAGGGGCCTGGCTTCCCTCTCCCCCCTAAGGGGGTTTGCCCTACTGAAGGAGGTGCCTGAAATTACCTCCAGAGAAGGGGGTGAGGGGGAGTCCCCTACACCCGTAAGCGAATGAGAGGAGTAAGCCTCCTCTCCGGTTAGAGAAATTTGGAGGGTCCCCTGCGCAAGCACAGGGGAGGGGGGCTTTCCATTTTTTCTGTGGAGCTGCCCAAGGGCGGCTCCGTCGATGGAACAGGGGGAATTAAGGGGAATTTTTTTTCTTTGACTCATCATTGGGCATGGTGACCCTCATTTTATTATGGGATGCAATAGCTCATCACCCCTCGCAGTAGCCCCCTCTGCAAGGGGTGCGTACAGGCCTGGCAGAGCCAGGTGCCACCATTTAAGGCCACCTCTCCCGCCTGGTGACTTGGCAGCTCCACCTTGATCATGGCGTAAAATTGATAGTGTGTGAAGAGAGAAGGAAAAGGGATGTGAGGGGATGAAGCAGGTTGTTAAAAAAACACCATCCCAAATCGGAACTCAGGGGTGAGGGAACATTGTCCCCTTCCCCCTCAGCCCCGATCCGGGACGGTTGGCTGAGAAGAAGGTCAGCATCTACCCTGTGAAATTAGAGGCTGACCAGAGAAAGTTGTTGGAGAGGTTGTATGAAAGGCGAGGAAACAAATATCTGAAGGAAAGAGAAGAGGCTAAGCTGGGGTCGGATGGGGTACTGATTCCCGTCAGAACAGTAGCCAGGATAGCTAATCGCCGTGCCCCTTACGGGGAAACTTTTGTTTAAACCTTTTGAGAGTGGTCAGGGAAATACAAGAGCATAGGGAGGGGCAGCAAAAGGAAAGAGATGCAGAGGAGATAGAGCGGAAGATATACAGCGTAAAAGAGGTGCTTCAGGGATAGGAGGGTCAAGGAGTTTTTATATCAATGCTCCTAGTCTTAGAAATAAGAATAAATTAGTTATATTATTGAAGAAGATATAGATATATGTGTAATAGAATCATGTGTTAATGAAAATAAATTTAATGACAATGTGAGTGAATTTGAATTACAGGCTGATGATATGTACATTAGTCAAAGCAGAGATAGGACTGATGGTGGGTTGATTAATTATATCAGAAATAGCATTTCTTCAAATCTAAATAATTCTATAAAGCAAGGAGAAGTTGAGTCACTGTGGATAGATATTAGGGTGAGTAAAAATAGGATAATACACTTGGGAGCCTTTTACAGACCAGCCGGACAGTCTAATTGTATTGATGAGCTAATGATTAGGGAAATAATAAAAGGATGTGAAGTAGATACAGTTATTTTGGGCGACTTCAATTTAAATTCTGTGGACTGGGAAAATATAATAGGAAGGGATAGAACAAAGTTGTAAGTTTATAGAATGCTTGAGGATAATTTTTTTACTCAATTTGTTAATAAGCCAAAAAAAGGGGTGCCAATATATTAGCTCTGGTTCTTTCAAATGATCGTCACTTGGTTCAGGAATTGACTGTCAGGGAAGCATTGGGAAATAGTAATAATCAGATGGTTCATTTTAACTTGGGAATAGTGAAAGGTATAACCAACAAACTCCCAATTTTTCTAGAGACGATTATGATAAATTATGCAACTTGCTAAATCAGATTAAGTGGAATATAGAATTCAGTGGAAAGAATACTTATGAGATGTGAGATACTTTTAAAACTATATTAAACATAGTCCAGGAGCAGTGTATCCCAATGAAGGCTATTAGGAAGCCATTGTGGTGGCATCAGGAGATAGCTAGGAAAATTTCTGAGAAAAAAAGTACATACCAGAGATTACAGAGAAAGTTCTTTTGACAACTTAAATCATTATAGGTCAACTAGAAATGAGCTAAATAAGATTATTAAGAAGAGCAAAAGAGTGGCAGAAATTAATTTAGCTCAAAATAATAATAAAGATCCAGGAAAATTCTTTAGTTATTATAGAATCAATAATAAATCCAACAGTGATAAAATAGGGCCTATTAGATATGAAGGGGTTTTGAAAGAATCTGTTGATTGAGGAAATAGTAGAGGTTCTTAATCATCATTTTTCTTCAATATTTACAGAAGAGAATCCAGATAGATTAATTGATGAAGAGGTGTTGAATACCATTAATGTGAACAAGGAAATAATTCAAGGGCTTATATTGGAGTTAAATACTAGTAGGGCATCTGGCCCAGACAACATTCATTCTAGGTTACTCAAAGAAGGTGTAGATAGTATTGCAGGTAGCTCTTTAAAAATATATATACTAGATCGCTAGAGTTTGGAGAAATACCTACCCTCAAGCATTTGTGAGCTGGTTACTACAAATAAATATCGGCCGCAATCCACTATTTCTCCTTATGATTGAATTGCAATTTCCCTTATAATGCAAGCACAGGATTGAAAATAGGCCATGATGCAAAAATGAACTTTATTTATCAAAACACAACATAAATTTGCTTGTAATAAATGGATTCCCCAAATGATAAGAAAAAGAAAATGTACCCATCATTGACTTCCATGATATACTCGCCAACAATTGCGGCTTTTGTTTAGACAGAGATGCACATTGCAGTCCAAACGATTGATGAATCCTTTATGATCAGTCTTATCGTTGCTGCAACATTGTCTGCAATGTCCATGGTTTTCTGCATAGTGAATTCTGTGTCTGTTTGTGGTTTGAATTCTGAATTGTCGAGATAGTAGAGGCAGTCTCTTTCTGGAAGAAAAATTTTCAATTAGGTCAATGACAACTGCTCATGAACCTATTGTAGCCTTGTACTATTGCAAGAACCTTGATTTCTACTCATCAGCTTGGCCTTTCTGTCAGCGTTTGATGGAGACAGTATTTGTGGCAACAGCAAAATCAATTGTAGATAGCATCATGACAGGCTTTGTATCAAGCCATTTCACCAAGGACATTCCATCACAGTAACGTGCATCAATATCTCCTCCTTTCTTCATTTCCTTGTCCAACCTTAGTTTTTTAGAAGTCCCTTGTGATTCTTTCATTAGTTTATATACTAATCCTGGTGAGGTATAAAAGTTGTCAAAGAACACCCTACAACCTGAATTTGACGATGATTTTGTTAGCTGCATGACAATACTCTTAGACAAACCAACTTCTGTGTTAGCCATTTTCTTCCCAATGTATATGTCAAATTCAAAGAGATAACCCATATTTGCATCATTGCGGCAGCAATGTTCAAATCCCTTCTTGACAGGCTTATCTTTCATGTACTATTTCATGATAATGCGACCTTTAAATTTTTTTATTCATTCATCAGTTGGTGCAATAGCATTTTGGAAGGCAGTATTAAAATGTTTGATAAGTGGAAGCAAAGTGCAAGACTCTTCTAATAGCATACAATCTGTCTCTCATCATTGTTTTGGCAATTGGTTCTACACACAAATCACTTTCATTGGAAAATTATAATGCAGCTCTGGTAAAACATGGTAAGTCATCATGATGTTGACGCCAAAGAAGGCCCGCATTTCTTCCTTACCAATACTGAAAGGATTTCCATTCTGTTGAATGTAGAGAATGCTTTGTGGGACCAAAATTTTACAGATAAGGTCATCAAGGTTGCATACTTCCAAAGATGTAGGCATATCATCATAGTGGAGTAGAATTGTCCCCCATTCCTTATCTGATAGTATTATATCCACCAGCAGTACAGGTGGGAATGTTTTTGTCCATTTGATGTCATTGGTTTTTGTCTCAAAACACAGCTTTGGCTTGGGTTCTCTTCTGGAACGAGAGGATCTATTATTTGAACATAGTCTCCTGACCTGGTGTGCATCTGCAAGGAATTCTTCGTCTTTGTCATCCAAATCAAAAAGAGCATCTTTAACGCTATAATCAACATCCAAAAACTGAAGATATTCCTGACTGAATATACAAATTCATAGTGGCGTTTTTGAGGCATCGTATATCTGGAGAAAACACTATACTGTATACCTATGTGTATATATTTTGAGAGAGAGAGAGATTGAGTGAATGTGACAGAGTGCGCATTAGTATGACTTATGACTATGCTGCAAAATCAGGACTAGCCTAATATTGACAGTTTAGACAGAAATCATTTATTGTTAGTAGTAAAAGGGATCTATGCAAACAGGGAAAGCACAATAAACAATTATTTTCTAAATAAATACTTACATGATAGGAGATAGATGGTGACACGTGCAGATGGAAACATCTGTTCCAAGAGCTGCCACATTGACGTTTGCTTGCAGCGGATGCACACATCCTAGACTCTAATATTCGTACAAAGTTATGATTCCTGCCTGATGTTTTTACTATTTGCGTAATAATATCATTTGTCACAGAAATATGATGGGTGGAATTCCACACCAAAGGAGGCAAAGTGTTAATAAATGATGCTGAGCATGGGTTTCAAAGAGGTAGATCATGTTTAACAAATTTACTGGATACACCAACCAGTGCTGCACTCATGAGCCTATATCTCCTGAACATTGGGGTTATATGATACCAAATTTCTTTCCTCGAGTGGCATTTAACTTTTTAGTCTGTGCCCAATTGGAAGTTTCTAGGTCTAATAATCTCTACATTAGAGCCTATCAAAGTTGGTCACAAACAGAAAAATGCAAAAAATTACCCATGTTAAATCAGTTATTTGACCATCACACCAGTTTTTTAATCCTCTTTTTTTTCATCTCATCGGAAA
Organism: Ceratothoa steindachneri; assembly: GCA_963969495.1. Classification (NCBI taxonomy): domain Eukaryota; kingdom Metazoa; phylum Arthropoda; class Malacostraca; order Isopoda; family Cymothoidae; genus Ceratothoa; species Ceratothoa steindachneri. Next base: position 119,489,700 of record OZ018328.1, read on the forward strand.
GAGCATTTCAAATAGCCTTGGAGACCAAAATATCTTTTTTGAGACTGAGTTAATTCCTGGTCAAATGCTAACCTGAATTTTTTGCCTTTTGGGCCTTGCAACTGTATTGATTTGGAGAGGGATGTTAAAATCGGGGGTTCTTATAGTACTATAACATATGTGAAGTAATGAACATGTGCCTTATATGTTACTAGTCCATTATTGCACAATTTACATTCTATTTTGCTTCATTTCAGAAATACTGTATGCTAGTGACTTGAAAAATGGAGCAGCAGAGTGCAACTTCTAGTTTGAATCGTACGACAAAGCGATATTGCTGCAATCCCTTCAACCTTCCACATACAAAGAAAATTGTGAAGGGTCTACACAAGATTACCACTGATACAGCAACTAAGCTGAAGTGACTGGACAAGACCTGGAAGGAGTGCTATGTCCAATATGCCGACATGAGCTGAGTTCAAGATTTCAAAGTCAAAAATCTGGTGAAGAACCTGAAGCAGTTAAAAGAGCTCTTGCAACAGAAGCTGTTGATACTACTGCTGGAGACTTGGTGTGTCCCCTTTGAAGTTCAGAAAGGTCAGCAAGTGATTTATCTGGATATAGAGGCATGAAGATTCAGCAATTACAACAGAATCCATTGCAGTAGCTGGTGGGTTAGACATTGGCGATATGCAGCCTGAAGATGAAGCCAGCCAAGCTGCATGCCAAGTTGTGAGGATTACACCAATCTTTTGTCTGCACTGCAGAGCAAGTGTATAGCCTCAATTAGCATTATGACAAACTGCAGATTTCAACTCTGCAGCCAAAGAGTTGCTGAAGAATTTCAAGTGTCAGAAAGGATGGTTAAAGCAGCAAGAAAGTTACGTGATGCTGAAGGTGTACTTGCTCGGCCAGCACTAATGAAAGGAAAATCATTAGCAGACATGACAAAATGGCATGTAGCAGAGCTTTATTAAGACGATGAGTTCTCCAGGCTATGCCCAGGAATGAAAGACAAAGTAAGTGTGCGAATCAATACCATAAAAACTCAAATGCAGAAGAGACTTCTTTTGTGCAACTTGAATGAGCAGTTTACATACTTCTGGAACAAGTATCCTGCAGGTGAGCTGCAGCTTCAGTGGTACATCACAGTTGGAGCTTCCAGCACACATAGTGTGTGTTTGTATGCACCACCAAAATATAAAGCTAATGTTAGCTGCAACACAGTCAATAACTGAAGATTACAAAGAACTAATTGGCAAAACTGTCTGTGATTGGAACTCTTGTGATTGCATGCTTCGCCCCTGTGATAACTGCCCTGGTGAAGAGCCACTGCATGAATGCTTGGTTCAAATCTTTCAGGATTTAGATCCCGAAGCCACAATTGAGTTCAAGCAGTGGATTCAGACAGACTGAGCAAATCTAATCAGTAACCAGTATCAGTTGAAGAATTTATCAAGGATGCTCGCAGGCAGGCAACCCATATCTGGGATTAGCCTTCATTAACAAAATGCGATGGATTTGTATTGAGTATTCTTCCTAATAATAACGAAACAGGTTCGTAGAGCGAGTAGCAATGACCAACAGGCTCTCAATGGGGAAAGTGCGGAAGGCACCGGTTGCAAGGCGAAGGCAGGTGCAGTGGATCGAGTCCACCTTCTGCAATAAACTTGGCTGCGGATGCATAAAACTCGCATCCATAGTTGAGCTTCGAACAAACAAAGGATCGATAAAAAAGTAAGGCAGTAGCCCTATCAGCACCCCAATGGAACGTAGAGGGGGGTCTGGGAAGCACAGTCCCCCAGTATATAATCAATTATTTAGATACTGTAAAAATGGCAGCAGGTATATTTGAATTAGGACTCAAACGCGCATGAATATGCATGCGCGGGTGAATGAAATATAGACAAAAAAGTACACTTTTTCAGGCGTACCGCTGATCTTCATGTTTATCATTTTTTTTAGCCGTTATTATTTAGTAAATGCTGCATTTCTACTCAATTATATTATTTAATAATGCATTGATTTATGTTTACTAAGATATTAAACTTTTTATATTTCATTTACCTATTTTTATAAAACTAAACCATTAGTTTCCCACACTGACAACCCTTAATTCAACCTTATTTCAAACATTAGCAATCCTGAAATCAAGCAGTTAAAAGAGCTGATTCTTACGAAACTGGTTTGTTCAATTTTGATATGACTTTTCTATAGATAGTGGCCTCATTTTAAAAGTGAAGATTTGCAACTGGTGTGGAAAAGAAGTGCAGCTCAATTATAAATAGTGAAAGGTGGAGATGATTTAGCTTTTGCCATGAAGTAATTATATTATTAGGTAATTTAAGATGACGATATCGCTGCTGACATTTAACAATCGCCTTTTGTATTCAAAGCTAATGTTAGCTTTTCAAATCAAGAATATTAAGAAGGGAGGGGGGAAAGTTGTGAAAGGGGTGCAGCCCCCATAATTAAGGGGCAGGGTATAAGGAACAAAGCCTCCTCCCATTTTAAAAGTAACTAAAAAATGTTAATTTTTGCATCTTTATTATTTTGGTGTGTGATCAGCTCTTTCTGACAAAAATTAAAATTTTTAGTAACTCTCAAAATGAGGGGTATCACCTTATGACGTCTGACATCATAAGGCCTAAATTGGCCTAAGTTGAAGATAAGCCACTCGGCTACTTTTTTCTGAGGATGAGCGGAGTGTAGAGGAGGGGGTATGGGGGACATAGCCTCTAAAATAACATAATTTCACGGATGACAAAAGCCACAAGGGCCTATCAAAGGTCATCCGCATCCATCAAATCCCACCTACATAATCAATCAATAGGATTTTGTCAGATCATGCATCTACAATATACAATTTAACAATCCATAGGATTATGTCTAACCATGCACTACAATATATAATTTAAAGCCTCCATAGGAATCTGTCAAAAACAAAATCAAAGTCCCCAAAATATATAATAAAAAGAAACTGCATCCACAGGAATGAGTCAAGAAACATATCCCCATACCAAAAAGTAAGAAATTAACCCTCCATTCCCATATAATTATCCAATCTGCGCTTGAAAACATTCAAGTTTGGGCTGTCTACAGTCTCAGGTGGCAAACTATTCCAATAATCCACCACTCTGTTAGTGAAAAAATATTTTCTAACATCCAGTCTGCACCTCTGTTTTTTAATCTTTAAGTGGTGGCCTCTAGTTCTATTACTACCTTCTAACTCAAATAACTTGCTGAAATCCAAGGTGCTTCAGGGATGGTATTATTTTTGTTGCCCTCCTTTGTACTGACTCTAATAAGTTTATATCATGTCTAAAATGTGGTGACCATGCCTGTATAGTTTAAGGAAGACCTCCTTACTCTTGTAGCTAACATTTCTTTTAATGTAACCTAGCACCCTATTTGCTCTATTTTTTGCCTCAATACACTGCTTTGAAAATTTCAGTGAACTATCTACTACTACTCCTAAGTCCTTCTCATCTTCAACTGAATTAAGCCAATACCCATCCATCTCATAGCTAAATTCCCTATTATCTCTCCCCATGTTAATAACTTTGCATTTATTAAGGTTAAAAGTCATCTGCCACTTCTGAGCCCAAGCTAACAACTTATTTAAGTCACCCTGCACTTTAAAGCTACCCTCAACCTCTTTGACTACAGCTGCCAATTTAGTGTCATCATCAAAAATTGACACTTTGCTATTTACACCTTGCCCAAGATCATTTACATAGATTATAAATAATAAAGGGCCTAAAACTGATCCCTGAGGTACGCCACTAATAACATTCCTCCACTCTGACCTCACTCCATTCAGTACATAAGAACATAAGAAAAGATTTCTTACCAGAGAAAAGTCATCAACATTGTCACCCTTTAAGGAGTTTGTCAGATCTAATCTACAATAAACATAAAATGCATCCAGAGGATTATGTCCATTCATGCAACCGCAAAATATAATCTCCCCACTCCTTAGAAAAATATATACATATGTACATAAAAAAGTCAGTCCCATCTAGCAGCTTCATCCATATATTTATCTAATCTATTCTTAAAACTACCCGGAGAGGAGGCTTCTATCACATGTCTAGTGAGCCTATTCCATTCATCTACCACACGATTTGTAAACCAATTCCTCCCAATCTCCTTCCTAAACCTATACTTATCAAGCTTAAACCCATTGCTACGTGTCCTGTCATGTTCACTAAGTATAAGAACCTTACCCAGATCCCCTTTATTATATACTTTTACCCATTTGAAGACTTCAATCAATTCCCCTCTGACTCTTCTCCTTTCCAATGTATGTAGATTTAGTTTTCTGAGCCTTTCACCATAAGGTAAGTTCCTTAGCCCACCAATCATCTTTGTCATCCTTCTCTGCACAGACTCAAGCAAATCAATATCCTTCCTATAATATGGTGACCAAAATTGTACTGCATAGTCTAGATGAGGCCTAACTAGCGCCAGATACAGTTTTAGAATGACTTCAGCACTCTTATTGCTTACACTCCCCCTAATGAATCCCAATATCCTATTAGCTTTATTCTTAGCATTTAGACATTACTTTCTAGGATGAAGGTCTGAACTTACCAAAATACCCAAGTCCCTCTCACAATCGGTCCTCCCTAAAATTCTCCCATTTAATTTATAACTATTCAATGGATTATTTCTACCTATACTAAGTACACTACATTTGTCTATGTTAAACTTCATTTGCCATTTCTCGGCCCAATTGGACAGAATGGTCAATTCCTCCTGCATTACAACAGCATCAGAATCAGCCCTAATGGCCCTACCTAGCTTAGTATCATCAGCAAATTTACTCAGGTCACTACTTATACCTATGTCAAGATCATTAATATAAATTAAGAATAGCAAGGGACCCAAAACAGATCCTTGCCAAACTCCACTGCTAACACACCCCCACTCAGATTTAACTCCATCTATACTAACTCTTTGCTGTCTGTCACCAAGCCATGACTGAATCCACCTAAATATACTGCCATCGATCCTGTGTGCTTTAACTTTGCTCAGAAGCCGTAAGTGTGGCACTCGATCAAAAGCCTTACTAAAGTCCAAGTATAAAATATCATAGTTTTCATCATTATCTGCTGCTTCATACACCTTACTATAAAAAGACAGCAAATTAGTCAGGCAGGACTTACCCTTACTAAAGCCATGCTGTGATTCTTTTATCAACTTATGCTTATCCAAGTGATCCCTAATTATCCTTGCTATAATAGATTCCATCATTTTCCCTACCACTGATGGCAAACTTACTGGTCTGTAATTAGACATATTTGTTTTATCCCCTTTCTTAAATATAGGTATCACATTGGCTTTCTTCCATGCCACTGGCACAATGCCACTCTCCAATGATTTTCTAAAGATGCATGCTAGGGGCTCACTTAACACATCCTTACATTCTTTCAAAATTCTAGGAAAGACCTCATCAGGACCGGGTGCTTTACTACTTTTGATTTTATCAATTTCCTTTGTCACTATCTCCTTTGTGATCAAGATATCCTTTAATTTCTCTTCATCATTACCCCGAAAGATCATTGACACCTCGGGTATATTTAGAGTATCCTCCTGTGTAAATACTGAGAGAAAAAAAGTCATTTAGCATTCCAGCCATTGAGTCCCTATCACTCACTAATTCTCCACTGGAATCTATAAGTGGGCCACTCTCCAATGATTTTCTAAAGATGCATGCTAGGGGCTCACTTAACACATCCTTACATTCTTTCAAAATTCTAGGAAAGACCTCATCAGGACCGGGTGCTTTACTACTTTTGATTTTATCAATTTCCTTTGTCACTATCTCCTTTGTGATCAAGATATCCTTTAATTTCTCTTCATCATTACCCCGAAAGATCATTGACACCTCGGGTATATTTAGAGTATCCTCCTGTGTAAATACTGAGAGAAAAAAAGTCATTTAGCATTCCAGCCATTGAGTCCCTATCACTCACTAATTCTCCACTGGAATCTATAAGTGGGCCTATTTTATCTCTAACCTTAGTTTTGTATAATTGATAAAAACTTTTAGGATCTTCCTTTGCCCTATTTGCCACTTTAATTTCATAATTTCTCCTTGCTACTCTAACTAACTTTTTAACATCTCTTGCTAGTTCATTATATCCCTGCCTTAAGTGATCCTCTCCATTTTTTATTTTCCTATAAATGCCCTTTTTAATGCCAATATAATGCTTAATTTTATCTGTCATCCATTTTGGGTCATTATTTTTAGTCCTAATCTCCTTATAAGCAATGTTAATCATCTGACCTGTAATTAATTGCTCAATTATTCTTTCATACTCCTCTTCAATTGTAATCTCTTCCTCCTGGTGATTATTGTCTCCACTAACTGATATCATTGAATCTATTCCTGAATTGATTTCATTGCCTGGTTTCTGTACAACTGCCTCCAGGTAAGTCCTTAGCCCATTATAATTTGCTCTTCTAAAGTCAGGAATTTTAACATTGTTCATGCTACTATCAATACCATTCCATTTCATCTTGAATCTAATTTCACAATGGTCACTATTACCCAAATTTCCTCCAATCTCAGTATCCTTAATAACTTCTTCCCTATTTGTCAGAACTAAATCCAGTATATTATTACCTCTAGTGGGTTCGTTAATAATCTGCCTCAGAAAATTATCTTGGACAACATTAAAAAATTCCTCAGCCTCCTGATCACCCACAAGAGCTTCCCAGTCTATATTTCTGTAATTAAAATCGCCCATTATACACACATGCTTACTTCTACATGCCCGTTCAATCTCCTGCCACAGAAGATTTGAAGCTTCCTTACTAAGATTTGGTGGTCTGTATAATAATCCTATGACAAGCTTGTTTTTACCTTCCTTTACATTTAGCCATAATGACTATGTTATCATCTAATTTAATTGTACTGTTTACACAACACTGGAGATTATCTTTAATATAAATAATAACCCCTCCTCCTCTCTTCCTATTCCTATCTGTATGGAACATGTTAAAGCCCTCAATCTCAACCTCAGGTTTAAAGTGATTTCCTGCCAAATCAAGCCATGACTCTGTTATCGCAATTATATCAAAATTCTCTTCACTCGCTAACGCTCTTAAGAGATCTATCCTATTCCTTATACTCCGACCATTTGTGTAGTATATTTTTAAGGTTTTTTTATTATTCCCATCTTCATTGCATCGTGCTTTTCTATTCCTAGTTATCTGCTCATTCACTTGTGCATTAGTCACCCTATAACGCATCAGTATGCCCTCTCCCTTAGCTATTCCTCTATCTCTGCATCCCTTCCATTTCCTACACCTGCCCTCTATTCCTGTTATTCCCTTACCTCTAACAGCTTCTAGTTTCCCACCCGTAAGGACCTAATCACACTATCCAGCTCCCCCCATAGAACCTCAACACCTGCCCGACTAAGATGGAGCCCATCCATCGCATACAACCTCCTATTCCCGTAAAACCCTCCCCAGACATCTACAAACACCAATCCTAACTCCTCACGCAGTCCTTTCACAAATTCATTCAAACCAATTGCACGCGACAACCATTCTACCCCCACATCCAATCTCGGAAGCACACCAGAAACAACACCTTTTACCCTGCTTTTACTCATCCTTTCAACTAACCTTTTATACTGCTCATGTAACTCACATGTACCCACCTTCTTTACATCATTCACTCCCACATGCGTAATCACAACTGCATCCCTCTCACACTCAGAAACCAGCCTATCATACCTCTCACAAACATCACTTACACCAGCACCCGGCAGACAAACTCTCATTCCCTTCCACTTGTTATCACTCAACTTCCTATCTAAATACCTAATCTGAGAGTCACCCATCACTAGCACCTCAGTCATTCTCCTATTCTGTCTTGGCCTAACATTACCCTCCCTCCTGCTCTCAGTCACACTACCACCCATCCTGCTTTCATCCACAATCACACCAGGCAAATCACTTTCACACTCTTCCTCTCTCAGGACATTGAATCTGTTAGTCAACCTAACAGGTTCTATGTCCCTCTCATTCACACACCTAACCTGTCCTAACTTATCTATCCTATCCATTTTCACCCACCATTCATCATCACTCACAACTTCCACACTGTTCCCAGTCCTAGCCCTATCTTCCACCCTCTTAGCACTAATCTCACCCTTCAATCGCACACTTGCATCTCTTCTCACCTCAAACACCAAATCATTCAACCTCTTACATTCCCCACTCAACCTCCTAACCTCCCCTTCCAGAAAACACACACGGCATTCAGTTACATTCACTCTCCTTTCAACTCCACATGCATCACACACCACATACACACTACTTTCAAACGGCATGCTCTCACCATCTATACAAACAGCCATACTCTCAGAAATTTACTAAGGAAAAAGTTAACACTCACCCCAAAAAATTCTTGCTCAGGATTGCTGCCAGTTAACATAACATAACATAACATAATTTAACGGATGACAAAAGCCACAAGGGCCTATCAAAGGTCATCCGTATCCATCAAATCCCACCCATATAATGCATCCATAGGATTTTATCAGATCATGCAGCTACAATATACAATTTAACAATCCATAGGAATGTCCAACCATGCATCTACAATATATAATTTAAAGCCTCCATAGGAGTCTGTCAAAAACAAAATCAAAATCCCCCAAAATATACAATAAAAAGAAACTGCATCCACAGGAATGAGTCAAGAAACATATCCACATACCAAAAAGTAAGAAATTAACCCTACATCCCCATATAATCATCCAATCTGCGCTTGAAAACATTCAAGTTTGGGCTGTCTACAGTCTCAGGTGGCAAACTATTCCAATAATCCACCACTCTGTTAGTGAAAAAATATTTTCTAACATCCAGTCTGCACCTCTGTTTTTTAATCTTTAAGTGGTGGCCTCTAGTTCTATTACTACCTTCTAACTCAAATAACTTGCTGAAATCTAATTTATCCATCCCAGAAAAGATTTTAAAAAGCTCAATCATATCTCCCCTCACACACCTTCTTTCAAATGAAAACATATTTAATACCCTCAGTCTATCTTCATATTCAAGGTGCTTCAGGGATGGTATTATTTTTGTTGCCCTCCTTTGTACTGACTCTAATAAGTTTATATCATGTCTAAAATGTGGTGACCATGCCTGTATACAGTACTCTAAATGTGGCCTGACATAAGAGTTGTATAGTTTAAGGATGACCTCCTTACTCTTGTAGCTAACGTTTCTTTTAATGTAACCTAGCACCCTATTTGCTCTATTTTTTGCCTCAATACACTGCTTTGAAAATTTCAGTGACCTATCTACTACCACTCCTAAGTCTTTCTCATCTTCAACTGAATTAAGCCAATATCCATCCATCTCATAGCTAAATTCCCTATTATCTCTCCCCATGTTAATAACTTCCATTCAGTACAACTCTCTGTTTCCTATTTTTCAGCCATTCAGTTATCCAATTTAAAACGTTCCCACATATCCCATGCAGCTTTAATTTATGAACTAGTCTTCTATGTGGAACCTTATCAAAAGCTTTGCTGAAATCTAAGTAGATCACATCAACTTTCTCACCCCTATCTAATTCTTTAGTTACATAATCCATAAAATCCAGTAAATTAGTTAAACACGATCTATCTTTTCTAAAACCATGCTGAGCATCATTAATTAACCTGCTACTCTCTAGATGATCAGAAATTCCCTTCTTAACCATCTTCTCAAGAATTTTACAGACTATAGAAGTTAAGCTTACTGGTCTAAAGTTATTTGGATCCTCTTTGCTTCCCTTTTTAAAAATTGGCACTACATTTGCCAATTTCCAATCATTTGGTATTTCTCCAGACTCTAGTGATCTAATAAATATCTTCTCGAGAGCTACTGCAATACTTTCTACACCTTCTTTGAGTATCCTAGAATGAATGTTGTCAGGGCCAGATGCCTTACTAGTATTTAACTGAATTATAAGCCCTTTAATTTCTTCTCTGTCTATATTAATAGAATTTATCACTACTTCCCTTGACCTAGAATTATCATCAATTAATCTAACTGGTTTCTCTTCTGTGAATACTGAAGCAAAATGATCATTAAGGACCTCTACTATTTCCTCATCAGATTCTTTCAAAACCCCTTCATATTTAATAGGCCCTATTTTATCACTGTTAGATTGATTATTGATTCTATAATAGCTAAAGAATTTTTTAGGATCTTTATTATTATTTTTAGCTAAATTAATTTCTGCTGTCCTTTTGGTCTTCTTAATAATCTTATTTAGTTCATTTCTGGTTGACCTATAATGGTTTAAATTATCTAAACTACTCTCACTTTGTAATCTCTGGTATGCCCTTTTTTTCTCTGAAACTTTATTAGCTATTTCTTGGTTCCACCATAATGGTTTCCTACATTTCTTCCTAATAGACTTCATCGGAATACACTGTTCCTGAACCATGTTTAATATAGTCTTAAAAATATCCCAAATCTCATAAGTATTCTTTCCATGGAATTCTATATCCCACCTAATCTGATTTAGCATGCTGCGTAATTTATCGTAATCTCCCCTATAAAAATTTGGAATTTTCGTGGAGTTTGTCGTTGTTCTACCCTTAACTATTTGCAAATTAAACCGAACCATCTGATGATCACTGTTTCCCAATGATTCCCCTACACTCAATCCTTGAACTAAGTGATCATCATTTGAAAGATAGATCTAATATATTGGCACCCCTTGTTGGCTTATTAACAAATTGGATCAAAAAGTTATCCTCAAAACACTCCATAAACTTACAACTTGCTCTATCTCTTCCTATCATATTTTCCCAGTCTACAGAAGTTAAATTAAAGTCACCAAGAATAACTGTATCTTCTTTGCATCCTTTACTTATTTCCCTAATCATTAACTCATCGATACAATCAGTCTGTCCTGGTGGTCTATAAAAAGCTCCCAAGTGTATTTTCCTATTTTTACCAACCTTAATATCTATCCATAATGATTCACCTTCTCCTTGCTTTATAGAGTTATTTAGATTTGAAGAAATGCTATTTCTGATATAAATAATCAACCCACCACCAGTCCTATCTCTCCTTTGACTAATGTACATAGTATAACCCTCTAGTTCAAATTCACTGACATTATCATTAAATATATTTTCATTAACCCATGATTCAACTATACATATTATATCTATATCTTCATGAATGATATAACTAAATAATTCATCCTTCTTATTTCTAAGACTACGAGCATTTGTGTAAAGACAACTCAGCCCACCTATCCCTGAAGCACCTGAGGGCCTATCTCCTCTGCATCTCCTTTCTCTCTTTCCCCGACCCTGTACTCTTGTATTTCCCTGACCACTATCACTACTCAAGTAGTTTAACCCTAAAGCACTTCCATTAGCCTGCCTACCTTCTACAAATCTGTGTTTGCTTCCTTTCCCTGCCTCACTTTGAGCCATTAAATTTCCCTGACCACTATCAAAACCTAGTTTCCCGCCTCTAAAGACCTAATAACACTATCTAATTCCCGCCACAAAACCTCAACCCCATCTCGGCTCAGATGGAGTCCATCCATCGCATACAAACCCTTATTCCCATAAAACCCACTCCAAACATCTACAAATACCAATCCTGACTCCTCGCACAAACCTTTCACATATTCATTCAACCCCATTGCACGAGACAACCATTCCATCCCCACATCCATTCTGGGAAGCACACCTGAAACAACGCCTTTTACTCTACTTTCACACATCCTTTCAATCAGCCTTTTATACCGCTGTCGTAACTCACAAGTATTAATCACTAATGTATTTATTACACAGTGATTGATGTATTAAATAAATATAAGAAAAACTATACACCCAAATCAGTATTATATCCCAATCTTACAATGAGAATCAAGAGCTTCCTGCAAGACAACCTTCCAGAACAAAGCCAGACAGCCAACTCGACAAAGCCTGTACTCTTGTATTTCCTTGACCACTATCACTAAAGTAATTTAACCCTAAAGCACTTCCATTAGCCTGCCTACCTTCTACAAATCTGTGTTCGCTTCCTTTACCTGCGTCACTTTGAGCCATTAAATTTCGCTGACCACTATAAAAACCAAGTTTCCTGCCTCTAAAGACCTAATAACACTATCTAATTCCCGCCACAAAACCTCAACCCCATTTCAGCTCAGATGGAGTCCATCCATCGCATACAAACCCTTATTCCCATAAAACCCACTCCAAACATCTACAAACACCAATCCTGACTCCTCGCACAAACCTTTTACATATTCATTCAACCCCATTGCACGAGACAACCATTCCATCCCCACATCCATTCTCGGAAGTACACCTGAAACGCCTTTTACTCTACTTTCACACCTTTCAATCAGCCTTTTATACCGCTGTCGTAACTCACAAGTACACACCGTCTTTAGATCGTTTACTCCGACATGTGTAATCACAACTGCTTCCCTCTCACACCCAGACACCAACCTATCATACCTCTCACACACATCATTTATACCAGCACCCGGCAGACAAACTCTCACTCCCTTCCATTTACTTTCACTCAACTTCCTATCTAAATACCTTATTTAACTCCTATTATCTCTAGGCCCAGTATTACCCTCCCTCCTGCTCTCACTTAAAATGGGGAGGGAAGGTTGTGATGGTTCCTAAGTTTTGTATATATCTATAGCTGCATGATTTAGTTCTTGACAAGCCTTGATTGGTGATACCCTTGTTTCTGGACGCAATCCTCTGGATGTAGTTTTCCTGGGAGTTTGAGTGCCTTTAAAAAAGAGGCTGTTTGACTTGGATGACCTATGAGGAGCCCTTGTGGCTTTTGTCATCTGTTATATTATATTGTGGGGGACTTTGATTTTGTGTTACCCTGGCAATAGTGCTTTTTGTGGGTGGGTTTTAACGGAGGCGGATGACCTTTGATAGGCTCTTGTGGCTTTTGGCATCTGTGAAATTATGTAATGTTATGACCTCCTATTCTACTTTCAGGCATGGCCACACCAGACAAATCTCTTTCAAATTCTTCCTCTCTCAGGGCATCAAATCTGTTAAGTTATCCTAACAGGTTCCATGTCCCTCTCATTCACACACCTAACCTGTCCTAACTTATCTATTCTGTTCACTTTCACCTACCACTCATCATCACTTACTGCTTTCTCTCCAGTACCTGTTCTAGGCCTAACTTCCTCCCTCCTGGCCCCAATCTGACTCTTCAAACGTACACTTGCATCTCTTCTCACTTCAGACACTAAATCATTCAGTCTCAAGCATTTCGCACATAATCGACTCACCTCCTCAGTCAAAGCACATACACGGCACTCAGACACATTCACTCTCCTCTCTACACCACAGACATAACATAACATAACATAACATAATTACACGGATGACAAAAGCCACAAGGGCCTATCAAAGGTCATCCGCCTCCGTCAAAACCCACCCACAAAAAGCACCATCACCAGGGGAAGACAAAATCAAAGTCCCCCACACACTACTTTCAAAAGGCATACTCTCTACATCCAAACAGTCAGCCATACTTAAACAAGAACAATAATAGAAACAAAAACTTACGAACAAAAAGAATTTGACCCAAATTTGTGTGTGCAAGTTTAAAACCTGCTAATCAAGATGGCCACCGAAGTAAACAAAAGTCACTTTCTCACCAAAACAAAATAACCACAATTTAACTTTGTTATATTAACCAAATATACGATCTAATAACTTAATATTTATGTTTACTATGTCACACACCAAAGTATAGCAAATAATCAAAATATTCCAAGAGCTCTACGAAACACGTGCTACCTGTTCGAAGGTCCTTTGTACTATCTCCCATATAGTAACTCATAGCCCAGCTCAAAACCAACTTTCAGTAACCAAACGCATATATGTATAATCTATACCTAAATATAAATTAGTGGCTGGGTCGCTTATCTTTAGTTTACTCTAAAGGTAGCCCAGAAAAAGCACCCCCTATCATGCACCCTTAAAATGAAATATTACAATTAGTGATGTCTTTGATTCATGATAGATATCTTTATATCTTGTATACTGTAGTGTAAATAGCACTATATATGTCACTGCAAATGGCACATCCTTCCACCCACTTGTTAAGGGAAACATTTGGTGGGCTGGTATGCCAGCAGATTTGGGCTACCTATTAGCTTACTATCCATTACCTTTTGAATCTATGATGTGATAATGAAGGATAGCCAACCAGGTGGTAAATATATAGATTGGTGGCTCAGTAATTCTGAAGATCCATACCCCTTGAGCTTTCCCACTCACATTCCCATATTATTTCTTCCACCTCCCACATGTTTCACTCAACTGTGTGATTTTGTTTTATTACTGGTTCCTGAGGGCGAGGGTAGCGAGAAGGGGGTACATATAGCAACCCATAGTACGGCTCGTGGGGTATGGATCTTCAAGTTTACCCTCCTCCACTGTGTAATAAAACAAGTTAATCACACAGTTGTGAAACATGGGAGGTGGAAGAAATATTATGGGAATAGGAGTGGGAAAGCTGACGGGGTATGGATCTTCAGAATTACCTGTTTACCCCCACACGAGCAGTCCCCTAAATTTACTCACAGAATGTGAAACATATTGGAACACGGACGAAATAATTTACGCCCCATCGTCGAGGCGCCAATCTACATATCTACCAAGAACTTTCCGCATTAATCTAATTGACATCAAAATAAAAGAGGAATGGGAAAAAAATTTAAGCCAGAGACAAATACAAGAGCCATCAAGTTAGGCCAACCTAGTTTATTAACACCTGCATAACTTACGGATATGCAAAAAATAGAGCAGTACATGATAATAAAAGAGTCCAAGCACACGTGGCTGGTATAAACCGTGTTCTTGGTTTGCAACTGGGCATTTTATTTTATAAGTTTTCTTTGCCCCATTATCGCAGTCATAAGTCATAACAAGGCTGATTTGACCACAAGATGTTTCCAACCGAACATTTTAACTAATGGCCAAGGGAGCAAATTTCACTAGAAGATTACAGGTTTGTTGAGAATGAAGAGATACATTCTAGATTTAACCAAGCTCACATGAGTCATGATAGATACGTTAACATAATATAACATAACATAATTTCACGGATGACAAAAGCCACAAGGGCCTATCAAAAGCCATCCGCATCTGTCAAAACCCACTCACAAAATGCATCTATAGGATTGTGTCAGATCATGCATCTACAATATACAATTAGAATCATACAAGGGACTATGTTTAAAACAAAAAGCATCATCTTTAAGACTCATCAAAATCTAAATCAATCATAATATACAATAATAAAAACAACTGCATCCAAGGAAATGAGTCAAGAATACCCTCCAAAGTTAACCCTTCCTCCCCATATAATCATCTAATCTGCGTTTGAAAACATTCAAGTTTGGACTGTCTACCGTCTCAGATGGCAAACTATTCTAGTAATCTACCTCTCAATTTGTAGAAAAATATTTCATAACATCCAGACTGCACCTCTGTTTTTTTGTTGTTTTTTTTTAGTGGTGACCCCTAGTCTATTAGTACCTTCCAACTCAAATAACTTGCTAAAATCCAACGTATCCATCCCAGACCTGATTTTCAAAAGCTCAATTATATATCCCCTCACACATCTTCTCTCAAATGAGAACATATTTAGTACCCTCAAGGTGCTTCAGGGAAGGTATTATTTTTGTTCCCCTTCTTTGTACTGACTCTAGCAGGTTGATGTCATGTCTGAAATGTGGTGACCATGCTTGCATACAGTACTCTAAATGTTGCCTAACATACGAGTTGTAGAGTTTGAGGCTAACTTCTTTACTCATGTAGCTAATATTTCTCTTAATGTATCCTAGCACCCTATTTGCTCTCGTTTTTGCCTCAATACACTGCTTTGAAAACTTCAGTGACCTATCTACTACTCTTAAACTCTATAACTCTTATGTTAGGCCACATCTAGAGTACTGTATACAGGCATGGTCCCCACATTTTAGACACGATATTAACCTTCTTGAGTCAGTGCAACGGAGGGCAACAAAGATTATTCCTTCCCTGAGGCACCTTGAATATATAGATAGACTGAGGGTATTAAATATGTTCTCGTTCGAAAGGAGGTGTGTGAGAGGGGATATGATTGAGCTCTTTAAAAATTTTTCCGGGATAGATAAATTGGATGTTAGCAAGTTTTTTGAGTTAGATGATGGAAATCGGACTAGAGGTCACCACTTGAAAATTAAAAAGCAAGGGTGTAGGTTGGATTTAAGAAAATATTTTTTCACCAATTGAGTGGTAGACTTCTGGAACAAATTGCCGCAGAGGGTAGTAGGTAGTCCAAATCTAAATGTATTTAAGAGTAGGTTGGATGAGTTTATGGGAAGGGAAGGTTGTGATGGCTCCTAAGTTTTGTATATATGAATATTGTTTGTATATATATCTATAGCTGCATGATTTAGTTCTTGACAAGCCTTGATTGGTGATACCCTTGTTTCTGGATGCAATCCTCTGGATGTAGTTTTCCTGGGAGTTTGGGTGCCTTAAAAAAGAGGCCATTTGACTCGGATGACCTATGATGAGCCCTTGTGGCTTTTGTCATCTGTTATATTATATTGTGGGGGACTTTGATTTTGTCTTCCCCTGGTGATGGTGCTTTTTGTGGGTGGGTTTTGACGGAGGCGGATGACCTTTGATAGGCCCTTGTGGCTTTTGTCATCCGTGTAATTATGTTATGTTATGTTATGTTATGTTATGTTACGCCTAAGTCCTTCTCATCCTCAACCGAATTTGCCTAATGCCCATCCATTTCATAGCTAAATTCCCTATTATCCCTTCCCATGTTAAGAACGTTGCATTTATTAAGGTTAAAAGTTATCTGCCATTTCTGAGCCCAAGTTAATAATTTATTTAAGTCACTCTGCACTTTAAAGCTACCCCCCCCCCTTGACTACAGCTGCCAATTTAGTGTCATCAGCAAAAATTGACACTGCTATTTACAGCCTCCCCAAGATCATTTATATAAACTATGAATAATAAAGGGCCTAGAACGGATCCTTGAGGTACGCCACTGATAACGTTCCTCCACTGTGACTTCATCTCATAGCATTGATCAACACAGGTAGTTGGAAGACCTTTAATTTACGTTTATTTTAAAATATTATCATAAAAATACAAAATGTAATTATTAACTTTACAGAGGCTTTAAAAATTGGTTCCGGGTTAAGAAAAAGAAATAAAACATTAAGAGAATGTTTGTATCTCACACAGAAAGGATCAAAGATCCTGTGGCTTAGAATAGGATTCAAGAATTCTTCGCCTCGGTTGTCTCCTACGTCTAATAATCCTCTCTGTCTCTCAATTTGTTGACGACTCGATAAGAGTGCGCTTAGATGGCAAATTCCACCTCGGTTCGTCTGTAGGGGGGCAAAATGTATGAGAGAAATTCCTTCCAACTCGATAATATAAATAGCAGAAAAACTTACCCAGTCAAAAGAACAGACTTAGGCAGTCGTGTGACATGCGTATCGCAAACGGAATTAAGAGGTACCTCGTTCGAATCTCAAGAGTGAAAATAACTTTTATGAAATAATCTCCAGAAAGAAAACGAAGATGAAGGACCAACTCAACAAGTATACGGAAGCCAAGAAAAACCCCCCGAAGAAAACGCTTATGAACCAACTAAATAAGGAGAAGAAAATTCGAGGAAGCAACCTGCAGAAAAGAAAAAATCGAGTGGAAAGCAATCCCAGAAGACGATACGATAACAAGAAGAAGCAAAGAAAATCAAAAGGATAAGCAATACAAGCTCAAAAATGAATAAAGATATAAGAAGGGCCAACTTAAAGAAAAAGGAAATTCATTCGAAAACAAGAAGTTGATTCGATAACAAGCCCATACAGCAAATAAAGAAGAAAGAAGCCCCCCCCCCTTCCCTCCATAACTGGTGACCCTCAACAGCCGAACAATCTTCTGATCAACTGTACAAAAGTGCTGCAGTGAACTTCCGAGAGCCTGAGAAGCCATTACTCATTGATTAAAAACAAGACTTCGTTCGCTCTCCTCAATCCCTCAAAAATTCGCTCCACTAATGCCGCAGACTTTGGAGGCCGAGGAGGAAGAGCTAACTAATCCTCGATTAAGATATCCAAGACTAGCCCTTCTTATATCTTTATTCATTTTGCGCTTGTATTGCTTATAATTTTTAATTTTCTTTGCTCCTTCTTGATCTTGATTGTACAGGAGCCTCACATGATGGGAGGCTGGCCTTTGTAGCGGCGGCACCTGTAAAGGAAAAAAAAAAAAGAAAAACAGAAAAAAGGAGAGAAGAAAAAAAGGAAAAAAAGGTACATAGTACTCTCTCGTTCTCAACTGTGCCACTTCCGTTTTCTATTACTGTACTCTACTTCTGATACACCACATCTTCTCAAGGAATTCCTTCACCACCACAATCATGTTATCAGTCGTCTCTCTCCCCAAACCTAGAATTAGTATCATCCATTCTCTTCCTGTTTTTTCAACTCTGTCATTCCTTGTGCACCCCATTTCAACCAAGACCTTTTGCATCATTTCGTGCCTCTCTCTGTAGTACTCTGCACACTCCAGCAATACATGCTCCACAGTCTCGTCCACACCCATATCACATCTCTGGCAGACCTTACTATGTGATTCAGACCACCTATAGTTCCTTGCATTTACATCCATGCATTGGGCCCTAGCTTGGAAGAGAAGATCCCCACCAAGGCTTCCATCATACCACTTGACATACATTGGGGTATCTTTCTCTCTGAACAACTCTAAGGTCTTCTTTTGTAACATGTCATTTTTCCATTTGTTCATTCCCATCCTTTTGACTACGCTCTCTATCTCATTTCTCCATTTCCTCCCATCCCACTCTGGCCCTTCTCCACTTCCATTCACCATAGCCCATTCATAGCCATCATGGGTTCCTTCCATAAACCGGCGAGTCAAACCGATACGTAGCCCAGTCCTGTTTACAATTGCCAGGCACCTTTTTTCCCATTTACTTGTTCCTACGTTTGATAAGTATACTTTTCGCGCTAGCCGTTCATCCTTCATTCTTTCCAGACGTATCTTGTACTTCAAAATCGCCTTCATATACCTCTCCTTGAAGGTGCTCCACCCCATGTCACCCCTCAAAGCCTCTATCGCAGCATACCTGGGCGCATTTAGAGCAACTCTCGCCACTCTACTTTGGCACACTTCCAGCTTGTTCATTTCGGTCTCGTTCCATGCCATCACCTCCATACCATACATAATGCTAGGCACTGCTACACACTTCCATACCTCACGCAAGGCATCATACTTGCTGGCTCTCATTCTTGCGGCACTAGCTAGTCTACCCACCCACTGGCTAGCTATGCTTTGCTTTTCATTCTTCGTTCTTCCACACCCCTCTGGACTCACCCACACTCCGAGGTACTTATACTCTAATGTCTGCCTCACTTATCTCTCTCCAAGCCTCCAAGTGGTATCCCTTTCCTCCTCTGATCCATTTACAACTATTATCTGCGTTTTTTCAGTGCTGAAAGTCACATCGAAGTCCCTTCCATACTCCTCTACAACATCCAGTGTCCTTTGCAGCTCATCACCTGATTCACTCATCACTACCACATCATCTGCATACAGCAGCATGCATATTTTGTCCTGACGTACTCTCACACCCACATTCATTCTCCTCACTCTTGTTGCTAATTCTTCAGTGTATATACTAAAGAGGGTAGGTGACAGGATGCATCCTTGTCTAACACCTCTTTCACTCTTCACCCAGTCCGTCTCTATGTTTCCCAGTGTGTACCTTGCCTTTGTGTCCTCATACATACTCTCTACAATCCTCACTATCTTCCTACTAAGCCCAATCTTTTCAAGTACAGTGCATAGCATCCTTCTGTTCACCCTATCATACGCTTTCTCAATATCCAAGAAGGCTAGGTACAGCCTGCTTCCACTCTTCTTCTTGCTTTCAATCAGTTCGCTCACAACAAAAATATTATCTTCTGCTCTTCTACCGATGCGAAAACCATTCTGTTCTTAACCTAAGACATTCACTCTTTCAATCCACCTACACAGTCTTTCATTCAAAACTGCACTGAAGAATTTTCCAATCGTATTCCCCAGGGAAATAGGTCGATAGTTCTTCAGCTAGTTTCTACTTTTGTGGCCTCCCTTGTGCAGCAATGAAACCCTGCACTCATTCCACTTTTTTGGCACTCTCTCTTCGTACCAAACACGGTTGAACAATTCAGTCAACGCTTCAATCACAGCCTCACCTCCATGTTTGAGCAGTTCGTACGGTATGTCATCCGGGCCTGCGGCCTTTCCATTTTTCTGTTTATTTATGCACTTAGTCACCTCTCCTTGTGTGATCTCTTCACTAAGTTCATTCGCATCCTTTCTCTCCAAAGTCACACACTCTGGTCTCACATCAAACACTTCCCCCACACCGCCAATTTTTTCCCAAAATTCCTTGATTGCCCTTTTCATCTCATCTTTGTCCACCACACTTTCCCCATTCACTTTTAAACTCTCAACATTTTCCCTGTCTATCATTCGCTCACCTCTCATGAATCTATACCACTCACGGCCCCGTTCCAGGCCTTTTTCTTTTAGCAGATGAATCACACCCCTCTCACACTTCACTTTTGCATCTCTAATCTTGCGTTTGGTTGTTCGCTGTTGTTTCACATACGTTTCCCAGGTCGCCTGATACTCTGCATCTGCCTGGTCTTCTTCTTCTTCTTCTTCTTCTTCTTATCGTATTCTTCTTGGGTTGCTTTCCACTCGATTTTTTTTCTTGTAACATTGGTGGTATCGGATCTTCTTCTTGTCTTGCTTTCCACTCGATTTTCTTTTATTCCTCGAATTTTCTCTTCTTGTTATCGTATCTTCTTCTTTGGTTGCTTTCCACTCGATTTTTCTTTTCTGCAGGTTGCTTCCTCGAATTTTCTTCTTCTTTAGTTGGTCCTTTAAACGTTTTCTCCCGTTTGTCCTTGGCTTCCCTATTCTTGTTGAGTTAGTCGTTCATCTTCGTTTTCTTTCTTGAGATTATTTCATAAAATTTATTTTGACTTGAGATTCGAACGAGGTATCTCTTGAGTTCGTTTCCGATGTTCATGCCACAGGACTGGCCGATTCCTTCCTTTTGACTGGGTAAGTTATTCTTATATTTATATTATCGAGTTGGAAGGACTTTTTCTCCTACATTTCGCACTGTTACACATCTTGCTCTAACCATCCATCCATTACACAAATTCAGAAGGACCATTTCGAAGCAGCTGCGGTACTTTTTCAAGAGGTTAATGAGATTTTGGCACTAATGTCTCCAGACAGATAGTGTCACATCCGTTGGAGGGAGGGATGGAGGGTTAATTTGGGGGGGGGGTATTATGGACTCATTTCTGTGGATGCAGTTTTGATTATTGTATATTATGATTGATTTGGATTTTGACCGGTCTTGGTGATGATGCTTTTTGCTCTGGACACATTCCGGTGTATGGTTCTAATTGCATATTGTAGATGCATGATCTGACACAATCCTATGGATGCATTTTGTGGGTGGGTTTTGACAAATGCGGATGACCTTTGATAGGCCCCTGTGGCTTTTGTCAACCATTAAATTATGTTATAGCAATGCCCTCTGGCATTCCTATAAAATATTACATGTATCAATATTCCATTACCATACTTTCCTTTTTAAATTCAATGAAAAATTATCCATTTATTTTCCCATTTAAATTCAACAATTTCCATTAGATCTTATGTAAAATCTCAAGTTATAGAGCGACAATATTGTGTTAACATGTTATCGAGAATTTTAGTTTCCAAAGTAAATTAAAATAAATTTAATCTGCGCAAATGATTCCCAATGATAATCTTATCGTTTTATTCTAATAGCAATTTGTTTCCAATGGCGTTCGGATAATTTAACACGTCACAGTACAATTTTCTAGCAGATTGATTATCTCCTGATAACTTTCGTTTCATTCATCCAAATTTACATAAACTTTGCCCATACGTATTTCAGATCTGTACTCCGTTTTTGAAAATCTTGGATTTTCTCTGACAAAGTTTATGGAAAATGTCGTGATATATACAGGCATGCTGATACTTATGGGTGAATCAAGACGCTGTGGTGAGATGTGTTAAGACTTTTCTTTTTAAAATAATACTTTGTCACATTTTATCAACCTCTTCTTGGCTCTGACTGCATTTAGTTGACAAAGGAACCGATATGCCGATTTCATATGTCTCTTTCTCCATTTCCATACCATACCATACCTTACCATACCATACCATACCATACCATAATACTAATAAACATTTTTGCGTATATTCTATCAATAATTGATGTGTCCTCCTTTTGCTGTTGTAACCCCTTTTATACGTTTTGTATACTTGAGATATGTTGGCATAAGTAGTAGGCCTTATTTTCTGCCACTCTTCATGAATTTTGGCTGTTAATTAACTTTTTAGGGACATTTGTGCACCCTCACTATTATGCCCTAGTGTGAGCACAAATGTTCAATGGGGTTGAAGCCTGAAGATTAAGGGGGCCATTCCATCAACGTCACCACTTGTAGCACTGCGAGATTCTTATTATTTTTGCAGTACTCACAAATTAATGTACGTGTATATAATGATTTCTGTATTACTCAAAATAATTAAAATTAATTTATCAGTCAAATTAACTTTTATCTGAATGTAAATCGAACTTAGGCGGAGTAAGAAGTCAAAACAATATATATATATATATATATATATATATATATATATATATATATATATATATATATATATATATATATATATATATATATATTAAACTCTCTCGAAATACGTTCCAATAAGGTAACTGCAAGGAATCTAAAAAGGTTCGTTAAAAAAAGGTGTTTAACTATTCAGATCTCTAAGTTCATCTCAAGCGTGAGTACTTTAATTATAGAGATTTAGAATTCATTTCAGACCCAAATTTACTATTACCATTGTAATAGCTAACAAACTATTAACTTACATCCTATTTAATATCTCATTGTGATAACTAATACTATTAATTTACATATCCTATTTAATATCTAATTGTGATAGATAATACTATTAATTTACATCCTATTTAATATCTCATTTTGATAGCTAATACTATTAATTTACATACTATTTAATATATCATTGTAATAGCTAATACTATAAATTTACATCCTATTTAATATCCCATTGTGATAGCTAATACTATTAATTTACATCCTATTTAATATGTCATTGTGATACCTAACAAACTATTATTGTACATCCTAATTTATATATCATTGTGATCAACTATTATTTATTCCACTAAATTATTAACATAAAAATTAATATCGTATTGTGTTCCTATTTTATTTAACATCATATTTACCTTCTTATTCACTCGTTTCTACCAATTTGTCTAAAGTTATATTCAACCAATCCTGTTTTAATTCGTTAATTCTTAAATGCATTTTATTCTCGTTACCGTTCATTCTTCCATTCCTTCTTATTTCCCAACTCCCTAACTGTCGATCCACGCGCTGATTAGGCCTAGATTCATCTTTCAATTCAATTCTCAAAATTTATTATGTGGATAATTCTTGTTCGCTATCTAGGCGAAATAAAATACTAGTTAATTACATAATAATAAATGATGCCCAGAAATTAATATATCTTCTATCAATCAATACATATAGATTCAAACGTAAATTATAAATTTGATATCCTCGCGGCCATTCACGTTTTTCCTTGATCGCCCATTTTCATGCACGCGTTTCAATTTTTGGTATCACGTTGTATCCGCAGCATCTTTCTCCCAATCATTATAATTCTTATTAATTTAAATTAAATATTATCCTTTAAGGGGACACCACATTCATTTTTTACACTTTTTACTACGTTAGATTATCATATATGAAATTAAAGCTCATTAAAGCCCTTTTATTCCTGCTAAAATCATAATAACCTAAGGCGCCGTTTTTGAGATACAAGGGGTTCTTTCATACCTCCCCCCTTGAAACCTGATATCATATAAATTGCTATAGATTACTAAACATTAAACATTCGAACTCAATTCACGACCAAAAGATGCGCATATGATTTAGTTATTATTTGAAATCAGTTTTATTTAGTTCCATTAAAATTTGTGTTAATGGTGGACTAAAACATATATTTTTCGGACAAGGTCAACTATAGGCTTTGTTCACAGTTGGAAAAGAAGGTGTTAGGTGAATAGTAGTGGTGTTCTGAATGCCTTGGGATTTAGTTTAATCTATATTAGAATGATGCTAAAAAATAGAAACCAGCTTACCGGTGGCGGGTTTTTTTTAGCAAATATTTAAAATCGCATGGTATAGTTTTTCGTTTCGTTCACAAATCAACTTTAAAAATCGACGGGAAAATTCCACGAATGTATAAAATTTTGCATTATTATAATTTTCATTATGCTCTATTCATGTTGCTAAAACATAATATATACTATACAAGTGCATAAAATTTGCAATAAAATAAGATTAAAATCAATAGTGTAGTTTTTGTTTTTCCACAGATTAATAATAATAATAAATAATTTCTTATAATGCGCTCTTGATTAACTTTAAATATCTAAGAAAATATTTACACGAATGTTTACAATTTTGCCTTATCTTAATTTTCACTCTGTTTTAGTCATGTTAATAAAAAATAATTATACCATAATAAGTGCATAAAATTTGCAATAAAAAGGTATACAAAACCAAAAAATGCGAATTTTGAACGAAAGAATCTGAAAAGTAACTAATGAAAGAATGTGCTATCCCCTTAATATAACTAGTGAATAATTTTTTCTTTATACTAAAAGTTAATCTAATTTTTTCCACGTTCCTGTCGCGTGACTAACATGCGCGCTCTCACACTCACACACACACGCACGCTCTCACACTCACACACACACACGTGCATACACTCTCATTCTTTCACGCACAGCAATTCTAAAATTTATTCATTCTACTATATACGATAATTCTCATTTACAAAGCACGTACATACAAAAAGCATCACAATGGTAAACCAGTCATCGGTGAATGACAAAACGTCTTCAACTATGCAATCCACATCCGAAGCACAGCAAGGCATAATCAAAACCCCTCATCCATTCCTCACACCACCGGTTTGACCTTTGTGGTTTAATTCTCTGCCCTCAAGCCATAATGGAAGAAGAGCCGATTGCTGCCATAATTCAAAAAGTTCCCATAAGTACTTTCATTGAATTTATGGACATCTTATTTAATGGAAGCTTATAATGAATTGAGGGAGGCTTTCCTAAAGGAATTTCGGAAGTCACAGGTTGAAGACTTGTGGGAGTTCCTTAACATTCAGGTGATGGGAGATAAGTGTCTCAGTAGTTTTTTAAAACCATTTAAAGGGCGAAATGCACACAATCTGCCATTTTAGACCCTCTTCTCACCTAAATTTTCCCTGAGGGCATTCCCAGAATATATTAGGCACCTCATTATCATGTCTTCGCTGGCAGATGTGAATAACCTGGCAAAAACAGCCGACCAGCTGTATAAAGACCCGTATGTAAATTGGGGCAGCATATACAAACACGGCTCTGAGCCTATTTATTCTATTTCGTAGGTTCGGGTAACGGCGAGTTCTGCTTGTGAACGACCGGAGCGTGTCGAAATTTCATCCTCCCTAACGAGGGATTTAGTTGCCACGTTATCGAGGATTGAGAGTGACCTCAGCCGGTTTAAATTGCAGCAAGGGGCACAGAGCAAGCGACGGCACGGGCATGTTGAGCGGAGAGATAGGACCCGTTCGAGTTCCCGTAAAAGAAACCAACGAGGGAACCTCAGCACAAGGGGTGAGATGCAGCAATTTTCACAATCTTCCACCTATTCTCACTCAATCTTTCTCAACAAAAGGGCCTCTGCTGGTATCATCAAATGTATGGTAACAGCGCTGTACACAGACTTGTAACCACCATTATGCTTTTTCCCACATTGCGCCTATTAGTCCCCTAAAGCATAATGGAACTTTCACCCAATCAACTCAATGGTGCTGGCACCACAAAATTAAGGCGCACAAACTGTAAAATGCTTACAAACGTGCACATATTTACAACCAGTAGAACCTCCTTCACCTAATCTTAACTCTCCACCCTCCGCACATCACTCTTCTCAACAAAACCTTACAAGTTACAAACTTAAATTTCGACCTCAAATTCTTCTTTAAACTAGAAGGCGTGAGGCAAAAGGGTATACATCCGCTGCCTACAACTCATTTCCTCAGGTAGGTTCTCCCTTTCGTATTTTGATGCACTTTCTGGTTTCTCATTCCTGGGTGACACTGGTGCAGAATGCGACAAAGCTTATGCTCCCTCAGATTTAGTTCTGAAGGCAGCTAATTTGACTAATTTGAATCCTTTATGGCCTACATTTTTTCTACATGGGAAAATAATTTTTTGTTGATAATTTTTTTTATTTATGACTCTTTTAGAGCATTTACATAAAATTTTGCATATATATATATATATATATATATATATATATATATATATATATATATATCAATATATATATATATATATATATATATATATATATATATATATATATATATATATATATATATATATATATATATATATATATATATATATAATATATATATATATATATTTGATATTTTTTAAAAGGTGATATTTGTCCTAATCGGTCACTAGGGGGTCATGATAAAACATTTATGAACATGAACAAAATTCATTTCTTTGCTTATTACATGCTTCTAACAGCTTATAATAATGAAAAATAAATGAATATATTTTAAAATATATAAATTTCCTTTAATTTTCTATTTATTAGTAATTTTTGACTAAAAATATCTTTCGTATGAGCAAAATATTGAAAGTTTGAAAATCATCAAATGCGAGAAAAGGTCTATTCTTATGCCTATACTATTGATTATGAACAGTAAATAAACAGTTTCTGTTCCTATCGCAAAATAAATGAACATCACATTTCATGCAATAGAAAAACACTTTATCTTACATCCTAGAAGTTTGCAAGTGAGGCTATTTTATCCCACTGCTAGAAAATTTCCTATTTTGTCTAACATATCTTTTTGTGGTATAGATTTTGTTGCATTTCCAGTGTTTTTCTTTTTATTGTATGCACTTTCTACATTATTCAGAGTTGCTCTTCCTCTTGCCTTGATTACATCTTTGCATCAGTGCAAAAGATAGCTTCAGCTTGAATTCGCAAAGGCCACTTTGTTTCGATTTTGGAATCCCTAAACTTTCTGCATCACGTCTGTAAATACGCTAACTATTCACAACAGCCATGTCCAAAAGGTGAAAAATGAAACGTTGATAGTATTTCTTTGATCTGAAAGACATTCTCTAAAGTGAAACCATTTGATCATGGAGATCTACCCAGCCCATTTTTTTTTAATTATAAACCTTCACTATATTTGGACGTGTTACGTCAATCCTTGAATGGCTTTTTTTTTGTCTTATATGTTACAAGAATCGTGTTGTTTTTCAGAGAGGTAAGTTGAGACTAGCCATACTGGTTTAGTATCTAACCACTTTAGAGCAGCAACAGATATATTTTCAAATTCTGTTATCCATACATCCATTGAACCTCGGCCTTGACGTTGAAGCTCTCTATCTGATTTAAAATTTATACTGGGCAATTTTCTAGTCCCTATTGTGCCACAACACCAAATTCCTTGAGTTGCTAAATAAGTAGCAAGAGGGATAGATGTGAACCAGTTATCAAAAAAATAGTCTATGATTCTTATGAGGAGAAATGAATTTAACAAGATGTAATACAGAGTTGGAACTTGGCCCAAGGCCAGCAACATCAGGATTTCCTAGTTGAGTTATTTTTCCAACGTAAGGTATAATATCATACACCATTCCTTCACTATCACTCAGAATGGAGACTTTGTAACCCCATTTATGAGGCTTTTGGCGTCTATATTGTTTCATGATTGATGTTCCTTTGAAACGAATCATCTGTTCATCGATACACAGATATTCAGTCATTGGAATTTGCTTGAATTTGATCTCAGGGGATCAACTAGAGGAGTGATTTTACGAAGTTTGTCATTATTATCGATATTTTGATTATCTGAAAGATGAAAGTTGGACTTAATTTCTTGCCATCTATAACGACTCATCCAGTAAAGTTTAGTGTTTGAAATTTTGCTTATTAAGAAAATACATGCAAATTCTAAGCCATTGCTCCAATTCTAGTAGATTTAGATATAGAGTATATATATAGGGACATCGTGGTATGAACCTAGATAGATACTTCACAACAAACCTACATCTATAAGTTTTTGAAGAGAGAGAATTATTGAAGGATGAATCGTAAACAAGGGTCGAGAAACTGAGCTGGCGGCGAATTTAGGCGTATACAACGAGGATAGAACAATATATATATATATATATATATATATATATATATATATATATATATATATATATATATATATATATATATATATATATATATATATATAAATATATATATATATATAAATATATATATATATATATATATATATATATATATATATATATATATATATATATATATATATATATATATATATATATATATATATATATATTATAGATATTTACAAGAATGGAACATAGTTGAAATATAATGATTGAATTTGAGTTTAATTATACAAAAATGAACATGAGTTTAATACTGAATTTTGGCCGTGACTAAGCTTGGCGTAAGGTAGTGACAACGATTTATAAACAGGTATAAATTTGTACAAGTAAAGAGCAAGGTAAATATTGGTAAAACGGTAATTACACAACAAGTTAGCAACTAGTGTGTATGGGACTCTGGAATGATAGGACGAGGAATTAGACTTAGTATGATTTGTTTGGAATTAAATGATTAACTGGAGAAGGAATATTTACTGACCTTTACGATAGGAATGAAAAAGCACGAGTGGACATTTTTGTGTTCAATACGGGACAGCTGAAGGCGTATTTGTTTGTGTTTGACTAAAGGAAGTGTTGCCCCCCCAAAAATGTATCTTAGCAACGATTTTTGGATGGCAATTATATTACAAAAGATATATTGAAAATACATATACCAAAAAAATTGAGATTTTTGATTGATGCATTAATAAAAGAATTATTTAAGTTGATTGATAATTTATACATAACTAAGTTAAGATTTTACATAAGATTTAATAGAAATTAAATGGATATTTTTACATTGAATTTAAAAAGGAAAGTATGCTACTATTTATGCACAAGTTACATTACGTTAAAATGATATTAGGTAATGGTAATATTTAAATTGATGCAATGGAATATTAATACATGTAATATTTTATATGAATGTCAAAGGGCATTGCTAGAACACTCCCAACCTAAGAAAATCTCCCTCGCTTTTTTAGTTAAGACCCGCTGTTAGAGTAACGCCGAGGCCTTCTGACGACGCGACCTGAGACTGTGGCGACAGTGCCATTGGTTTGGCTGCGAGTGAGGGGACATGGATTCGTTGTGGGAGTGCCATTAGCGTCGAACGAGGCTCTGGCACGAGAGAAGGTTGATGGAGAGAAGGTTATCTCTTTGTTGTTTCCTTCCGAGATGGCGTCAAGCGGGATGTGGGAGTCTTGAGTCCCATTGTTCGCTGACGGAAATATACATGCCCAAGTAGGCAGTCGCCAGATGAGCTCTTTAAAAAAAAAACATAAAAAAAACGCTGATGGATATGACGAGAACGGGCCGTGATTGACTGGTTACAATGAAGTGCGAGTTGAATTGCGACAACTGAAAACATGGGAGCATGTTGTCATCTCCTTCGACACGAAGGTTTTATAATTAGCAGACACTCGAGGAGCGGTTGGCTTAACTTCAGCCATCACCCGTACAAGATTATGTACGTATGAAGAATGATCAAGGTGAGATGGTAGAGGTCGATCAGATGAAGAAAAGAATTGACTGGGTAGACGAAGTTCGGAACGTCAACTAATTCTGCTGCAGAGCAAGCTAGATCCTCTTTCAAGGACGAGCGAATGCGGAGGAGAATCAAAAAAGGTAGCTTGTCCATCCACGTGATGTTTTGATCGGTGAAGCGTAAGCTTGCTTTGATGGTCCGATGCAGACGTTCTACCCAGAGTTACCCTGGGGATGCTAGCTTGTGGTATGAATGCAAAAGGAGCCAAGCACTGACATGAGTGCATCTCATTGGTGGGATTGAAATTGGCTGCCACGATCAGTCATGATCGTTGAGGGAACAACAAATCGAGCATCTATGCTGAGACGAAGGCTCGAGTGACAGTGGAAGCTCTGATGTCCTAGATAGGAACCCCCTCTGGCCAGCGAGTAAAACGATCGATCATTGTGAGAAGATAATTGCAACCTCGGGAGTAAGGCAGAGGACTTGCTAGATCGACGTGAACGGCGTCAAAACGTGACGAAGGAAGAGGAAAGGGGACCAGAGGAGCTTGTGGGTGGCGGTGGACCTTAGCACGCTGGCATGGTAGACATGAGCGAGTCCATTTGGCCACGTCGGCATTCATACATAGCCAAACGAAGCGTTGGGCAACGAGCTTGCGTGTAACATTGCCACCAGGATGAGAGAGACCGTGAATTTGGTCGAAAATGTGCCGACGGTAAGCGAGAGGAATGATAGGACGGGGACAGTCAGTCAATGAATAGTCAACCATGATGGGCCTGGAAGGACCGTCCGGAAGTCGATCTCGCGAACGACGAGTTGAGAAGAGTGACGCAGAGTTTGCGTGTCTTCATCTTGTTCCCGGGTTAGCGCTATGGTTGCCTGATCAATGGGCGCATTGTGGGAAAGTTGCGCGCCCAAAATCAATGAAATGCGAGGGAGCGCGTCCAGTACGACGTTTGAAGAACTAGGAACATAGCGAATATCGTTCGTCATCTGTAGGATGAAGTCAAGATGACGAGTGTCAACTGCAGTGTGTACTGACGAAGTACTACGAGATGAACAGGCACCAACTAAAGGCTTATGGTATGTAATAATAGTGAATTCACGACCTTCCAAATGATGGCGGAAGTGGCGGACAGCGAGATATATTCTGAGGAGATCTCGAGAGAACGTTGAATATCTCTTTTGAGAGTCTGTAAGAACGCGAAGGAAGAAAGCAAGAGGTTGCCGTTGGTTACCAACTTTCTGCGGTAAGGTTGCACCTACATCGGTTGAGGATGCATTTGAGGCGACGCTGATGGGTGCCCCATGAGAAGGATGAACCAATTTCATAGCACGGCCAATAGCCTCTTTGGTGCGAGAAAACGAATCTCACCCCTCAATGCACCATTCAAGAGGAGAGTTCTTTTTGGTCTTGCAGAGCATAGAGTTGATAGGTTGCATGACCTGGTTAAAATTAGGATTGAATATATGGTAGAAATTGACCATGTCACAGAAACACCTGAGTTGCTTGCGTGATGTAGGACGAAAAAAGTTTTACATCACGATGACTTCATCTTCGAGTGGGCTAATCCCTGCACTCGAGACATGGTGACCTAAGAAGAAGAGTTGCGGGACACCAAAAATGGACTTTGAAGCGTTAATACGATACCGTACTCCTGAAGACTAGAAAAAAACTTGGCGAAGGTAAGAAAAGTGTTCCTCCAGCGAGGAAGACGATATTAGGAAGTCATCGATGTAACAAAATACGAAAGAAAGACCCCTAAGTCTTGATCCATAAAGCGTTGGAAATTTAGCCAGACTTATGTAATCCATATGGCATTTTGACCATTTCAAAAGGACCAAACGGAGTGTTGATGTTAGTCTTTGCAACATGATCCAGGCTAGACAAGATCGTACAGCCATGGAGAGAAGAGGTGAAATAGGCTAAGTACGGCAAGGAATAGCGATCAGGAATCGCTACAGCGTTAAGAGCTCTGTAATCCCCAACGGCTCTGAATTGCCCCTGCGTAGACTTGGAGACAATGTGAAGTGAAAATCCCTTCAGAGAAGAAGAAGGCATACAGATGCCAGCATCCACCATGAACTGAAATTCATATCGCATAGCAGAGACTTTATCTGGTGCTAGATGTCGTGGCCGTGAGAATACAGGACCTCCTGTTGTCTCGGTCCGATGCACCACACTATCTTTAATGGGCCTGTCCTTCGAAGGTGGAAGGGTGAGCTCAGGAAACTCTTGAAGAAGGCGCCTAAACGGTGGCTCGGTAGATAGGACACGAATAGAGAGGAGGGAACTCTGAAAAGGCGATTACGAATCTGAGACAGTGAGGAGAGTTTTGCGGTCAACAAGCTTGCGTTTTCGAGAATCGACCAAGAGGTCGTGAGCCGAAAGAAAATCTAGGCCCAATATTGGACACTCTACCTCGGCCATGACGAAATTCTATCGAAAAACACGACGGAGACCGAGTGAAACTTGAAGTTAACGCCTTCCATAGGTCCTAATATTGGTCGAATTAGCCGCCTTCAGAACTAAATCTGAGGGAGAAGAAGCTTTATCGGCCTTATAAATTGGTATGACACTGCAATCAGCTCCAGTGTCCACCAGGAATGAGAAGCTAGAAAGTGGATCAAAAATGCGAAAAGGAGGACCTGCCCGATGAAATGAAGTGTAGGCAGGGGATGTAGACCCTTTTGTCCCATGCCTTACTAGGTTAAAGGAGAATTTGAGGTGGAGATTGATGAATAAAGATTTGATTGAGGATTTGGAGAGTTTAGTGATGAAGCGTAGTGGAGTTTTGAGATGAAGATTGATGTGCGAGGAGTGAAGAGGTGAGATTAGGTGGAGATGGAGTCTGGTTGTAAATATCTGCAAGGCTGTAAACATTTCACGGCTTGTGTACCATATTTGTAATGATACCAGCACCACTCAATTGGTTGAGAGGGAAATGAAACGTTATGCTTGAGGTGACTTCTTGTCGCAGTATGTGAAGGAGCATAACGGTGGCCGTATCTTTGATGGTACCAGCATAGGCCCTGATTGTGTGGAAGATGGTGAGAATAGGCGGAAGAAGATTGAAAAAAATCGCTGCCTCTCACCTCTCGCATTGATATGTCCGCGTTGGTTTCTCTTCCGTGAACCTGAACGGGGCCTGCGCCTCTGATTGTCCACTCCGTTGCTGTACTCGCTCCGTGATCCCCGTTGAGCATTAACTCCTGGGTGTAGGCCTCCACCCTCCGTATACAGGCCTCGAGATCCATCGATAAAGATGACGGAGCCTCTAAACGTTCGGCCCGGTCGTCAGAGGAGCACTTCATCCCCCTAACCTGGGATATTGATGGGTTAAATAAATTATTAGATGGGTTAATGTTATTAGATGGGCCGCTGGCCCAATTCATACAAAAGATAAGAGCTAAAAGCTATTGCGATAGAGTACTAATAATTATTAGTCTACTCATCTTTTATTTACTAATTTATTTATTTTTTATAACTTGTCAACGGCAGATGCGAGCTGCTCGATCGATGAAACCCCCTCGTTAATAATTAAAGGCCTGATCCCCACTGGGACTCCTCTCATAAAGATCTCAGTGAGGAGGTGGTAAAGATGCTCGAATTGTGCACCTTTCACCCTGATAAGAGCCTTCAAATGTTTTTGAAATTACGAAGGGGTCCTATCTCTCATCTCCGGAATGGATAGGAGCTCTCTCTGGTCGTCAACCTGGGATCTGCCGAACTTGGCATAAAATGCACCCCTGAGGCGTTCCAGAATGCCCGCCTGCCCCGATCTAGTAAAAGCTCTTTAAATTGTTTAAAAATACTAATGGGGAGGCGCTGGACGACGGCAGCTATCTTCTCTTCTTCCGCCACATGTAAGGCTTAAGGATGAGGGCTGACGCCTCTATCCATGCCATAGGGTTTGCCGGATCGTACACGGGAATAGAGATGTAGGAGTGGGCGTGACTCTGGATGAGTTTGGGATTTGGGGCAGGGGCTTGGCTAATTTGCTCGATTTGACCGTTGACTGAGGTCATTTGATGTTCCATGCTAGTCGCTACTGAGTTTGTGTACATGTGTAGATGGATGGATATGATTGATGCCCGTGTGTGTGTGTGTGTGTGCAAAATTCAGTCACGCGAATGAACATAAAATAAAAAATTATCGAAAAAAATAAATATTATTCACTCGTTGTATTTATATAGATATAATAAATTTAATTTAATAAGGATATTATTAATTCAATTAAGGATGTAATTGGAAACTTGGGATTAGAAACTAACACACGTGCTGAGAGTCGACACTCGGAAAAATGAATACATGACTAAATGACTAGGCTGGCTGCTGCGCTCGAAAAATATGGAACCATGTGACTGGGATGTAAATTTATATTTGATTTTATAATTAAGAAAGAATGAACGTACGGGAGATAATTAAACAAATTCTGGGCACCAATTTATAGATATAGGGCCATATTGATATGAACCTAGATAGATACTTTACAACAAACCTATATCTATAATTTTGTGAAGAGAAAGAGTTATTGAAGGATGAATCGTAAACAGTGCTCGAGCGGCTGAGCTGGCGGCGAATTTAGGCGTAATGGCTGACCGCGAAATCCTTAAGAGAATGGATGGAATACAACGAGGATAGAACAATATATATTATTATTATTATTGATATTATTATTACTATTATATATTAACAAGAATGGAACATAGTTGAAATATAATGATTTAATTTGAGTTTAATTATACAAAAATGAACATGAGTTTAATACTGAATTTTTGTCGACACTAAGCTTGGCGTAAGGTAGTGACAACGATGTATAAACAGGTATAAATTGGTACAACTAAAGGGCAAGGTAAAAATGTGTAAAACGGTAACTACGCAACAAAGTAGCAACTAGTGTGTATGGGACTCTGGAATGATAGGACGAGGAATTAGACTAAGTATGAATTGTTTGGAATTAAATGATAAACTGGAGAGGGAATATTTACTGACCTTTACGATGGAAATGACGAAGCACGAGTAGGAATTTTTGTGTTCAATACAGGACAGCTGAAAGCGTGTTATTTTGTTTGTTGACTAAAGGAAGTGTTGCTTCCAAAATGTATCTTAGCCACGATTTTTGGATGGCAATTATTTATTACAAAGGATATATTGAAAATACATATACCAACAAGAAATTGATTTTTAATTGAGCTTTTAAATTGATACATTAATAATATGATTATTTAAGATGATTGATAAAGGAAGTGTTGCATCCAAAATGTATCTTAGCCACGATTTTTGGATGGCAATTATTTATTACAAAAGATATATTGAAAATACATATACCAAAAGAAATTGATATTTTTAATTGAGCTTTTAAATTGATACATTAAAAATATGATTATTTAAGATGATTGATAATTTATATATATAATTAAGTTGAGCTTTTACATAATATTTAATAGAAATTGTAGAAGTTAAAGGGGAAAATAAATGGATATTTTTACATTGAATTTAAAAAGGAAAGTAGGCTAATATTTATGTCAAAGGTACATTACGTTAAAATGATATTAGGCAATGGTAATTTTAAATTGATGCAATGGCATATTGATACATGTAATATTTTATAGGAATGCCAGAGGGCATTGCTATAAGAGGCTTTTGGATGTTTTTATGCAGGCTGTGTTAATCGAGTCAGGAGTAATAATCTCATTGAAATATTCTAAAGGAGATTGCAAATAATCTATTGCACCTGTTGCATGATTTTGAAATGGCGTAGGGGGGAAGTCAAATCTGTCACTTACTGAAAGATGTTTCCTATAACAGTCCTTTTGCTTTTATTTTTTTACCTCTTAGCACCAGCAACAATATTTCAGATAAAGAAGCATTTACTTCCAGTACAACGGTAGATTCTCCATCCTCTGTTTTGTAGGCTGGCTGGCTTAAGCGATCAAACGCTTCCTTACGATAAAGGAAAATATTGAGCTGGCTTCCTTTATTGCTTGGTAAACAGCGGGAACAAGCCTCGAAATGGCGAACGGCTATAACAACTTCTTTCTTTTTGAATAATAATGATTGCTAACTCCATTTTCCAACAAAAATCCACCTATATAAATAGTCATTCTATCTACTCATAATTCTACAAAATTCAACCAATCAGGATTGAAATACATTTAATTGTCATACTTATGTTCATTTTTGGAATAACAGACCTGTTTATGCAGGCAGGTACCGATTATGAGAGGGGTATGACTGCCCAGGCAGGGTGCACGGCGGTAGTGGACCAACTATATCATTGTGAACCGTCTCAAATCTCGACGTGGGCATACTAATAGGCAGGACTGGGGACGTAGTGTGGCGATTTACTTTAGCAAATTGGCAGGAGAGGCATTCACGAGTTCACGAAGTTATCTCTCTGTCCATATTGGGCCAGAAATACCTCGCTTTCACCAACCGAAGCAATGCCTTAATCCCTGGATGTGATATATTATGAAGTTGCTTGAAAATAGCTGATACGAAGAGTGAAGGAACAAACGGTCGTGAGTATTTAGATGTTACCTAACACCAGAGTTGGGAATCACCAGGAAAGGGAAATGCCTTCAGTCCAGATCGAAACGACTTCACTTCTTCGTCATGCTCTTGTGCTACTGCCAAAGAACGGATATCAAATGAGTCCACCTGGACTGAATTGACATTCCGAGATAGGCAGTAGGCAACCAAATTGTCCTCACTACGTACATAAGCTATGCCATTGACATTATCCAAGATTGTGGGCCAGTTCCGTTGTTGCCTGTCCGTTTTTGCTCGTAGTGGCGAGGAGAAGGCAGATACTAGTGGTTTGTGGTCCGTGCATAAAGTTACTTTCGACCTTCCATCATATGCCTGAAGTGAAGCACAGCAAGATACGCAGGCAGGAGTTCCCTGTCACAAGTAGAGTACGCTTGCTGTGTTTTACTCAACTTCCTGGAAAAGAATGCCACGGCCTGGGAAGACCCATCCACCATCTGATGGAGCGCAGCACCAACTGCGAATTGGGAGCTGTCCGTCACCAATTGGTAAGGAGAGTCATTGGTAATGGGTGGCGTAACTTAACAGAGTTCTCCAGGGCTTCCTTAGTAGCCTCAAATGCTTCCCGTTCAGCTTAATTCCAGATACGTTGGCGAGCCTTAGGTTGAAGCCGTGCGAGTTCACTCAGAGGGGCAGCGATCGCAGCAAAATTAGGCCTCATACGTCTGTAAAAACTTAGCATGCCCAAATATCGACAAAGTTCTTTGAAGTCAGTTGGTAAGGGCATCTCGGTGATATCGGCGACATTCGTAGCTT
The DNA here is from genome assembly GCA_963969495.1 of Ceratothoa steindachneri. Classification (NCBI taxonomy): domain Eukaryota; kingdom Metazoa; phylum Arthropoda; class Malacostraca; order Isopoda; family Cymothoidae; genus Ceratothoa; species Ceratothoa steindachneri. The sequence continues at coordinate 119,526,959 of OZ018328.1, forward strand.
GAGGGCACAGTCCTGAAGCTGAGACATGGTGGCCCACGAAATCGATTTCTTCCCTCATGAACTCGCACTTTTCCATAGAAATTTGAAGATTGTTTTCTGCCAATATTTTGAAGACTTGATCCATATGCTCCACATGCTCGTCTATATTTTCCGAAAATATTAAAATATCGTCGACATACACGAAAACGAACGCCAAGCCTCGAAATAAATTGTCCATATGGCGTTGGAAGGTGCAACTAGCATTCTTTAGACCGAGCAGTAGCCTTAAAAATTCCTACAGCCCAAAGGGAATTGAGACAGCAGTCTTCTCAATGTCCGCTGGATTCATTGGAATCTGGTGGCGGCTCGGACTAAATTCAGGCGGGAGAAAACTGTCTTGCCATGCTCTGTCTACCATGCTCTGAATCCTTGGTAAAGGATATCTGTCCTGTTTAGTTTTCGCATTGAGGGATCGAAAGTCACCCACAACACTATACTCGCCTGTGGTCTTCTTTTGCATCATGTGAATGGGTGAAGACCATGAAGATTTCGACGGTCGCACCACACCTTCTTCCAACAGAATTTCGAAAGTTGCCTTGGGAATTTGTAGTTTCTCCATTGGAAGTGGCCTTGAGCCGGCGAAAGTTGGTGGGGTGCTATCAGTCTCAATGGTGTGAGCAACGGAATTAGTCGGTGAACTAATATCAACACACTTCGGTTTACATATACTCTCATATTTGCGGAGAACTGTCCTGTAATTGGGTGAGAGATGCGAGAGGTCATTAATAATTAACGAGATCACTGGTTCGCTTGACTGCTTCACTTTCGAAACTAGGCTAGTCTGGTTATCAATTAGGACACCATGAGCACAGTCTACTAAGAGGTTAAAATGAGCAAGAAAATCGGCTCCTATTAATGGCCTCGTAATATCTGCAACTACGAACGTCCATCTATATGAACGTCGCATGGCAGGGATGCTTATTTCCAGTTGGACTTCTCCATGCACTCTTATCTTCCCTCCATTAGCCGTCGTGATGTTAACCCACGATTTGCGCATCCCACATAATTGCACTATATTAAATTGAATTAAGGACACGCTTGCGCCAGTGTCTATCGGAAATTCGCACTTCCTCTCAGTAATTCAGGCAACGACAGTGAGAAGAGTCGGGACGCCGGTCGTCACATTTACAGCGGCCTGCCGATCTCGTTTTCCGAGGGTGTTGGGTAATACGGTCTAGACCAGAGGTCGGGGAATTTTTGTGGGTATTACCCCATAACACCTCTATTGTACAGCGAAATTACCCGAACACATGAAAGTCCACAAAATTCGAGAAACACAAAAAGCATTGAAATTCCCCCAAAGTTTCTTGAATCCATTCCTAGAGAGAATTCAGTCATGCAAGATGAAAATTGTGCATTATACACGATAAAGCATCTTTAAAAATAACACTTAAAATTTACAATATAATAAAATGAAAAATAAAATAAATGCATGCAATAAGAAAATAGTAGCAGACAAATTTAATAATAATCTCATTAGGGAATTAAAGATATTTTTGAAAACTTTTTCACTTCAGGGGTTGGAGAAATGGTTTCATTTCTTATACAAGATCAAAATTACGGCTATTTTTTTTTATTTCAAACAGCCTATTTCTGTTCTTCTTTTTTAAGTTAATGAGATTGGAAAATCTTTTGTTGGGAAAATATGTAGTTGCAAACGGCAGCAGTTGTTTTGTCGCCTCCTCATGTGCAATTTGAAGCCTCGCAGCTCTTGACATAAAAAAAAGGACAAACCGCGCTGTTCTGAAATCGAATGTGGGCTTCATTGTTGGCACAATAGAGAAACTTTGATTCAAACGATGAAATCATTTCCTTGGCTACAATTACATGTTTTTTTCCTCTGCAATTGTTTGTTAAATCTATTCACATTAACAAAATTATCAGCTAAATATGAAATCTGTGCAACCCAAGACGAGTTTGCTAACTTATCTGCTACGAGGACATACTTTGGATCAACTATAAAAATTTAATGTTCATTTTTGAGAGCCCAACTTCGATTCAAAAGATTTCCACGTGAAACTACTTCACTTCTGTGTGATAAAGTAGGAGTGAATAATCCACCTCTCCATCCTCACCTAATTCACGAAAAGCCGTGTGTTTAGTGCAGATCCTTAGAGAACATTGCCAACCTTGATAACACCAACCATGGTAGCTTTCAGTGCAGGTTCCAAATGCTTCATAACAGGTCCCTGGCGATGAATCAAACAGTAGGTCACTTCAATTTTTGGATTCTCCTTTCTGCCCAAAAGAAACTGATATGACCCAATATGGCTAGACCTCCATCAAAAGACATTGCAATGCAGTTTCCCCACTTTAAGTTAACACTTGGTATTTTGAGGTATTCATTAACCTTATTGAATACGTTAATGCCACGAGCTCTCAACTCGAGGGGAGAACAAAACAAGATTTCCTCTTCAATTGCATCAGAACAATTGTAACGAAGGCGTATCATCACCTGCGTATTGCTTCTGAAATCTGTACATAGTCTCATCAAGTTGAATAGCAAAATGTTTGCTCTTTTTTATTGAATAAATCCCTTGTGCACTCGCATTTTATGGTAAGATTTTGCAAACAAGGGCACAAAATTCACTCTCATGGCTTGTTTTTGGCCACACATGATGTCTTGACACTCGTGATGGGTGTTGCCAGCCGCTGGAATCCTTGCCCATTTGTACATTATTTCCAATTTAAGAAATTGTCCCCACGAATTGCGTTTTATTTTTATTAAAATATAACTTTCATAATTTGCCTCGCTTATCTTCCATAACCCTATATTTTAAGAACGAGATTTTTTGAAGGTTTGAATAAGATTTTTTCTTTTAGTTCGGTTGTCACCTAAGTATATTTAATTTTTTTATCAAACTTATTTCTATTCATTCCATTATAATAGAAAAAAAACAAGAGGAGCAACTTCGCCACTCCTCCTTACAGAAGGAGCTTGCACTTCGCTGGCAGACTTTCGGTCTGTGTCCTATCATGATTTTTTTTTCCTCCATCTATATTTGCTCTAATAATTTCCATGCCCAAATCTTAATAAATTTTCTGAACTTCACCATTTGTAATTCTTTTAGTTTTAAAAAAATCGATCCTTATATTTATTTCTGAACTTCACCATTTTATTTTTTTATATTATAAAGGAATTATTAGAAATAACTTTGATATAAAATTTAAATGACAACCAAACTAAAAGAAAAAATCTTATTCAAACCTTCAAAAAATCTTGTTCTTAGAATATAGGGTTATGGATAAAGTGGTGAAGTTCAGAAATAAATAGAAGTATCGAATTTTTGTGAATTTTTTAAAACTAAAAGAATTACAAATGGTGAAGTTCAGAAAATTTGTTAAAATTTGGGCATGGAAATTATTAAAGCAAATATAGATGGAGAAAAAAAAGAATCATGATAGGCCGTAGGACATAGACCGAAAGTCTGCCAGCAAAGCGCAAGCTCCTTCTGTAAGGAGGAATGGCGAAGCTGCTCCTCTTGTTGAATAATTATTTAATTTTTGTGCAATTTTATTTATGAGCCTTTATTACCCCAGAGATCTTCATTTTTACCCCATTTGGGGTAATTTACCCCGGTTCGCCGACCTCTGCTGTAGACGATGGCTAAATTTGAAGGTTCTCACCTCACTTTGGCCAACTACACCATGGTTTACAGTACTTCGCACTCGACCCAAAGTATAAGTGTGAACGGCACACCACTGGTTTTTAATTACGACGGAAGGGGCGTAACCCTAACGGTACACCTTTTGAATAATAATAATAATTATTATTATGGTAATTATTATGCACAAACCTAGATTGAATACCACCAGGATATACGCCGACGGGACTGAACGCGAATTTTTAAATTGCACATTATCTACCGGCTGGTTGAGACTAAGAGCACTTATATCGGGGAACGCACCATTATTACTAGTTTTACTATTATTTAAATTATAACACTGTGCCTTGTAAAACGGCATGAGTTCATCAGCCAGTTTCTCCAATTGAGCAAGAGTCAAGTCCTTTTGCGTGGCGATGATGGGGGCAATGTTTGGAGGTAAGGACTGGATGAACTTGTGTCTCACCAAGTCCTCCCTCACTCTAACTTGCAGAGTTGTCTTCCGTAGCTCTTCGAGATTTACCGAAGGTCGTCTCGTCTGCGGAGAAGACGCGATTAACTTTTTGAAGAGCGCAGGTTTCGTCCTCTCAAAAAGTCCCACGATTTCTGTTCGTAGGAGCGAGTAATTCTGTGACGAGAGGACTGCAGCCGAGAGACGATCGACTGTCTCGGGAGGCAACGTAACCAGAATATGGTAAAATTTCGTTTCTTCTCATTGTATCCTTGAGATGTGGAATTCCGCCTCCACAATGTTAAACGATCCCGTGACTGCTGCTTCATTAAACACACGAGGTCTGATGTAGAATGCGTTCACGAGCTCCACTTCTTGGTGTGGAAGAAAATGAGCAACTTGTTGCCCGCTTTGTGAATCCATTTTGTTGTATGATCACTTTTCGTTCGAAGAAGAGGGGTCAACAGTTATAGGTATGGCATATTTTGACGTTATATGTCCCTTTTCGGTAAGGTACGAAAGGGGGAGCCCTTCTCGTGTATCAGGCTTGGTTATTTGACCAAACGTTTCCATAGGATGAAGGAAAATATTGAGCTGGATTCTTTATTCCTTGGTAAACAGCGGGAACAAGCCTCGAAATGGCGAACGGATATGACAACTTCTTTCTTCTTGAATAATAATGATTGCTAACTCCATTTTTTCACAAAAATCCACCTATATAAATAGTCATTCTATCTACTCATAATTCTACAAAATTCAACCAATCAGGATTGAGATACATTTAATTGTCTTACTTATGTTCCTTTTGGGAATAACAGACCTTAGCGTTAACAAATTGACCAATCAGCTTTTAGACATAAGCACTGCAATAATTGTCCTATCGGCTTCACGATAGATTTAAAAAGTTAATAAAGCTCAAACCGTTTGCATGTAAACACGGCTGAAATCAGAATTTTTAAGCTCTCAATCAGAGCTCGGATCCAGCTACGCTACCGAATGTGTATTCTCGGTAAAGGTTTGGTAAAGCGAGTTCGATGGCGTGAACTCTTCCCTACGAGGTCTTACAAGGAGAATAACAGAAGCTCTAAATAGCATCGACTCAACAATGTTGCTCTCTGTGACCCGTACGATTTGTGCTCCAAAAAAGTCCATCACATTAGCCTTTATCTCACTACCCGGCAGAGGAGGCAACGGTTTCTGGAAGTTCCTTCACCGACCGAGTACACTGGGATTTTCGTTCCTTTATTTACAAGAGAAAATACTGCATCCTGGGGAGTTTAACCTTCCACTTACAAAACAGAGAATACTACAAACCCGAAGTCTATCTTCCCATTTGCGAAAGAGAATAATACAAAGCGGGAAGTCCATTTTCCCATTTACGAAAGAGGAATATATACCGGGAGGTCTGTCATCCTATTTACGAAATAGAAAAATACATACCAGGAAGTTTGGCTTCTAATTTATAAGGTTCAATGTGTGAACCGTTTAAACTTTTCATTCGAGTGTTTTACTTGGTTCGACCCCCACACATCTATAAATAAAATGAACAATTACTTTCTTTTTGTAAACAGAGTATCTAAGTTATAATGTTTACCTATTTTTCTTTTGGGGGGAAGGGTATATAGAAGGCTGAAAACCTTTTATGTGCAATTGAGTTCATAGGCAGAAAGAGTAATAATAAAAACAATCATGCCTTTGATAAGTTTTGGAAAAATATTTAGTTTTCTATTATTTGCATTTTTTTTCTCAAATAAGCTATAACTATTTAATTTTTTCATAATTCTATGCTAACATAGTTATTTCAAACTATTTTTTTTTATATAAATGTAATATTCAACCAACCCCTCAAGTCAGTGATGTTTGGCAAGTACTCTTTATCTAGTGCATTTTCATCTTCACAGTCAGATGGTCCATCATCCACATAACTGATATATTGCAATGTTTCGGCCAGTGTTGCTCTTTTCCTGTTGTTCCAATAAAATTCGGTGTTAGAATAGGTCCAGACGAAGTACCTGCAAAACCAATTAATTACTTTATACTGTGTACAATAAATTTATTAGTATCTCTCTTGTCATCAATATTATATATTTATATATATATATATATATATATATATATATATATATATATATATATATATATATATATATATATATATATATATATATAATTTTAGAGTGCATACTGGTGTGTGGTTGATTTTTGAACTTAAAAAGTGATCCCAGTCTGAAGTCATTCATGAAAACAATAGATGGTAATAATTGAAGATAGGCTGAATTTAACAGTTTTAACAACTTTCTTTAAAGTTTTTCGGATTGGTAACCAAAGTATGGTTAGGAAAGGAAGATCTTTAATTTATTGACAGTTTGTAGTGGAAGCAGAGGCGAATATTTTTTTTTATTGCGAAACAGATTAATTTATCTCAGAAATAGTGATTTGGGATAGCCATTGGAGGCAAAGAATTTTGTTAACAATTCGAATTCTAAATGTAAAGGTGAAAAAGTTGAAGACAAGTTATATGCTCTATGGAGGAGAGTATGGATGGAATTAATTTTGAATTTCAAATCACAGAAGCTAAAAAAACTTAAACCAAGGTTTGAAAAAGTGGGTTTTCGGTAAGCATTTGGCATGAAGTGATTGTCTATTCGGGTAATCTTCACGTCAAGAAACGATATTATTTGCGTTTTTCGAATTTAAATAAATGAAGAAAAGTGTACAATGTGAATTATGTCTAAATAATTAAAAAAGTGTCGTCTACATAGCGCCTATATAAAACCGAACGAAAATTAATGGGGCAATCATTAAGCCAACAAGGCTAACAGCCCTGAAGGGCGCATTATAAATATCTATTATTGTTATTTGCCAACGAGGGGCCTACAGGAAGTCTCATTCCAACCCCAACGAGTTGTTCATACAAAATTCCAGTTAACAAAAAGAATGAATTACAAACAGAAAGTTCAAGGAGAGTTCTGAATAAGGTCTTAGCTAAACCTATTACGCAGGTGGAGTTACGGAAGAGGGAATTTACACAAATTCGAATCATTTCAGCAAGAGGAATATTAGTGAATAAACTCTTAACATCAAAGCTGCGTAATAGGTTTAACTAAGACCTTATTCAGAACTCTCCTTGAACTTGCTGTTTGTAATTCTTCTTTTTGTCAAATGGCATTTTGTATGAACAACTCGTTGGGGTTGGAATTGGACTTCCTCTAGGCCCCTCGTTGGCAAATGTTTTTATGTGTTATTATGAAACACTTTAGCTTGATGATTACCCCATTAATTTTCGTCCGGTCTTATATAGGCGCTATATAGACGACACTTTTTTATTATTTAGACATGTCACATTTAAATTACAAACGCAAATATTCAATTTTCCTGTGAACTCGAAAAAAACAATAGCATATCGTTTCTTGACGTGAAGATTACCCGAATAGGCAATCACTTCACGTCAACTGTTTGCCGAAAACCAGAGCTGGGCATGACTTTAATTTTTTCAGGTGTGACTTTGACTTTGCCGCCGGTTCTGGTGCGACTGAAACTTTGCGACTCTATTTTTAGTCCCCCCAGTGCGACTTGCCACTTTGCGACTGCGGCATTTTTCCCCCGGTGCGACTGCGCTAAATTATAAAGTAAACTTTAGCGCGATAACAGAAACATGATTTTACGAGGCAGAAAAACGCATATATAAAACAGCCTCGGCAATTTCATTCAAAGAAGTCGTCTTTGTTCCTATTCAAAGTCACGGCAAAGGTGGCGGAAAATTGGCGGTGCAAGTTTGCTTAGTCCGGCTTTTTCAAAACGTTTGCGAATTCGAAATTCATAGTGCGACAAAGTCGCAAAGTCGCAAGTCGTTGCCGCAACTCCAAGCTCTGCGGCGAAAACCCACTTTTTTAAACCTTGGTTTAAGTTTTTTAAGCTTCTGTGATTTTAAATTCAAAATTAATGCCATCCATACTCTCCTCCACAGAGCATATAACTTGTCTTCAACTTTTTCACCTTTACATTTAGAATTCGAATTGTTAACAAAATTCTTTGCCTCCAATGGCTATCCCAAATCACTATTTCTGAGATAAATTAATCTGTTTCTCAATAAAAAATACTTGACTCTGCCTCCACTACAAACTGTCAATAAATTAAAGATCTTCTTTTCCGCACCATACTTTGGTTACCAATGGGAAAAACTTAAAAAAGAGTTGTTAAAACTGTTAAATTACGCCTATCCTCAATTATTACTATCTATTGTTCCCAATTACTCACTTCAGACTAGGATTATTATTTAAGTTCAAAGATCAACCACCCACTAGTATGCAATCTAAAATTATGTACGTTTTTCGTTGTACGTGCAGTAGCACTGTATCATATGTGGGGGCAACAAGGTGCACGCTTTACTCCCGCTTCATGCAGTATATATATATATATATATATATATATATATATATATATATATATATATATATATATATATATATATATATATATATATATATATATATATATATATATATGGGAAATATCACGAAAGTTAGCGCGTGATAACTATAAATATGAATATGTACCACGGAAGGAAACTGAATAAAAGGCGGATGGAGTTAGTACTTTCGTCTATTCAAAATTTTCAAACTCACAATGGTAAGAAAAATAAGACGCACACTATTTATACGAAGCGCGTTTCCATATGAGGTCAACATTTTAATACTATCAGATAAGTCGGATCTTAGAAAAAGTGATAAAATTGGATCTAGCGAAAACAGCCCTGGGCAAAAGTTGAGATTACTCTCCTTTGTGTGGGAAATCAAAAATGATTCCAGGAAATTTCTCTTTATAAAATCATTACTATAGATTATAGTATCAGTTTTTAAACAGTTAATTCTGTGTCCCATCTTGGAATTGTGGACAGCTAAGGCATTATTTAGATATCCCTTAATTACTGCACTTTTGTGTTGTTGGGTCCTTATGGAAACATTTTTAGAAGTTTGGCCTACATAGAATAAATTACAATCTAAACATGGAATTTGGTAAATTACATTATTATCATTATTGGGGCTATGCTTTATTAAGAGGTTTTTTAATGTATGATTGTATTTAAAGGCTACCTTAATATTAAGTTGTTTTAGAATGTTCCCTACTGACATAAAATTATCATGATAGGGTAAAATTAATAGGTTTTTACGAGGTTCTATTGTCTCTAATTTACAATTATAAAATGCTTTTTTGGCTATATTCATACATTTTTTTCTATTAGTACTTTGGGTAGCATAAATTGGTAGCAATATTTTCAATTTTTGTGTATTCTTTATCTATATAGTCGGGACTACATATTCGAAGAGCCCTAAGATACATGGAGTTAAAAACAGCAGCTTTTATATTTTTGGCATGATTTGAATAAAAATGGACATAAGATAAATTATTTGTCGGTTTCCTATAAACAGTAAATTTAAATCTATGTAGTTCTCTAATTATTAGGACATCCAAAAATGGAAGGCTCTTATTTACTTCCTTTTCTACGTTGAATTTAATTGACGGAACCAATGAGTTGATGATTAAAAAAAAAACATTTATGTCAAAACTGTTGTTTAAAATTACCTGGATGTCGTCAATAATGATAATAATGTAATTTACCGAATTCCATGTTTAGATTGTAATTTATTTTATGTAGGCCTAACTTCCAAAAATGTTTCCATAAGGACCCAACAACACAAAAATGCAGTAATTAAGGGATATCTGAATAATGCCTTAGCTGTTCACAATTCCAAGATGTGACACGAAATTAACTGGTCAAAAACTGATACTATAATCCATAGTAATGATTTTATAAATAAAAATATCCTGGAATCATTTTTAATTTCCCAAACAAAGGAGAGTAATCTCAACATTAGCCCAGGGCTGTTTTCGCTAGATCCAATTTTATCACTTTTTCTAAAATCCGACTTATCTGATAGCATTAAAATCTTGACCTCAGGGAAACGCGCTTAGTATAAATACAGTGTGTCTTATTTTTCTTACCATTGTGAGTTTGAAAATGTCGAATAGACGAAAGTACTAACTCCATCCGCCTTTTATCCATATGTATATATATATATATATATATATATATATATATATATATATATATATATATATATATATATATATGGATAAAACCACAGTAATAGGACTAATTTGATATGCGAAACCAGGTTTCGCCTGAGACATTTGTCATTGTAATTATGTGTGAAAAATAACATCGCCTAAATGTTCACCAAAGCTTCGGCGGCACACCTCCACTCAATGGTCAAAATCTTTGATGACGTCTCTGCATAGTTGCTCCTCGGTCTCACCAATATGCCTTATTATCTCATCCTTCAGCTGTTGAATTGTTGTTAGCTTGTTGGCATAGACCATACTTTTGAGATGACCCCAAGGGAAGAAATCTAAAGGCGTCAAGTCACACGATCGTGCTGGCCAATTGACCTCGCTGTTTCGAGAGATGATGTGACCTGGGAACTTCTCATTCAATAAAGCCATTGTTGCATTGGCTGTGTGGCATGTGGCGCCGTCCTGTTGAAACCACAAATCTTCGACATCCATAGAATTCAATTCAGGCCATAAAAAGTTGGTTATCATGGCACGGTATCGATCGCCTGTCACCATAACAGAATTCCCGGCATCATTTTCGAAGAAATACGGCCCAATGATTTCGCTAGCAAAAAATGCACAACAAACAGTAACCTTTTGTGAATGCAGTGGCTTGTCAACAATCTTCCTGGGATTTTTCATCAGCCCAAATGCGACAATTCTGCTTATTAACGAATCCACCAAGATGAAAATGGGCTTCATCACTAAAGATGATTTTTTGCGAAAAATCATCATCGGCTTGTCTTTGCTCGTGCACCCAATTGACGAATGTACGGCGCTTCAAATAGTCAGCAGTCTTCAGTTCTTGCGTCAATTGAATTTTGTAAGCGTGTAGAGACAAATCTTTTGTCAAAATTCGATGCAACGTTTTTGTGAAGGGGTTCAATTCCTGCGCGCGATGACGAATAGAGGTGCCTGGATCTTCGGCCACATTCTCGCTCACTGAAGAAATGTTTTCAGCTGAACAGCGTAAACGAGCACGCGATGGCGTTTTCATATCTCCCACCGACCCCGTTTGTTTGAATTTACGAACAATTTTCCCAATGGCCCTCTCGGTTAGTCGATTATGTTGACCCCCCAAATCGCGAAGTACCCGAAATGCGTTTCTGTTTGAACGTCCCTTTTCGTAATAGGTTTCGATAACTTTAACACATTGTTCGATTGTTAATCTTTCCATGATTGAAACTGCCAAAGTGTGAAGTTGTTAAATCTGAAAGAAAGAGAAAAAAATCATTAGACGCTTAAACTTAACTCACATTTAAAATCGGTCCAAGTTATTGGAACACCCTTTATATATATATATATATATATATATATATATATATATATATATATATATATATATATATATATATATATATATATATATATATATATTATATATATATATATATATATATATATATATATATATATATATATATATATATATATATATATATATATATATATATATATATATATATATATATATATATACAGGGGGGCGGTCAATAAGTTTTGCAATTCGGATATAAGGAAACGAGATATGAGGAAAAGTGTTTTATTATTTTTCAATATAACTACCCTCGACTTCAATGCACTTGCACCACTTGTCTCTGAGGCTTCGAATTCCCGACAACCAGAAATCGCCCGACTGCTGTTCAATCCACTCCTGGACGGAGAGCTGGACATCTTCATCGTCCCCAAACCGGTCTCCACGCAGTGCAGCCTTGAGCTGGCGGAATAAAAAGTACTCGCTAGGGGCCAGATCTGGACTGTAGGGGGGATGGTTGAGCTCCTCTAATCCGCACTCGCGCAGGGTAGCTTGTGCAACTCTGGCCTTGTGGACTTTGACGACGTTGAAGTTAATCATGGGGCTTGAGGTTTCTAGGGACTCAACGGGCAGAAACCTTGGTCATGTCCAAATTGTCGTGGATGATGTTGATAACACCTCCATGTGATATTCCAAGTTCTCGCTCTATTTCTTCGACCTTCACCCTTCGATTTTCGAGGATCATCCTCTTCACAAGGGCCACTTTGCCCTCATTGGTCACGTCTGACGGGCGTCGTATACTGAGAATGCAATTGTTACAAAAGTCTATAAATAGCTTACAGATCAGAAAAAAAACACAAAGAAACACAAAACAGGGGAGTTTATTGAGCACGGGCAATAAACTCCCTTTCTTGGACGTTGAGGTTCAAAACATCAATAGTAGCTACATCACTAAAGTACATAGAAAAGGTTCGGACATAGGAAGATGCCTCAATGCGGAGAGTGAATGCCCAGAAAGGTATAAAATAAGCGTAATCGGCTCATACATCCGCTGAGCACATAAATGCTGCTCTACGTGGGAACTTTTCCACCAACGAGATAGCACGAGTAAAACAAACACTCGTGAACAATGGTTTCTCAAACAGCATGATTGACAAACAACTCCAATAATTTTTAAATAATCATTGCAAAGATACGGATAAAACTGAAAGTAATCAGGGAGAAGTTAAACAACATCAAAGTGTATTACAGAAATCAGATGTCCACAGCCTATAAAATATATGAAAAAATCATAAGGGAGATTATTAACCGTAACATCAAGGTTAAAAATCAAATGGATAAAATTCAACTCATCATATATTATAAAACAATAAAAGCCAGCAATCTCCTGATGAAAAACAACAGTTGCCTAAACTCCTCGAATCTCGATTCAACCAACATAGTTTACAAGTTCATCTGTCCGGATTAAGACTTGAAGCTTTATAACAACTCAAAATATATTGGCATGGCCCCTGCTACACTTTCGAGACATTTAACCATGCATCTGCAAAGCGGAGGGCCTAAAAATAATATGGAAAATGCACATAACATTAACCTAACGAAAGATATGCTATTTGACAACACCCTTATTAAAAGAAAATAGGTTAATAAAACTAGGCTGAACATCTTAGAAACCATATTAATAAACGAAGATAAGCTGGCCATCAAAGGTCAAGCGACAAGCTGGAATCGAAAATTAAAATTATTTTGAAATTCCACTCACCGGACTGGCCCGTTTCCTCTAATGTTACACTCAACCTAGGCGAAATAAATACCCCTTAAAAATCGTTTTCCTCCAAGTCCAAATTGGAAACCAAAAAGAGGCGCCCACGACACCATTCCCACGGGAAACCGAGGTCAAAGAGAACAACCCCGGTGAGGCAAATAAGAAGAACGCCCCACCGAGGTCACCAAACAAAGACCCACGCCTAGCTGCGATAAAAAAGAGGGAGGAAAGTGCTAAAAGAGCAGCCAGAAGACTGAAGCAGGCGGAAGGGAATATCCTAAGCTCGGCCTCTTCATCAGAGGACGAACGAGAGATCTCCCAACCCGCTAAAAAACAGGAGTAGAAGTGTGAAAAAAGTCAGGGAATTTGATGGAGATGACCTCAACATCAAATTCTTCAGGACTGAAGACACTTCGTTCCCAAATAGCCCCAAGGTGGGAGAGATCATTGAAGGGGTAAGAAGAGGACTACTAAAATGGTCCTATGATTTCCCAGTCCGTGAAGAGCTGGTAGTAACGGCGCTCATGGAGGCTAGAATCAAAATATATACGGACTCCTGCTTCGCCGTAAGCGTAGCAGAGTTAAAAAAAATTCGGAACGGGAAAATCATACACACCGAAAACCAATAGTCAAGACACAACACACTAAAGATACTAACAATTAACGTCGACGGATGGGTAGGGAAGCACATCCTTACGGAAACATTTTCCGCAAAGTGGATCCCGACCTAATCCTCATCTCAGAACATGGCGTTGACACAAACGTCAACAACATAAGAATACCCAACTACACAATCTTTAGTAAAAACCACACACAAAAACGGTGTGATGGCGCTGCCATCGCCATACGAAATAACATTACATACAAAACACTTCCAGACCTAGATGAATCATTCGTGGCAATAGCAATACCTACCCTAGTTGGAGACCTGACCGTGGCGGCGGCCTATCAACCGCCGCGACGCGATTACCTCCCGATCCCTAATTTCTACAACCTCTTCGGGCGTGGGAAGTTGACATTGCTTGGCGGTGACCTTAATGCCAGATGCCGTTCATCAGGCTACGGGAGAACCGATCCAAGGGGAAGAAACCTGGAGATGCTACTTGAAAGAGACAGACTCCAGAGGGCCGGGCCAGAGTTCCCGACCTTCATAACACAATGTTCAGCAACAAAGCCGGACATTGTGTTAACATCTAAAAACTTCCCCTTCAACATTGTCAATGAGCCCGGGCCAATGGTTCCAAGCGACCACATCCCGATTCTCACTACCATCTCGTTAGCATCAATACTCAAGCCCGTCACACTCAGGAAAAGTTACGCGAAAGCTGACTGGGAGCTATATAGAGAGATACTCAGTACATACCAACCAACTGATCTGGGAGACGCTAATCTCGAAGAAATTGATGAGGAGATCAACAAGATCACCGATCTCCTCATTCAAGCCGACGAGATATGTGTTCCCAGAATCTCCTATAAGATGCTCCCACATCCTGTGTGGACGGACGAGATGAGAGAGATCGCCCGTGAACATAGAGCAATCTATGATGAGATCGGAAGGACAGGTACCAATAGGGAAAGGACGGCCAGAATGAGACACCTAAGCCTGGAAATGAAAAACATCTTAATAGAAAAACAGACGACGATATGGAATGACATCATCGGGAAGCTGGACAGGGAGATTGATCCCGTAAAATTCTGGAATAACATCCGGAGACTTAGGGGATTACCTCCCAGACCCAGAACCAAAATCAAGGAAGGAGACAACATCATAGAGGATCCAGAGTCTCTCGAAAGAAGATTCAGATCACATTGGCAGACGATTTTCGCTATAACGCCAGAGGAGAACGACGACTTCGACCAGGATTTCGAAGACCAACTGCTCGACGACCTCGGCACAATGATACATAGAACCCACCCCCATCCGCAAGTGTCACAGGAAAGAGTGATGGCTGACCACGGAGGCCCGGTAACTGTAGAAGAGACCTGAACACCACAATGTCCTTCAAGCAGAGGGCTCCAGGCTGGTCTGGAATTACGAAAAATAACCTCGTAAATGCCCCAAGGCAAATTATTCAGGGACTGGCAAACACGATGAATGCCGCCCTGAATACAGGCTACTTCCCGGATGGATACAAGATGGCCAAAATCATCTTTATCCCAAAGGGAAACAAGCCTCCAGACCAGGTGGCAAGCTATCGCCCCATCTCTCTTCTTGAGATGCAGGGTAAAATCTTCGAAAAGATTTTAGCGAATAGGCTACAAGCTCAACTGAGTGAGTTAGGAGCGCACAACCCACAACAGCACGGGTTCCGCAAAAAGAGGGGCACAGACACCGCCCTGGCGCTCCTGACGGAAAAAGTAGCATACACCCAAGCGAACAGGTTCTATGCAGACATTGTGTTGAGGGACGTGCAGAAGGCCTTCGACAAAGTCTGGCTGGAAGGACTTCAATACAAGATCCTGAACCTCCAGCTAGACCCAATCCTGGAAAGGATCCTCTGTGACTTCATCATGGACAGAAGGGCATGTCTCATGATTGAAGGGCACAGAGGCCCCGAATTCGAATTAAAGTCGGGCGTCCCTCAGGGTAGCTGCCTGAGTCCTCTGCTTTACTTGGTCTTCACCATCGACCTTCCAACTCCGGTGCACAGGGACACGATGTATCTGCAATACGCAGATGACGTCACACAAATTGTCCCGTGCCCGGAGAGGAAAGCATGGGCGCAGGTGGACCGTACTATAGCGGAAATCAACAATATCAGCCGATACGAGAGGCGATGGAAAATCAGGACCAACAGGGACAAGTTCAAAATTGTCCCGTTGAACCGCGAGTTGACATGGCCCATCATCATAGATGGGAGGAGATACGGCTACTCCGCCGAAGGCACTGTCCTGGGCCTTAAAATCACCGACCATGGATACTCGAGACACCACACGGAGAGGCGGAACCTGGCGAAGAGAGAAATCTCTAAGCTCTACAGGTTTAGAAATCTTAGCTCGGCTAGCATCAGAAAGTTATATATGATGTATGTCCGGGCTATGCTGATCTACCCCGCAGTGGTGTCCCAAGCGGCTAACAAAACCTCTATGAAAAGGCTCCAGCGTATCCAGAACACTGCCTCTCTGCTTATCAATAAAGTAAGAAGGCGTGACCATGTCAGGCAAAGCGTCCTGCATCGGAGGAAACGCTTGGAGCCCATCAATGTCGTCACCCAGAAATTGGGCAAGAAGATCTGGTCCACTTTAACGGACGATGTCATTCCAAACCTCCAGGGAGCAGGCGGCAGGCTAAATATACCTGTGTGGCTACGGGCGAAAGCCTCACGCAGAAGCCGGTTCCCGAGCACAAAACTTTGTACACGCAATAACATAACCCCAATGTACACATAACAACGTCAAAACACAACACAGTAACTCAACAAATCCACACAAGAAAAGTGTGACTACAAATACTACGTTGTCGGCAAAAAAGCTTTCAAAGGCTTGAATGCTGAAATCCAACAAAAGTATTAAACTAACATTAAAAAACAGAGAAGAAGACACATAAATACAGTAAGAAGAACACTACAAAAAAACGAAAACATAAAGACAAAAATAAAATACTCAAATAAAGGAAAAAGAAATCAGAACTCAAAAATAAAGTGATGCCCTGCCTACTAGGGCAACCCCCCCCCCATCTTTAACTTTTTTCACCCACTATATCTTCCACTATAACATCTCTTTTCGAAAATTGCGTACATCATCTTTCGTACACAGCGATCGAATTTCTACTTGAGCACTACCACCTAAGAGAAGTCTTAGCCAGCAAAGGAGGAAACGTTGAGGGAAAGTCACTTCCAGGACACTCCCGCTCACCAACGAATTTTTCTCGAGGACGAGATTTCATCATCTACAAGATACCCCTGGCCCTAAATAGGACCTTAAGTCACCCCCTGTCCCCGCCCCCCCGAATAAAAATACCTTTATTTCCTAGGCACGTCATTCTGATATGACGTGCTAAATCCCCCCCCCCCCCATCCCTGCTCCGCCGTGATGTCTGGCTCCGTGAACGTGACTCTACACATATAGCTTCGTTGCAACTATGCCGTTCTATGTACTTAGAAAAGGCATAATTGAAAACTCTGGGGAGAGGAGGTCTGAGGCTTACCCCGCTGCGGAACCCAGAGGAAGAAGCAACCTGGTTTGGGATTCAGTTACAAACGTGGGGAGGCATAACAACCTACCCTGTGGCCACCGTCCAGGACCACAGAGGGAGACTCTTCCGTCTCTGTGAGATGTCAGACGTAACTGTTAAATAACCAAAACCCAATAGAGGGGGTGGCACCCCGACTGAAGTCAGTTGATTCTGGCTTCAGTCATCATTAAGTCCGCCATGTTTTTACACCCTCTGAGGACTCTGAGGAGCTCAACCAGGTCCATAAAATCATCCATCACCCTTCACCACATCCGAGTCATGTTCATGGGGTCCTCATAGGCGGGGCGGGGGCCTTCCCAATCAAAGAAAAAAGCTTAAAGAATAAAAATGGCCAACACTTCACACCTTATCCTAACGAACACCACAGAACCAGCACCCGACACAATCGACCACCACACATTGCTTAACCTAGCCTCCACCCACGACACACCAATAACCAACATAATAAAACTACGTACAGGCCACAAGCTCGTCTCCCGCTCACAGGAGGACGCGCTAACGTTCCACGAAAATGCCACCACCACACTCAACACACACAACCTACAGACTAGACTCGCTGACGGTATCATGAAACGATACCAGATACGAGTCACAAGGACCAACCCTTTGTGGTTGGCCTTTACAAATGAGGACCTTCGCTCGCACCTCCGTCAGGAGTACGGAGAGGAGGTCATCAAGGACCTATACTTCAACAGGTCAAAGAACTGGGCAGTAATTACACTGTCCAGCGATAACACCAAAAACATGCTGCTAGACCAAGGCATCAAGGTCTGCGGCACCCTCACAAACCCTACGCACATTGAAGAACAGCACAACATAAGACCCACACAATGCCACCGGTGCTATAAGACCGGTCACAGCACCAACACATGCACTGCAGACCTAATCTGCTCCAAGTGCAGTGTAGTGGGGCACCACTACACAACCTGCATCTCCACCACAGCCCGCTGTGCAAATTGTGGCGGCGACCACGTCGCCGTCAACCCCAGGTGCCCTTACCTAGGTAAGGCACGCCACGACGCCGTGGAGGCCATCCGGCACCCACAACCAAACACACACACACACAACCACACCCCCCCCTCCCCTCACCATGTCATTCGCCGCTGCTGCCAGCGCTACGCTGCCGGCTCCCCCTGCTCTACCCCTGACGCACCCACCCTCCCCTGCAGCAACCACACCCCACCCACACATCCCTCCCCCCCCACCCCAGCTCATAACACTCAGAGACCCCCCCTACTACCAACACCCACACACCACACTACCACCCTTACTCCCACACCACTCTAACGCCCACCCCCACCCCACTCTACACCCCCCCCCCACCCCACCCCAGCGACAACACAAAAACCAAACTACACCTGGCCACCCTGCTCTCAGCGGTGGCAAAAGACATGTCGAGGGGTGACCCTCGACTATACGCGAATATCCTAAACACGCTATTCGCCCCCAACGGCATAGAGCAAATCACCTTCCCCGAGAAGGTGTTCGCTCTAATAGACGCACACACAACCAGACCTGCACTCCTCCCCACCCCGACGGGTACACACCCCTGCCCACAGGGAACCACCGCCCCCCACTCTCACCACGCTCTCCCCGCCGTCTGTCCTGTCCCTGCACCTTCCTTAGCCACTGCTCCAGCCCCCATTCAAACAACCTATCATCCTCGCGCTTCTTCCACCCCTCTATCAAAACCCCGCCTACCTCCCACTGCCACCCCTCCCCTCGCACCCATCTCCGCCTCCTCTCCCACAGCCTCCACTGTCACTCCAACCCCCTCGCAGTCCACTTTATCCCCGTGCCAACCCCCAAAACCCCACCCCCAAGCCCCATCCGCGTAGACAGGCACGGGACAAACAACCCCCCCCCCTCTCCTGTCTCCACTCCTTCCTCGCTCCCTACTGCTTCCCCCTCCACTCCTTCTCAATCCTCCCCTTCTCAACACACCCCTTCTCACTCTACTCCTTCTCACTCCCCTCCTCCTCCGCCTTCCGCCCCTTCACCTAAGACTCCTTCCCCTTCAACCCCCCTTCCTTCAACTCCTTCTCCTCCGACTCCTTCTCCTTCTCCCTCAACCACCCCTCCGCCGTCCCTACCTCCTCTCTCCCCCGACACCCCTCCTCTCATAATCTGTACCTCCCCAACCACTTCTAGCCCTTCATCCTCCAGCTCTACACCGCCCACCTCCGTCACGAACTCCCCCCACCAAGACACCACCCCACCCAAAGCCACCACCCCTACAGAACACACTCCTCCACCCACTACGGCACCCCCACCCAATAACACTGCCGTGCCTCACAAACACACATCGACACGAGTAAAGGTACTCGCCCCTCACGCCTCCTGGGCAATAACCAAGGAGAAGGGGACGATTCCTGGCAAATCAGCCTCCCGCGCACTAAGACCACGACAATAGGTCGTATTAGTGTAATACAATTAAACGTACGCAGTTGGCACGGTATTCGCCATACGGTCGCCAACTGGGTACTCAACACACAAAGACCCGACATCATACTTCTGAACTCCACCAGCTTACACCCTCCCAACAACAGACTCCGCATTGCAGGCTATCACACATACTTATCCCCACAGGCGTGGCACCCAGGATCTGCGATCCTAGTAAAGCGCAACATACACCACTCCCTCGTCAACACACGCGACACCTTCTTTCTAGCCTGCAAAATTGACACAAGCTCTGGCCCCATAATAGTGGCCACACATTACAGACCACCACGAATACAGCTAAACTTAGAAGTCCCACTCCGGGCCCTTTCAAACTACAACCTACCTATCTTCTTTGCGGGGGACCTCAACGCTTTTCACCCGACACTCCTTTCTAACAATACGAACGACGCGGGTAGTTACTTGGCCGGTGCCTTGCGGCGTTACCGCTGCGAACACATAGGCCCTGCCTTCCCCACGTTCTTCGGCCTGCGCGGGGGCACCACATCCCCGGATGTGGTCTTCCGTAACAACCACGCCACACGATTCTACACTCACATTGCACCCGGTCCCCACGTACTATCAGACCACATACCAATATGCCTTCTCATATCCACATCCCCCATACTCATCCCCACATCACCTATATACGATTACAAAAACACAAACTGGGCTGAATTCAGGAGCCACATCTCCACAAACACACCACATAACCTCGACCTGGAGAACACCAATCCAGGACAAATAGACCACCACTGGTGCTCACTCTTAGACACCATCACCACCGCACGTAATCTACACTCACCACGCAAAAACTACACCTGCTTAAAACACTTCACATTTTCAATACACACACAGAGACTTATCAAACAGTACAACAACCACTACACCAGAGGCCCACGACAACAGAACATCAACCAACTACGTGCCCGCATCCTTCAATGCGTGCAGCTAGATAGGAACCGGCAGTGGCGTGAGGTCGTCCGCATCGCGGTTGACACCCGTTGCATGGACCCTTCCTTCTTCTGGCGGCACGTGAAAAGGATGCTGGGTACGGAACCATCCAAACCAATAACACTGAAAATAAACAACCACACACTCACAGACACCAATGACATCCTCGACGCATTCAGGTCCCACTGGGACACAGTACACACCCACAACCCACCAAAACCACATGCGCAGGAGCACTTCCAAGACATTCAGGAATGGTGCCGGACTCATGCTCACGAGCTGAGGCCTGCCCCCCTGATACGTATGGAGGTGCTCGACTATACGTCCACACTTACCACTCCAATCACCGTCGAGGAAACAAAACACTACATAAAATCGACACCAAAACGCGCCCCCGGCCCCTCCGGCCTACCAGCCACACTAATACATAACCTCCCCGCAGACATATACTCCACACTCACACATCTATTCAATGCCTCTCTAGCCTCAGGCCACTTCCCTAAAATATTCAAATTCTCTCACAATATACTCCTTCATAAACAACACAAAGACCCAAAACACCCAAACAATTACAGGCCTATTGCTCTATTAGAGCACCTAGGCAAAATACTCGAACGAATGATCAACTGCCGCCTACGGGAGTTCCTGGAAGAGAGGGACTGGTTCTCCCCCCATCAATACGGGTTCAGGAGAGGCAGGTCCACTCAGGCGGCCGTGACCATCGTACACGACAGAATACAGAAGAAACGACAGATACACCAAAAGACTCTCTCCGTCAGCAAGGACGTGGAGAAAGCCTTTGACAAGGTGTGGCACGAGGGACTCCGTTGGAAACTCGCCAACAACACGGAGTTACCTCTCTGCACCAGAAGGCTCCTCTCACACTACCTCACTGGACGGCGCTGTCACATCAGATACAACAACACCCTTTCAAGACCCTTCACACCACGCTCAGGCGTTCCCCAAGGAAGCGTTCTGGCACCCACACTCTACATTATGTTCACAAATGACACCCCACGCCCACCAGAAAACTGCGTTCACATATACATAGTGGCCTACGCCGACGACGAGACCATTCTCGTCTGCGGCCGGGCCCCCGAAGAAATCGCGCTCCACGCACAAAGAATACTTGACGTGAAGACAGACTACGAGGACAAATGGCTGATTGCCACGAATCCTCAGAAGACACAGATGACACTCTATGGCGCTAGAGATCACTTCATGCACAACCTACAAATCTACTCACACACACCAGACATGATCCACCAAAACCCAACAAGGCTCGCATACACACAGTGCACCAAAATCCTGGGGGTAACATTCGACAAATCCCTCAGGTTCAACTTACACCAGAACATAATACAAGCAAGAGCCTCACGTACAAACGCATCGCTGGGTAGGTTCTACCTAGCGAGTAAAAAACTAAAACTACACTTATACAAAGCACTCGTGCGTCCCATTCTCACGTACGCCCCACTGTCACTCGTAGCTTCGAGCGACACCTTGAAGCGAAAGGCTCAGCGCATTCAGAACTCTGCTCTAAAGCGCGCTTGCCGTTCGCCGCTGTACTCGAGAATGGACGCACTACACAACAACAACAAACTAACTCCTCTCAACACTTACGCTCACACCAGACTTACAAAACAACTCGGAAAACTCACCACAGACCCACTTTACAACTCCTACACGTAAGAAGGTACGCGATAGCGCCGCGATATCCCGCTGCCCACGAACACCTACCGCCCGTACCATTCTTCGCATAAAACCAATAAGGCATCGTGAATAACGCGTTTCCGGATGGGCTGTCAGCCTCCCCCCCTAACTTGCCCCCAACCCTCGCCCAGTCAATTACCACATAACCTACACCCTCATAACAACACCTCGCTTCGGTGTATAGCCACCGACCTATCTACTCTCGCTGTCCCTTTCTTAATTATTTTCCGCAACGCTTCTCTCTCACTACCTGACTGCCGTGTTACAGCAGTCCCTCTTTGTTCTTTCTATACACAAATTGATTGATTTTGTTTTCTTTCATTCGAGCTTGCTCGGAAATCTTGAATTATCCACTGGCAGTATTCCTCAAAACCGGCAAAGGAGGAAAAGTTTTGGGAAAATTTTCCTCAGCCCCTCCAAAATTTGCCTTTGTCACAAATGAGACGTATTTACCATCATTCACTCATCATTAACCTTATCATTTTCTTTTCTAGAGGGCCTCCTTAGGCATATGACTGCCTAAGCATCCAGCCCTGCCCCCCCCCCCCCCCAAGTGACCTGTTGCCAGATGTGAGGAGGATTTGCCATTCATTTTTCGCCCCAACTATGCCGAGCAGTTGCATTGGCATAATTGGGGGCATTGGAGGAAGCTGGTTTGAGGATTAGCCCACAGTAGAGAACAATGTCAGAAACATTCCGGACAAGGGACGGATTGCAACCTTCGGTGCTAATTACGGCGAAGGCCCCTTCCAGGACCATAGAGGGTGAAAACCGTCTCCATGTTATGTTGGGGAGCGGTCGCGATTCAAAACCCTCGGGGGGGCGGCGTTGTCAATAAGTCCGCCATACAATCACACCCCTGACAGGATCCCACCCGGACTCATCTCATCCATCTTATCATCCATCCTAAAGGCAAATTCTCTTCCATCTAGGGGGTGGGGTAACGAGGGGGGGGCGCTCTTCTCCCCAAGGCAAATAACTCCAAAAGCATAAAATTACAAATATAAATTTCACTGAAAAACACATATAGGAGCCTTATCCCCTAGAACAGATAAAGGATACCGAGAAGAAAAGTGCACCCCCTCTTCAAGGGGCGGCACCTCAGATATGGCGGACTCGAACACCCCAAGAGTACCGCTAAGGACGCTGGCGGGCAAAGAAAAACCGGATAAGGGAACGGTTTACCAAACCTTATTCGGTGATTTAAATGTCGCCGTGCTCCGCCTGCTGGACGGACCGTCAGGCTATGTCGCAATCTGTGAAAAAGAGAGGGACATAGAAATACTGACAAAAGAAGAATCAGTCGAAATATTGAAGATAATAAACCTCCAGCCTACTACCCCTCCCCAGATACAGGCACACAGAAGTGTAGTCTGTAGAAAGTTGGACCCATGGATAGGCCAACATTCTAAGGAAGAGATAAAGGAGGAAATTGAAAATCACCAACCATGGGCAAGAATCACTGAAGTGGTCAAGTTTAAAAACAGGAGGGATAACACGGAATACAGCCATGTTTTTAAGGTTGTATTCAGCGACACCTCCATGGCAGCCAAGGCAAAAGAGAATGGCATTCTGCTATTCAATGCCAAAATAAGCGGGGGGCAGATCCAAAGGGAAGAATTCACCCCTATCCAAATCTGCTTCAGGTGCTTCAAACTTGGAGCACACGCGACGAAGGACTGCAAGAAGCAGGAGATCACCCGCTCCAAATGCAGTGTCAAAGGCCACGGCTGGCGAGAATGCAAGGCGAAGGAAGAACGTTGCCCAAATTGTGGATTGAGACACGGAGCTATGGCTATGTCATGCCCCCAAAAGAAAGAACTAGTTAGAAAGAAGGAGGAAAACAGAAAGGCGTAGGGCGGAAGGAGAGCTATCACCTCCTACGCACAAGCAGCCAGATCCCCCCCTGCTAGAACAAACGAAAGTGCCCCAGCCCCAAGGACTTACTTGAAGGTCGGGAGCCAAATTTCAACTAAGATCCTCACGTGCATAATGTATGCTCACGTGAGGAACTTAACAAATCCGGGTTGCTTCTCGACTGAGCTTAATACCATGCTCAAGAGGAACGGTCTAGAGGAACTCTGGTTCCCAGACAACCCTCCATCTGGGGATGTGCTGCAACTGCAATATGAGCCCGAAGAAGAAGCCCCAGCAACCCCATTCCCTCCACCGGTAACAAAAGAAACAACTAGTGAAGAAAGGAAAACCCAGGCACCCCAAATAAAAACTAGCAGCAGAGACCAAGGATTGAAGCTCAAAAGAAAAGAGAGCAAAAGGCGAAAAAAGTTGAGAGGAAGATAAAGGAGGCAAAGGGAAACCTCGCAAGCTCCACGTCGTCCTCAGAAGACGAAGAAACAGTAAAGCCCCAGCCCCCCAAAGTAAGAGCAAGAAGCTCAAGCAGGGGTAAGGCTCCCCAATTGCCCTAAAACCCCTAGATGGAGAAGAGCTTAACATGCTCTTCTTCAAAACGGAGCACACCCCTTTCCCAGTTCCCAGAAGACCCCACCATAAGGGAAATAGTCGAAGGGGTAAAAACTGGGCAGCTGAAATGGAGTTTCGACGTTCCAATACAATAGGCTATAGTCGACGAGGCGCTCATGACCTCGAAGATAAGATTGTACACGGATTCCTGCCTCACAATTAGTGAAGCAGAATTCGCAAGAATAAGAAACGGAAACAAGAGAAAAGAGAGAAAGTGAAAAAGGAAGATACACACACACACATATAAACACACTTAGAGTACAAAAACACTAATTTAACAACATGGAAAACACCAGCAACAAACTAAAGATACTCACACTTAACACGAACGGTTGGGTTGGAAAATCCATCCTATACGGAAACATCTTCCGAATGGTAAATCCCGACCTGATACTCATATCTGAGCATGGTGCAAACACTGACACACACACAATAAAAATACCGAACTACACTGTAATCACGAAGAACCACACACAAGAGAGATACGATGGCGCTGTTATCGCTATTCGTAAGAACATAAAATTCAAAACACTTCCAGACTTAGAGGAGTCCTTTGTGGCTGTGGAAATCCCAACCCTAATTGGAGCCGTAACAGTGGCAGCGGCTTACCAACCCCCCCGCCGAAAATATCTGCCCGTTCCTAACCTATACAACATCTTTGGACGAGGAAAAATGGCATTGCTGGGTGGTGACCTAAACGCCTGTTGCGCAGCTTCAGGCTACAGTCACACCAACCAGAGGGGAAGGAACCTGGAACTACTCATCGAGAGAGATAGACTCCAAAGAGTAGGACCAGACTTCCCGACTTACCTAACGCAACATACGGCAACAAAACCGGATGTTGTATTGACAAGCCGAAACTTCCCCTTCAACATCAGCAGCGTGCAAGTCCTGTGGTACCGAGTGACCAAGTCCCCATACTAACAACCATCTTGCTGGCACCGATACTCATGCCAGTGCCACTTAGGAAGAGTTATGCGAAAGCAAACTGGGAGCTATATAGAGAGATGCTCGGCGAATACCAACCTGCCGACCTGGGTGACGCCAACCTTGAAGAGGTGGACGAGGAGATAAACACCATCACCAATCTCCTTGTTCAAGCCGACGAGAGATACGTCCCCAGGATCGCCTATAAAATGCTCCCACAACCTAGGTGGACAGATGAGATGAGGGACAACGCTCGGGAACACAGGGAGATCCTCGAGGAAATAGGGAGGACAGGCCCAAATAGGGAAAGGACAGCCAGAATAAGACAACTAAGCGAGGAACTTAAACTCATTATGACAGAAAAACAACAGGAAATCTGGAATGACATCATTGGTAGACTGGATAGGGAGGTCAGTCCACAGAGTTTTTGGAATACAGTCCGAAGACTAAGGGGACTGCCCACCAAAGCCAGGATAAAACTAAAAGATAGAGAAGATCTCATTGAGGATCCAGAGTCTCTCGAAAAAAGATTCAGGACTCACTGGAAAAAGATTTTCGCTATTTCCCCTGAGGAGAACGACGACTTCGACCTGGACTTCAAAGACCAACTACTAGACGAACTCGGTACAATGATACATAGAACTCACCCACACCCGCAGGTGTCTCAGGATAGAGAGATGGTTGGCCACGGTTGCCCGATAACCTTTGAAGAGACCATGAACACCATAAGGTCCTTCAAACAAAGGGCACCAGGCTGGTCCGGGATCACGAAATGCAATCTCGTGAATGCCCCGAGGCAAATCATTCAGGGACTGGTAAACACCATGAATGCCTTCCTGAATGTAGGCTACTTTCCGGATGGGTATAAGATGGCTAAAATCATCTTCATCCCGAAAGGAGGTAAGCCCCCGGACCAGGTGGCGAACTTTCGCCCAATCTCTCTTCTGGAGATGCTAGGCAAGATCTTTGAAAAGATCATAGCGAACAGGCTAAAAGCTCAACTGAGCGAGTTTGGAGTGCACAACCCACAACAGCATGGGTTTCGCCAAAAAAGAGGCACCGAGACGGCCCTAGCACTCCTAACGGAAAAAAATAGCCTATTGCCGTGCAAATAAGTTCTATGTAGACATTGTGTTGAGGGATGTACAGAAGGCCTTTGACAAGGTCTGGCTGGAGGGATTGCAATACAAAATCCTTAAACTCCAGCTAGATCCGGTCCTGGAAAGGATCCTTTGTGAGTTCGTCATGGACAGGAGGGCATGTCTCATGATAGAAGGACACAGAGGACCCGAGTTCGAACTAAAGTCAGGTGTTCCTCAGGGAAGTTGCCTGAGCCCTCTGCTTTACTTGGTCTTTACCATCGACCTCCCAAACCCGGTGCATAGGGACACGATGTATCTGCAGTTTGCAGATGACATCACCCAGATCGTCCCGTGCCCGGTGAGGAAAGCAAGGGAACAGGCAACGCGAACAATAGCGGAAATTAATAACATCAACCAGTACGAGAGACGCTGGAAGATAAGAACAAACAGGGACAAATTCAAGATCGTCCCAATATGCCGCACGTTGACGGACCCCATAATCATTGAGGGGAGGAGATACGGCTACTCCGCCGAAGGCACCGTCCTGGGCCTAAAATTCTCCGATCACGGATACGCGAGTCACTACACGGAGAGGCGGAACCTGGCAAAGAGAGAAATCTCCAAGCTATACAGGCTTAGAGATCTTACCTCGGCCAACATCACGAAAATATACCTGATGTATGTCCGGGCTAAGCTCATCTATCCCGCAGTTGTGACTCAAGCGGCAAACAATTCCTCAATGAGAAAATTGCAGAGAGTGCAAAATACAGCATCCCTACTGATAAATAAGGTCAGAAGGCGAGAACACCGCCGTCAGAGGGATCTCCATATTAGTAAGAAACGGAACCCTATCAACATCTTCACCAAGAACCTGGGAAGAAGGGTCTGGTTAACACTTACTAATGATGTCATACCAGAATTACGATAAATAGGAGGCATAATGAACATCCCTGCACGACTCCGTGGGAAAGTTACAAAAAGCACCCGATTCCCAAGCACCAAACACTGTACACAAGAAAACATAACAGAGCTATACACCTAACAGACACCGAAGATACAACACAATGGTAAAGTAAAAAAAACAAAAAATACATAAAGCCAAACCCTAAAACACAGGTAAATTGCTGAGCCGAAAGCTTATAAAGGCTTGAATGCTCAACAATTTTCAACAAAAATAAGTAAAAACAACATTTGAAACACGAACAATAAGAAGAACACGCCTGCTACACATAAAAAATAACAATACATGAAAGAAAACACATAACAAAATAAGTAAAATACGACAACAAAAAGGAAAAAGACTGCGATGCCCTCCTACTAGGGCCCGCCCCCATCTTAAAATCTTTTATATATTCACCTACTTTATCTACTACTATCCAAAATCCTTCAAAGAGTGCAATATACCATCTTTCATTCGAAGGCAGCAGAATTTCATTCCAAAAATCGACGCTGAAGAGATCTCACTTTTGTTAAAGGAGGAAAAGGTTGAATAAGGGAGGTTCAAAACGCCAAGTTTTGCCTCATCAACCCTACGGGGACAATTCGCCACAGAATTTTACACCGGAACCAAGACGACTTAATGTCGTGCTAACCCCCCTTCCTCCCTCTACGGAGTCGCGAAGCTGAAATGAACTGATCTGCCACTCATCTAGTCTCACTTCAACTATCTCGGTCCACTTTGATAGACATAATTGGGGACGTAAAGGAAAGCAGGTTTGAGGATTAGCCCACTGTGGATCTCTACGGAAGAGACCGCCTGGTTACGAGGCGATGCTGAAAGCTTTGGGGAAGAGTTCGCTCTAGTCTCTAAGGGTAGCTTCCGGCCAAGACCACAGGAAGACACACAACCGTCCCTGTGTAAGTTGGAAACAGCATCGATATCCAAACCCCAGATTGGGCGGCACCCCGGGTGGTGGTAGTTGATTCTATCACCGCCCATCATCAAGTCCGCCACTCTTCACCCATCTGAGGGGCCTCGCCCGGGTCCACCCACCATCATTCATCCCCCCCCATTTGGCAGTTCACGTTCACGTAAGCTTAGCGACGAGGTAGAGGGAGTCTCCAAATAACCCTAAACAGAAGACCACGAGGAATAGGTGCATATTATTGAGCAACAATAAGTGTCGTAGAATTCTTTCTGATAAGAACCCTACTTACCTGACACCTCTTTTGTTTAGTGTCGTAGAATGCCCCTACTTTTTGTTCTAGTCTCTAAGGGTGCTAAGAGCTGCCTAATATACTTTGATATCGGAATATCTTAAAGAATAGAACCGTTACCAAACACGTCAGGATATAAAAGAAACGCCCACTAATTCACAAAATAAACTTATATTTTATCTTTAACCATTGAATACACAACCTTTATACTTTAACTACAGCAATACTCTAAATATTATTATAAACAAGAATTAATTAAATTAGTTTCCCCACAAAAATTGGTTAACGTTTTCTCTAGACAAAACAATAATATAAGAATTAGGCTTACGGACTCATGTGGAGTTTAAAGGGCCTCAGAAATATTTACTCTTGACGCGTGTAGATGGGCGGAATTCCACGGTCGTCTTGGCGAGGGTAGCAGCTGGGGGGTCCAAACGTTCTTCCGGGGGGGGGAAGGGTTCTTCAAGGACGAGAACCAATACGGTGCTCTATGCAACACCCAGGCAGTCGTGGTCTCTCTGGCGAGAGTGAGTCGAACTTGGTTCTTAATTCAAGTTAACTTGGAGTGCGGTGTGATCACCGAGTAACGAGCTCGAGGAGGAGCTTTTCTCCTTCGTTACTAATTTCCTTATGGACGAGGACTGAACTCGGGGAGGGTCTTCTTCACGGGCGAGGCTAACGGAGGGGGGTTTCTCTGGCGAGAATAAGTTACTTAAAGTTTGGTGTGGCCACCGAATAACGGGCTCGAGGGGGAGCCTTTTCCTTCTTCTTCTTAATTCCTCAAGGACGAGGAATACCCCTGGTGTTTAAGGTGCACCAGGATATGAGGAATCTCTCTGGCGAGAGTAAGTCGAACTTACCAAAGTTCACTTATTGTTTGGTTTGATAACCAGGGACTTAGCTCAAGGATGAGCTTTTTCTTAGCCCCTTAAGGTAGGTAGCCCTGCCTCTCTTGCAGGGTGCTTCTTGGTCTGGCGACACAAGTAAACTACCTCTCCCGTCTCGGTAGCTCGGTTTTGGATCCGAGGACTTCGTCACCTAGAGACTGACGTATACTACCAATCCAGTCTAGGTAGCTCGGTTTTAATCGAGGACTTCGTCACCTGGCCTGACGTATACTACCAATCCAGTCTAGGTAGCTCGGTTTTGGATCCGAGGACTTCGTCACCTGGCCTGACGTATACTACCCCGATTTTCCTCAGAGTTCCTCATTTATACCTCTTCACCCCACTGGGGGAGTGGTAATGGGGGAGGGGCTTGAGGACGGCCCCAGGAGAGTTCTTTTTCCTAACGGTCTTTCCCACGAAGTCAAACATCGGCTCCTCGTTAGCCATCGAGATTGGGAGAAACCCGTCTCCAATTTCTTGTTCGACGTGAAACTGGATCTCACTCTCCTGGGGGAGATCTTACCTTTTTGACCTTTAGGGTCTTTCATGGCACTGGGTTGAACCACGTTGTGGTTAGCGCTTTCGACTCGCCGATGCCTGGGGCAGATGTCCTTGCGGTAACCGCCTTGGAACTGCACCAAGAGTGGTCGAGGGGGGGGGGGGGAAGTGACCATTCCCTTACACACCTCCCACCGAAGAACTTAATGGGGAGAGGGGGATGCCCCCGGGAACTCAAAACAACTTACTCAACCTAGTCGAGCTTAGCAAAGTTGTATTTCTTTGAGCCCTCTCTTACATTAAGTTTCCTTACACATGAGCGCCCACGCGCGCGTTTACACAGGCAATTTGTCGAGCTAGACCTACTCGCAATACAATTTTACATAGAAAATTAAAAAAACCTTAATTCATCGATTACCCACACAAAAAAAAAACAACAAAACAAGCTACTTCCTTACCTTTCTAAGTTTTTGAGAACTTAAATCCTACCGATAAATATTAACACGAACAACAAATGAAAACATGGTTTCACGCTTATTAGGTACTGAAATAACCTGCCATGGTTTTTCGTCTCCACCTATAGAGCAGCTGTACATTATCGGCTCCTTTGAGGTAGCTGATCCTAAAATGGTGCTCTGTGACCATTATTCTACCGCGCCTGAGTCGGCCGTTCGGGTTATTGAGTCTACCCAAGTATGGTACTAAATGGTAGCGGTATTTCAACCTACTCGAATTACCCTTCTTATGGTACTTGACTACCCTTAAATTGAACATTATGGCTAGAGCGGCCTGTTGTAGCGGGGCATAATTGATGGGAGCGTAGGTCCCATAGCTCTCCTTTAACCAGGTACACGGGAAGATCGTGTCTGGGTTCGATCTTTGGGGATCGAGAAAACTTTTCCCTGCGAGGTCGTTAATGGGCTTGGCGCTCACTACGACTTGGCGATTTAGCGGTAACTCCGTGGACGTTCCATTCGAGGAGGAGACTACTAGGGGTAGGGGATACTCATCCGCGTCTACCATTTGATTAGTCTTACCTGGGTGTATCACAATAGCACCTCTTTCCTCCTTCCTTGTCAACTCATTTGACTCGATTCTCTTCGCCGGTAGTTCCTCAGGTACACCTGCTCGTACCTCTACTCTACCTTCTTCTTCTTCCCTGATAACCCCATTTGGCTGGGTTCTCCTCGTAGGGTTTCTTTTAGGTACTCCTGCTGGTACCTCATCCCTACTTCCTACTTCTTCCATCGTTACCCCATTTGGCTGGGTTTCCCTCGATGGTCCTTTCTTAGGTCCAGGCCGAGCTCCAACTTCCTCGGCCTCTATGAGATTCTCGATAGGTGCTCTTTCGAGTGCGAGCAATCTTTCCTTTTCTTCTCTCTCTTCTCTTTCAGCTTGTGCACGTTCTTTTTCCCTCTTCATTCTTCTTTCATCTATTTCTTTTTTAATCTTTATTCTCCTCTCTTTCGACTCTTTTTCCCTCTTCATTCTCCTTTCCTCGGCTTCTTGTTCTGCTTTCGCTATTTCGTTTTCCCGTCGAGTTCTTCTTTCTTCATCTTCCAGCTTTATCTTTAGTCTTCTTTCTTCATCTTCCATTTCTATCCTTATTCTGAATTCTCGTGCTTCTCTTTTCAACAGTATTATTCTTTCGCTTGTTTTACCTCCTCTCAGCATTCTTCTTTCCTCTGTTTCTATTTTCCGCTGTATTCGGGATTCTTCACTTTTCCGGTTCATCCATATTTCCATTAATTCACGTTCTCTTTTATCCTCTCTTATTATATCCTCTTTTTCTCTCTCAAACTTTATTAATTCTTGTTCTTCTTCTATATCCAAAATTCTTTCTTCTTCTACACAATCTATTCTTAATTCTGCCATGACGTAGTCATGCATTTCTGTGCCTTCAAGTCCCAGACCTTGGGCTTGTTGGTAAAATCTTTTGACTGGATCCATTTCGTGTTGGTCCGTCGATTTTTCCTTTCTGTATTTTCAGATAATTATGCCGCCACTCACCAGGTAGCGTTCAGCATAACTTACCCTTAATCCCACTACTATGCTGATTGAAATACCACTCCCGACAACAAAATTACCACTTGGCCTACCAATTACCTTTATATTGTTACCACCCCTAACTCTACCAATTTTCCTCTCGTCAATTATTCTCTTATTCCTGATCTGATATTCCTTTACGTGTTGGCTCTTTCTTAATTAGACGCTGCTGGGTTCTTTCTAATAACCTACAAAACCTGACACCACTTTAATTATGTCGTAGAATTCTTTCTGATAAGAACCCTACTTACCTGACACCTCTTTTGTTTAGTGTCGTAGAATGCCCCTCCTTTTTGTTCTAGTCTCTAAGGGTGCTAAGAGCTGCCTAATATACTTTGATATCGGAATATCTTAAAGAATAGAACCGTTACCAAACACGTCAGGATATAAAAGAAACGCCCACTAATTCACAAAATAAACTTATATTTTATCTTTAACCATTGAATACACAACCTTTATACTTTAACTACAGCAATACTCTAAATATTATTATAAACAAGAATTAATTAAATTAGTTTCCCCACAAAAATTGGTTAACGTTTTCTCTAGACAAAACAATAATATAAGAATTAGGCTTACGGACTCATGTGGAGTTTAAAGGGCCTCAGAAATATTTACTCTTGACGCGTGTAGATGGGCGGAATTCCACGGTCGTCTTGGCGAGGGTAGCAGCTGGGGGGTCCACACGTTCTTCCGGGGGGGGGAGGGTTCTTCAAGGACGAGAACCAATACGGTGCTCTATGCAACACCCAGGCAGTCGTGGTCTCTCTGGCGAGAGTGAGTCGAACTTGGTTCTTAATTCAAGTTAACTTGGAGTGCGGTGTGATCACCGAGTAACGAGCTCGAGGAGGAGCTTTTCTCCTTCGTTACTAATTTCCTTATGGACGAGGACTGAACTCGGGGAGGGTCTTCTTCACGGGCGAGGCTAACGGAGGGGGGTTTCTCTGGCGAGAATAAGTTACTTAAAGTTTGGTGTGGCCACCGAATAACGGGCTCGAGGGGGAGCCTTTTCCTTCTTCTTCTTAATTCCTCAAGGACGAGGAATACCCCTGGTGTTTAAGGTGCACCAGGATATGAGGAATCTCTCTGGCGAGAGTAAGTCGAATTTACCAAAGTTCACTTATTGTTTGGTTTGATAACCAGGGACTTAGCTCAAGGATGAGCTTTTTCTTAGCCCCTTAAGGTAGGTAGCCCTGCCTCTCTTGCAGGGTGCTTCTTGGTCTGGCGACACAAGTAAACTACCTCTCCCGTCTCGGTAGCTCGGTTTTGGATCCGAGGACTTCGTCACCTAGAGACTGACGTATACTACCAATCCAGTCTAGGTAGCTCGGTTTTAATCGAGGACTTCGTCACCTTGCCTGACGTATACTACCAATCCAGTCTAGGTAGCTCGGTTTTGGATCCGAGGACTTCATCACCTGGCCTGACGTATACTACCCCGATTTTCCTCAGAGTTCCTCATTTATACCTCGTCACCCCACTGGGGGAGTGGTAATGGGGGAGGGGCTTGAAAACGGCTCCAGGAGAGTTCTTTTTCCTAACGGTCTTTCCCACGAAGTCAAACATCGGCTCCTCGTTAGCCATCGAGATTGGGAGAAACCCGTCTCCAATTTCTTGTTCGACGTGAAACTGGATCTCACTCTCCTGGGGGAGATCTTACCTTTTTGACCTTTAGGGTCTTTCATGGCACTGGGTTGAACCACGTTGTGGTTAGCGCTTTCGACTCGCCGATGCCTGGGGCAGATGTCCTTGCAGTAACCGCCTTGGAACTGCACCAAGGGTGGTCGAGGGGGGGGGGGGGAAGTGACCATTCCCTTACAATAAGTAACCCACAAAGAGAGCATTTGCGATAATCAATAAGCAGTGCTAAAGGGCCACTCCCAAGAAGAGATGCCCCAAGACCACACGACCCGGATTCATTTGCGGGTTGTCGACGGGCAGCCCAAGCCCAGCAGAGAATCCACATTCGAGGCCGTGTACGGCAAACTGGGAATTGCCATGGTAAGGCTCCTTGACATATCGTCGGGTTATATCGCGATATGTGAAAAGGAGAAAGATATAGAAGATATATCCAAGGAAAAGGCAATCGAAGTCCTTCGAGCCATAGGGCTGCAGCCAGCAGTGCCACCCCAGATCCTGGCCCACAGAAGCGTGGTTTGCCGCCGGATCGATCCATGGATTGGGCAGCATACCGCGGAGGAAATCAAAGAGGAGATAGAGCTACGGCAGGCCTGGGCAAAGGTAGCCGAAATCATCAAATTTAAAAATAGGAGGGACGGTGGCGACTACACTCACGTGTTCAACGTGGTCTTCTCGGAGACTACCATGGCACAGAAGGCAAAAGAGCATTGACTACTAATGTTTAACGCAAAAATTAGCGGGGAGCAGGGGGAAAAGGGAGAGTTCACTCCGGTCCAGTACTGCTTCAAGTGCTATAGGATGGAGTCCCACGCGACCAAGGACTGCAAGGAGCCGCAAGAAACGTGCTTCAAATGCAGCCAGCTGGGCCACAATTGGCACAATTGCGTCAGCACCACGGAAAAATGCGTGAGCTGCGGGCAGGGTCACCGAACAATGGCCATGTGATGCCCCGCAAAAAAGGACAAAATGAGAAAGAACCAGGACGCCAAAAAAAATAAAAAAACGCGCAGGGCAAGCACGTCCTACGCCCAGGCAGCAAAGGCAGCCATCTCAGAGGTGTACGCCAGAAAAACGTACCTCAAAATTGAGAATGAGGGATCAACGAAAATTATGACGTGCATACTTGATGCGCACGTCATGAATCTGGCTCACCCTGGCACATTCACGACTGTACTGAACCAGATGCTGGCGAAAAACGGGATGGAACAAATGTGGTTCCCGGATAACCCCCCTTCTGGGGATGTACTGCATTTGCAGAGGACTCCAAAGGTACAGCAGTCAGCGGAGCAAGCTAAAGCTTGCAAACAATCAAACAAAAAGGCAAATAATGAAGCAGTCGAGGCGAAAACTCCTGCTCCCACCCAAATCAAATCAAACTTAGCGAAACAAGTAAACTCGGAAACAAGCAGTTCATCGGAATCTTCAGATTCCTCTGACACTGAATCAACAAAACCCCAGGAAAAGAAGGGACAAAAGAAGAGAGCGAAGAGATTGCGGGCGAATTATATCAACCTGAGAATATACGCCTGCGATCAATTTTCCTTCCCGGAGGAAATGGAGTCCAGAAGTATCTTCCAAGGTATAAAATCAAAGATCTACAAATGGGAATACGACTCCGAGGTAGACCCTGGAACAGTGGAAGAGGCCCTGCTCACACAGAATGTTATCCTACATCATAACACATGCCAGCAAATCTCTAACGCTGAGTTCAGGAAGAAGAAGAATGGGAGGAAGAAGAACGTCACCCAGAAACACTAAGTGACAGAAGATGGAGAGAGTAAGCAACAGAATGAGGATTCTGACACTCAACGTGAATGGATGGGAGGAGAAGGCCACGGCATATGGTAACATATTCTGAGTGCTTGACCCCGACATCATTCTCATTACAAAACACGGTATCGACACAACAGCTGGTCGTATTAAAATACCGGGCTACAGAGTAGTCAAGAAGAATCATTCCCAGGAAAGGTTCGATGGTGCTGCAATAGCTTGACAGCTATTGCAGCACCATCGAACAACTACCAGAACTCGATGAGTCCTTTGTGGCAATCGAAGTACATACCTGGTAGGAGACCTCGTGATAGCTGCAGCATATCAACCCCCTCGACGAGCATATCTCCCGTTAAGCAACTTCTACATACTGTTCGGGCACCGCAGAATGGCATTCTTACGAGGAGGCCTCGATGCCAGATGCCGTGCGGCGGGCTATGATAGCACCAACGATAGAGGCCGAAACTTGAAACTGATTATGGGAAGAAAAAACATTCAAAGGATAGGGCCGGATTTTCCGACCTATATCACTTCCAGATCAGCAACCAAGCCTGACATAATCTTAACAAGTGAAGGCTTCCCTTTCAACTACCATAGTGAGCCAGGCCCAACAGTCCCTAGTGATCACATTGCGATTCTCACAACAGTATCTCTCGCACCAATCCAGCTCCCAGCCCCTCTCCGGAAAAACTACGCCCTGGCCAACTGGGATCGTTACAAGCAACGACTCAGTGACTATGCGCCAGCTGACCTCAGCACGGCGTCGTTAGAGGAGATTGACAGGGAGTTGGAAAGGATTACAACGTCCATACTAAATGCGAACCGCGAGAGCATACCCATAACAGGGTATAAAACACCTCCTCAGCCCAGATGGACAGAGGAGATGAGAGATATCGCTCGCGTTCACAGGGAAGTGTACGAAGAAGTAAGACGGGAGGGTCCCAACCGGGAAAGGAGCTTGCTGCTTCGACGCCTAAGCTCAGAGCTTAGAGAGGCCACCAACCTCCAACAGGAGGAAATTTGGAACAACTTGATAGCCAAAGTCGACAGCGAACTCAGCCCGGAAAGTTCTGGCACCAAGTCAAGAACTTAAAGGGACTTACACCAAGACCTAGGGCTCGGATTAAGGAGAACGGAAACTACATAGAGAACCCGGTGGTTCTTGAGAACATGTTCAGGAACTTCTGGAAAAACGTTTTCAGGATTACCCCTGAGGAAAACGATGAGTTCGACCAGGAATTCGAAGGCCAACTGATTGAAGAACTAAATCAGGAAATGCATCGCATGCACCCACTACATCAAGTCAACGAAGGCAGGGAGATGGCGGGCCACGGACGTCCCATAACATTAGAGGACGTCATGGCCACTGTAAAAGCCTTTCGACAAAAGGCACCAGGCTGGACGGGTATCACCAGAAATAACTTGGTTAACGCCCCGCAGCAGATCATTCAGGGAATCGTTAACATCTACAACGCTTCCCTGAACACGGGCTACTTCCCGGAAGGTTTCAAGATTGCGAAGGTGATCTTCATACCCAAGGGAGGTAAACCCCCTGATCAACTGGTAAATTACAGGCCAATCGCCCTGCTGGAGTTCGTTGCAAAAGTCTACGAGAGACTCCTAGCTGACAGGCTTCAAGAACAACTGGCCGAGCTGGGAGCCCACAACTTTCAGCAGCACGGGTTCCGCAAGGGACTAGGAACGGAAACAGTTCTCGCCCTCCTTGCGGAGAAACTCGCTTGCAGCAAAGCTGAGAGGAGATACGTAGACGTGGTGCTGCGTGATGTAAAGAAGGCCTTCGATAAGGTTTGGCTGAAAGGATTGCAGTACAAGATCCTCAACCTTCAGCTTAACCCACTCCTGGAAAGGATCCTTTGCAACTATGTCTCCGATAGGAGAGCCCGAATTGCATTCGAGGGCTGCAAAGGACCCGAATTCGAACTCGAGACGGGAGTTCCACAAGGCAGCTGTCTCAGCCCTCTGCTGTACCTCGTGTACACGATCGACCTGCCTGATCCAGTGAGGTACGATTCAATGTATCTGCAATACGCAGACGACATCACCCAAATCGTCCTGAGTCCATTCAGGAACTCTGGAAGTCAGGCGAGGGCGACAGCTGTCGAAATCGAAAATATCAATAGATATGAGAAGAAGTGGAAAATTACGACCAACCGCCAGAAGTTCACGATCATTCCAATGAACCGCCGGAAAGTAGACGACGGCGTAGTCAATAACGATATCTATCCGTACTCCAACGAGGGTAAAGTCCTGGGCTTACAACTCTTCAAAACGGGATACAAGACGCATATAAATACCAGAGTCTCCCTAGCCAAAAGAGAGCTGAGGAAACTTTACCGTTTCCGAGGCCTCAGCGTGCCTAACATCAAGAAGCTGTACATGGCCTTGGTACGCTCAGTCCTGGTGTACCCGGCCGTGATCACGCAGAGAGTACAGAATAAAGCCACGCTGCTGATTACTGGCACGCGAAGGATCGACCGTACTGGGCAATCGATTCTTCACCAAAGAATCGGTCTAAAGCCGATCAATACGGAGATCCAAAGGCTGGGGAGAAAGACGTGGGACAAGATAGACCAAGATATACTCCCGAACATGAACCTAAACATTAATATACGTGCAAACCGTAGACGCGCTATAGGTAGAACTGCTCTGTTCCCTAGTAGTAGAACCTGCGCTAAAGAAGTGGTACTACCTATGTTTACGTAGTAATAGTCCACTTCTCTAAAGCACTTTGATTATAAAACTCAAAAATTGACAATTAGCTCAACCAACTAAACCATTGTAAATAACATTTGAAAAAAGAGGCGAAGTTCCCACATTAAAGTTACCCCCCCCCCCTCCCCCTTCCTAATATAAACATAATAGAAATTAAAAAAATAAAACTAAATTTAAATATAAAAGAGGCGAAGTGCCCAATCCAAATCATCAAAATTTCTGAATAAAAAGAGGCGAAGTGCCCAATTCCCATAAGTTAATAATATAATGTCAACTAAAATCAAACGATGAAAAGAGGCGAAGTGCCTAAAATAAAATAGATCACCGAAAACTCAAAACCTGAGACTCATTCAGCATTAAAGCAACCTTGAAAGGCTACAACCTAATACATAAATAAATATAGATATTATAACGGAGGAAACTGGCTGTCAAAGACAGTCAGCTACTTTTTGACGGAGGAATTTTATTTTTAAAACACAAATAAGAAGAATACTAGTGTGATGCCCTAACACCAGGGCAAACTAGGAAACATATTCACACCTTTATATACCTACCACACAATTTCACCACTTTAACCTAAATTGTAAATTGTAATTCTTTCATTCTGTCAGGTCTTCACTCCATTCATTACATCGGTAAAGGAGGCAAGAACATATCAAAACGCTCCGAAGATGATCGAATAAGATCGAAAGTTTAGCAATTTAGTTTGGTTTTTACCAAACACATTCATTTAAAAGAGAGATGAATACAGGACAAGTGATTCACCATCTACAAGATGGAATAAAAAAGATAGTTAGAAGAAGAGAAAGTTTCCAAAAGAAATTAATTAAGGCGAAATACACCATGGTATTTAACTAAATTTCCTTATATATATATATATATATATATATATATATATATATATATATATATATATATATATATATATATACATATATATGATAGTGAAACCACTGTATAGGAGCCAAAAGTTTAATTTACTAGACTATAAATAGCTTACAGATAAAAAAAAACACAAAGATACACAAAACAGGGGAAAAAAGGTCATTAATCAGGGGGGGTGAGTTTAAGGTCGTTGACTAAGCTGTTTTCGATGAGGTTACGAGAATGGGGGCTGTATTTCAATTGCCTATCTGACAAATTAAAATTTGGAATTTCTCCAATTAATATAGGTTCTACTATTCTTTACAATTATATATGATTTGTGCCTTTGAATAGTCACTTTAATGGTTGAAATTGCTAATATGATTAAAAATACTAGATGTGATACTGCCTCGTCTGACATCACCTCTATGTTCATAAATTCGTTTTGTTAAGGTTCTTCCGGTCTCTCCTATGTAAAATGAGGGACAGTTTGCAGAGGCACACGGGATTAAATATACACCTGCTTTATTTGGCTGATCCATAGGCTTGGTCGAAGGGAAAGATTTAAGGATAGAAAAAGGATATTTAAATGTGGTTAGGCCTGAATAAATAACTTTGTTCACTCTTTTGAGGAGGGAAGAAAAAGGGAGGGATAACCACTTTGTATTACTAAATTTGTTTTTATCCTTGGGACGGTATTGAGTAGATTTTGCTTTAGATAACCTTTCATTGATCACGTGGAAAGTACTTAGGATATGTGACCCTTGCTTTCTAGAAGACGAGATTACATATATAACCTGAAGGTTCGTGAAAGACCTGACCCTGTTTTATGTATGTAAGCACTTTTCTCATATTTTCTATCCAGTGTCAGTTGAAAAAGGGTGTGAGATACACCGAAACTGTTCTATATATATATATATATATATATATATATATATATATATATATATATATATATATATATATATATATATATATATATATATATATATATATATATATAATTAATAACTTCCACAAGGAAAATGGAAATACGATTCCGAGCTCTTTCGTCTTTATTCTAAAAGACCTCTTCATGGAATAACGTATGTCAGGACAGACATTGTCTTAAATAATAATAAGTAGTGGGGGGGGCGGGGGTTAAAACGGCTATCTGCATCAAAACCCTAACTAGGGGGTACAAATTCTTTAAACACTTTAATTTGTGATTTAATATAATTAGATATGATAGGATCTAGGCTAAACAATCCAGGGCTAATATTAAAATTTGGGAAAGTATTAATAGAGATACACTCCCGAATATTTCTTGAAATGTAGTGTATCAAGGTCATTTGGGCGCAGAAAAGGCGAAGAGAATTTGAGTTTGCGCGAGATATGGCGAAATTCCTGCGCAAAATAGGACAGTGTTAAGCGAAAATCCTTAAATTTGCCGGTGATGGGCAAGTCTTTTAATTCACTTGAACAACTTCTAAATAATGAAATTAACTTTAAGTTTTCCTCCATCGATAAACTCACGCAAGGCATCCATAAATTAAAAGAAAATCTTAGAGCAATTGTTTCTATCTGTGATTATTATTGCTTTTATACTCTTATAACTGAAACTAATGAAAGCTACGCAAACTCTGTCCTCAAAGTTCATGACCGCAAACTATTCAAACTTAACCTATCTAGGCCTTGCTTCTCCCCAGATGACAATACAGTAAAAAACTTTTCTGATTACAATTTAACCGCGAGAGAATCTTTTTTACTTGATCTGGGATTTGAATTTAAACTTTTCCCTTTCAAACTGGGCCATATTGACTATTTTTTTCCTTTGAGAAGCTGCTTAGCGAATTAAAAGACTTGCCCATCACCGGCAAATTTAAGGATTTTCGCTTAACACTGTCCTATTTTGCGCAGGAATTTCGCCATCTCTTGCGCAAACTCAAATTCTCTTCGCCTTTTCTGCGCCCAAATGACATCGATACACTCAAAGGTTTAGGAAAAAGAAAGGAGATAGTCATCACCAAACCTGATAAGGAGAGACGTATCGTTCTTCTTAAAAAATCAGATTACATAGAGAAAATGAATGTTATTTTGTCCGATAACTCTAAGTTCAAAAAGATTTCTGAACCCCCTCAATCTTTATCCATCAAGTTAGAAGACAGAATAAACCGCCTTTTACTCAAGTTAAAAAACCTTAATATTTTGGATTCATTTATTTACAACCGCCTGCACGTTTCAGGTTCCTACCAAGGCTCTCTATACGGACTCCACAAATGTCACAAGGAGGGCATCCCCCTTCGCCCCATTTTATCATCTTATAATCTCCCCTCTTATAACCTAGCTAAATATTTGGCTCCTTTAATAACCCCTCTTTTCTCAAACCAGTTTAAAATTCAAAATAATTTCACCTTTGTTAAAGAATTACAAATTTTCAGCTTCATTATCCCTCCTTTATGAGTAGTTTCGATGTTTCATCTCTCTCTACTAATGTTCCTCTTGACCAAACCATTGACATAATTGTCCATCGTGCATTTCCCCTTAACATCTCCAATTTTCATGGATTTACCCCTCCACTTTTAAAAGAAACACTGAAACTAGGCGTTGAGGACAATTACTTTACTTTTAACAACGAAACCTACTGCCAAATAGATGGGGTGGGCATGGCAGTCCTTTGGGCCCTGTCTTCGCAGATCTCTTCATGTCCTGGTTTGAGGAACAATTATTCAGCCCTGGAACTTGGAAGTATTGAACCCTTACTTTACTGCGGCTTTGTCGATGATACATACATTCTGTTCAATAAAGGAGTCCTGCGATAAATTCTTGCAATATGCCAATCATATAAATCCTAATATTAAATTTAATTGCGAAAAGGAGCTCAATTCCTCCATCTCATATTTGGATATCCACATTTCCCGTTTCCCAACTGGATTTGTAACAAAAGTTTTTCGTAAGCCAAACTTTAGTTGTTAAGGCCTAAACTTTTTTAGTTTTTGTGACTTTTCTTTCAAAATACGAGGGGCGGTCAATAAGTTTTGCAATTCGGATATAAGGAAACAAGGCATGAGGGAAAGTATTTTAGTATTTTTCAATATAACTACCCTCGACTTCAAAGCCCTTGCGCCACTTGTCCCTGAGACTTCGAATTCCAGACAACCAGAAATCTCCCGACTGCTGTTCAATCCACTCCTGGACGGCGAGCTGGACATCTTCATCGTCCCCAAACCGGCGTCCACTCAGTGCAGCCTTGAGCTGGCGGAATAAAAAGTAGTCGCTAGGGGCCAGATCTGGACTGTAGGGGGGATGGTTGAGCTCCTCTAATCCGCACTCGCGCAGGGTAGCTTGTGCAACTCTGGCCTTGTGGACTTTGACGACGTTGAATTCGATCATGGGGCGTGAGGTTTCTAGGGACCCAACGGGCAGAGACATTGGTAAAGGCCAAATCGATATGGATGAAGTTGATAACACTTCCATGTGATATTCCAAGGTCTCGCTAGATTTCTTGGACCTTCACCCCTCGATTTTCGATAATCATCTTCTCCACACGGGCCACATTGTCCTCTTTGGTCACGTCTGACGGGGGTCCTGGACGGGGGTCATCTTCAAGGGAATCACGACCATGGCGGAACTGCCTATTCCAGCGAGCAATGGTTGCATAAGAAGGGGCGGTGTCGGTGTACACTGCAACCCTGCGTTCATGTATCTCTTGCGCATTCTTGCCTTCCTTGGTCAAAAATTTGATCACTGCGCGGTGCTCAACCTTCTCCATTGTTGAAAAATTTGTGACTAACGATCTGCGATCAGCTACTGCTTCTTAAATAGACAAGACAGAAGTGTGCGGCTGCAGGTCATGACTTGTCATAACTTGTCCTAACACCCCCACAAACATCCAACTCCTTTCCTCTTTTTTGCCCTACCGATTCGCAAAACTTATTGACCGCCCCTCGTAAGTGCCATCAAAACACTATTATTCCGGGCTTTTAATATTTGTTCATCCTACTCCGGATTTCACCAAGAAGTCGTATTTCTGACTAACTATTTCAAACGATACGGTTTTCCTGTGTCTCTGATTGAAAAAATTATGGCCCAATTTTTAAACAATATTTACCATCCCAAATTTAAATTCCCTACTGTTTGTAAAGATATCCGTCACATAATCTTTCCGGATCTGGGTTTTTTAGATAAAACATTTTCCAAAGAAATTACATCTCTATTAAATAAATTCTTTTACCATACCAACTTTAAGTTAATTTTCATAAATAGACACCACATAGGATTATACTTCAATTGTAAGGACAGAATCCCGCCTGAAGCGAAGTGCTCCGTTATTTATGAGTTTACTTGCCCCAATTGTAAACTGGGGAGATATATAGGTAGTACGGTGCGCTCACTGAGGGCGAGGTTCTGTTCAAATTTGGGTGTTAGCCATAGGACAGGAAAGGTTCTCTCTACGAAAGAATTCTCACCTGTTAGGCTTCACTCTATTAATATCAAAACTGAAATCACAATGGTTGATTTTAAAATCTTGAAAACCACCCCTGATCCCATATCATTAAAGATTCTTGAATCTATGTATATTAAATACCTTTCTCCTTCCTTAAATTCCGAGTCTTCTTCTCACCCACTACTTCTACTCTAAACAAAAATATTACCAACTCCTAACCTTCTCTTTCTTCTTACGCTCCTCCCCCTTTTTCCTCAGTTATCCTCTAACGGCTGATTGTTTAATGTTAGTTTATCTCGATGTGTTGCCAGTGTTTCCTCAATCGTTAAATTTTTTAACTCCCAACATAATAATCCAAAAATATCAATTACCTGTAAATACTTTCCATAAATTCATAATTTTGATTGTCTGTTTAAAATCTAACTTAAATTGTTTGTCTACCCCACGAATCGTATTTTCCAGTACCCGAAGATGAGTGAAAAGTTCACCCGAAACGTTGTATCTATCAAGAAAATGAAATGAATTTCCCTTTATACGTCCTTTCGT
Source organism: Ceratothoa steindachneri (assembly GCA_963969495.1). Lineage (NCBI taxonomy): Eukaryota > Metazoa > Arthropoda > Malacostraca > Isopoda > Cymothoidae > Ceratothoa > Ceratothoa steindachneri. Next base: position 119,571,547 of record OZ018328.1, read on the forward strand.
TCATCCTTCAAATTATATATATATATATATATATATATATATATATATATATATATATATATATATATATATATATATATATATATATTTAACTCTCTCGAAATACGTTCCAATACTGTAACTGCAAAGACTCAGAAAATGTGTAATCTAAAATCTTGCACTCTCGCCCGCACCGTCCTCTAAAAAAGTAAAAAAAAAGAAGGTGTTTAACTATTCAGATCTCTAAATTCATCTCAAGCGTGAGTACTTTAATTATAAATATTTTTAATTCATTTCAGACCCCAATTTACTATCACCATTATGATAGCTATCAAACTATTTAATATCTCATTGTGATAGCTAATACTATTAATTTAAATCTTATTTAATATCTCAATGTGATAGCTAATACTATTAATTTACATACTATTTAATATCTCATTTTGATAGCTAATACTATTATTTTATATCATATTTAATATCTCATAATATCATATTTAATATAGTGATGGAACCACATTATAGAATTGCATCTGTCTCAAACCACCTCAAAGATGAGCATTTTGAAATCTTATAAAGTTCTATAATTGGTTCACAGTAAACCAAGGTAACATTCCATAAAAGGGTAAATTAATATGTGTTGTGAAGGGGAACAATGACTCAAAGTAGAATGGAAGTATTGTCTCTCTTTCATAACGAATAAAATTGTATCATCTCCTTTCGTACGAATAAAATTGTAATATTATATCTTCCTAGAGTATGAATAAAAATTCCCCGTTACACTGTCATCTATGGTTAGTGGTGCTCACAGTTCGTCCAAGAGTTCCGAGGAGTCGAATAATAAGTAACAGAAATGTTGATATGACGCCAATTCACATACTGCAAATGTATTATTCTCTCTTAATTCTCCGTTGAGAAAAGTGAAAAAGATTTCACGTCTTTGACTTCGTTTAACTTTTCCTGTACCTCCTTTATCGTTGTTTTTCAATGGTGTCTGAGCCGTGAACTATGAACTATGAACGATGTACATAAGTGGGTAGGTCTGGGTAGGGGATAAAGAAAGGGTGTGGGGACAGATAGCTGAAAATAGTCAAGTGGTGAAAAGAAAAAGAAGTGTGGTAGGGTGCAAAGAGATGCTAAGTGCCTGGTGATCAGGCCTATTGCTTTTAAATATTTTCTTGTTTTTGTGGTTCCTTTCTTGTCTTTGGGATAGTTTATATTATTATGGCGTTCAAGCCATTTGTCTTCAAAAAACTTAATGTGCTTGGGTATGTTATGCGCATTTGTTGTTGTAGTAATAAATTACTTTAACCACTTTAGTATTATGCTTAGTGTCTTTGTTTTTTTGTATATCTTGTAGTGAGTGTAAATCGTCTTTTGTTTTTTCTTGGATGTCTTCTTCGGTATAGTTGGGTCTTCATCGGTGAATTCTTGTAGAAATCGGTGAGGTTTCATAAATTGGTATTCCTTTTCTTGGTCGATTTTCTTGGTTTGGGAAAAAACATTCTTATTTTCATGCGTAGAATGGCACTTCTGCTCCGCCAGATAAAAGCCCAGCGGAGCTTGGAAATCTGGCGCGACTTATGCCTCTTCTGTTCTGGTTAATCATTTGGACGATATCATCATTCAATACTCGATTAACCATTTACTACATATTCCTTGTCCGTTCTTCTATGGCAACGTTAATGGGACTTAACCCCACCTCCCGGTGCAGCTTTTCCTGGCGTCTCCTTTCTCGCCTGTATGTGCCTGTAATTAGGTACATACATTTCTTATGCACCACTTATAGTTTCCTCTTTTGTGTCTTCGAGACACACTAGAGGGCGGAAGCGGGATATAGCAGCGTCGATCTTACAAGCGCATTGTAGATCTTTTTCTTATTGCTTTCACGAAGATTTCTGAACATGTATGGAGCTTTGACTGCAGCAGTGGCCTTGGTGATTCTTTCTTAGACCTGCTTCTTGTACCCGGTTGAAGTAATCTTCATTCCGAGTACTTTGCACTCCGTGGTGTATGGATAGGGTCTATACCCCATCCTGACATCGTAAAGTAATCGCCTGCCTATGTGGATTATTTTGAACTTTGCCTGGTTCGTGCGGATCTTCCACCGGGCCTCGTAAGTGTTAAGGTTTTCAATTTCTGCAGCTGCCATACGAGTTTGCCAAGGCGCATTTCTCTATGGACAAGTGATTATCTGGGTGAGATAATCTGCAAATGGAATGTTGAGACAAGTGGGGCTTACAGGGGCTGGGACATCAGCGGTGCAAATCAAGTAGAGAGTGGGGGACAGCCCCCCCCCCACATGTGGGAGGCCGGCATTGAGCGGAAACTTTAGTCCGTTCGTGCACCCATAACTGATGTACTCCGCTCTCTCCATCATGACATAGTCACATAGAGTTCTTTCTAAGTTTTCACTTAGGCCCAGTCGTAAGATCTTGTACTGCATTCCCCGTTGTCACACCTTATCAAACGCTTTTGATACATCCCGACAAACAATGTCCACGTAACTTCTTTCCCGTTTTGCTTGGGTTAGCTTTTCCGTGATGACATTAATCGCCATCTCCGTACTTCGCTTCCGCCTAAACTCGAATTCATGTGGGTTGAAGAAGGAGTTATCCTCCAGGTGAGACACCAGTCTTCTGTTGAGGATCTTCTCGAAGAGTTTTCCCTCCCAAATTCTAGAAGTGAAATTGGCCCGTAGCTCTCCTTCAACGTTGGGTCCTTTCAGTGCTTAGGCAAGAAAACCATCTTAGCCGTTTTATAAGCATTTGGAAAGCATGCCGTGTTCAGACAGGCGTTAAATATCCTTCTCATCACTTCGATGACATTGGCGGGTGCCTTTTCAAAGTTTAACTTTGTAAGCCTCGATTGTCCTGGGGCTTTTTGTTGGAATGAGCGGAACGCGCCGAGTAGTTCTTCTTCGGTAATCTCGGCGTCTCTGTCGCGCTGTCTATCCACCTGGTGGTGATGGTGCGTCTTGTGTATTTGTTCGTTAAGCTCGTCTATGATGTTGCTTTCAAACTCTAGGTCACAGTCCTTGTTTTCCTCCTCAGTTATACTGAAGATTTTTTCCCAATAACTTCGGAATAGCTATTCAATTCTTCCTTCTTCCGCCTTGATGTTTCTATCTTCTTTGTATAGTTCGATCTTCTTCTTCCAAGTCGATCCTTTGAGACTTCTGATCTTTTTCCAAAATTATTTGGGAGTTGCTTCCTGATCGAGGCTATCGTTCGCATCATCCCATCGTCTCCATTGTTGTTCGAGGATCAACTGGTTAAGTTCTTCTTTCATTGCTCTGCTTCGTTACATTGAGTGAACTGATGCATTCCTGATGTTGATCTCATACAATAATTTCAGCTCATGGTGTAAATCCTTCATGTATTTGGTTCATCTGTAGGGAGAGATGGTCTTATACTCGGAATATGGGATACAAGCCCTATCTGCGCTGATGAAATGGTTATTGAGGTTGTCGAGTGCCTCGTCAATCTCCTCGAGAGTTGCCTCGCCAAAGTTGAGCAGATCGTAGGCCTCGAAAAAGCGTGCGTACCCTGTTCAGTCGGCTATTCTGTAGTTCTCTCTGACTACAGCCGGAACTTGTATAGGGTTCCTGTTGATAGTGAGAAGTATCCCTATATGGCCACTACATGTTATCTGGACTGGTTCCATGTACTAATTGAACGGCAGCTGACGATTCGCCAGACAGATGTCTGGTTTTGTGGCACTTCCTGCTCTGACAAAGGTGGGAAAGTCGGGGCCTATTCGCTTGGCAATATTTCTGTCCAACAATAAGTCCACGCTTCTTCCTATACCGTTGAATGTCCTGTAACCGGATTCTCAGCATCTGGCGTTCAGATCCCCCATTAATATAGTGGGGTTCTTCTGTCAAATAGGCCAGTGAGAGTGTGAATTGGTAATACGTCTCTCCTTGGCAGTTGATATCCGGTATCAATGACCAACTTTCCTATCTCGAGTTTGACCTCATTCATGAGGTAGGATTCTTCTAGATTTCTTATTTGCTTGTATTTAATCCCTTTCTTTATTGCAATAGCGGTACCCTCGAACCGCTCTTGCGAATAATTCGTGATCAACACATCGTAGTTACAAATTTTCATTTCTGCACTCGGCGTGTCGATCCCGTGTTCTGAAATTAAGATGATGTCTGCATCAATTTCTCTTTTACATTTCCGTAAAGAGTCCTTTTCATCGTCCGGCCATTGGTATTAATTTCCAGTTTCTTCAGTGCGTTCCGTAACATGGTGAATTGTTTTTACCTATGCTTATTCTTATTCTTCTTTTTCTTCTTAGGGGCTGGCGTGGCGCTTTTACTGTGTCCAGGGGTTTCATTCTTCGGGGGGAGGGGGGCTTGGGGTTTTGGACCTGCTCTTCGTAGCTCGTGTACGGGTGCAGGGGCCCTCGTCATTGTCTGAAGAGGAGGATCTCTTCTCATTTTCAGCCCTTTCTTCTTCTTCTTCATCGTCCTCTTCGGATTCCTCGGATGAGAGAGCTTCGATGATCTCCTCCAGTCCAGATTTAACAGTGTTGTTCTTTATGATTGATTTCTTGAATATCCTGGAGCATTCAGCATCTGCAGGCATGATCACTGACGGGAGATTATTTGCCTTTAAGAATACATTGAGGACCTGGTTGTAACAGCTAGGCTTCACTGCATTAGCCACATTTTCGTGAGCAATGCAGATCAGAATCTTTGCACTCAAGTCTCCCGCGATGTTCATCTGTGCAGGTATAGTCTTTACTTCCCCATTCTTCTTGGCGGCGCTCGCGTAGATCACCTCCTTAGCTTTCTTCTCTTCTTCTTTCTTCCTTTTGATAATATCTCTGCGCTTTGGGCAGTTCAGGGCCATGGTCCTGTGTTCCCCTTTACAGTTGAGACATTTCTTCTTAGTGCTCTCGCACTAATCAAATTGGTGTTCTTCTGTGGCGCATTTACTGCACCACAGTTTGTTCTTGTCCGGGCATGTCGTGGTTGTGTAATCCTCTAGTTTATAGCATATAAAGAACATTTGTATGCTATTAAATCTCTCTTGCTAGATGTTATATCTTGGGATTCTCATATTGAAGACCAAGAGCCCGTCGTCGTCACTTTCCAGGCCATGTCGGTGGTAGAGAACTGTAGGGAAGTCAATATCCACCCCTAAAAACTGAGGCCCTATTCCGTCACCACAACGTCCGGGCATTTGGCAGCGTAGCCCAATTACTTACCCCCCCCCTCGTCTCACTATCGCCTCGCGGAACACCCAAAAGGCCTCCCCACAATCATCAGATTTCGGGTCCAGTCCAGCGAACCTAACATTGGTCAAACCGGCAATATTTCCCTTAAGAGTTGAAATATAATTTCACTTCATATACGAAATTAGAGGAGCGTCGACCAAAAGCCAGAAGATTGCTTTAGGGCTAAGTGAAAGACGCTCGGAGAAGCCCAGTGGGGGTGGTGAGGTATATAGGCGGATAACTGTAGAAGAACGAAAAAGATCGAGTTAGCGATCGAGGCGACGAAGTCCGGCTAGAGTGCCCGGTAACCCAACGAAAGGAACACAGAAGAAGCTCGTGCTGAGCCAGTTCTTGGTGGTCACACCGAAATTTAGTTTAGCTTGTATTGAGAAACAAGCTCAATCCTCTCTCGTCAGAGAAACCCCCTATCCCGGTTTATAACAAAACCCAGAGATAGCCCTCACCATTGAAGAATACCCCAAAGTGAACTTCCTCAAACACTCTCCATTCGTCAAAGGATTCACTCGTTTGTTCATCGCTCGTCAGTGCGAATCATTCCAAGATTAACCAGAAGATTGGAAGAAGTATACTTTCCCGGCCCCGTGGTGGAAATCATCTTTCCAAGACAACGTGCTTAACGCCATCCGTCGCCCGCACCGAAATCACAAGTGGTTTTAATCCTATCCCCGCGCCAGACAAACATCTGGAGTTTCTGTGAACGCGTCCACCCGTCTGGCCGCAAAAAACAAAACATTCTTGCGTCCACATAAAAAAATTGAGGCCAAGGTCAGTCCCTAGCCGGATTAAAGTGTGGTTGTTTTAACGGTAAATAAATTCCAGTATTTTTTGAAGGTCAATTAGCGTCCAATATTAAAGTGAGCTTTGGGTCAACCATTACTTTATATTCATTTGTTTAAATTAGTAAGTCTCACTTAAACTCATTTAATTCATAGCTGTATAGTTTGTTTTGTTAGATTTCATCTTTTTCATGTTGTAATTTAAGATCTATTTTCTTAGAAGTATTTAATTCAATCCTCTAAACGCTGAGCATGGCACTAGAAATCCTCAAAGATTAAAATAACGTAATAATAATAATATAGCACTCTTAGAAAAACGTAATCGAGGAGTAGTTAAAGTACGTAACAAACCTATACGTACTTACACCACGGTCCTTGCAATACCACAGCAAGAACGTTATTTTGAACACGTTGATGTGTTCACGGAATTTGATTACATTCCGGACTTTCGCCCACGGGTTGCTCCTCATTATCTCCTCTTTTAGATCTTCGGTCGAGTTTTCACCGACCCAACTCTCCACTTTGCGGTAAATGACTCTGCGGTTCGCTACCACTTGGGGAGGGGGGGAAGGTCTTTGCTTCGAATCCGATGCGTTTCAGTGTGTTAGCTCCTTCTTCTGACAGGAGCCGGTCCACATCTTTGTTCTCTGAATAAATGGCAATAAAACCTGATGAAACTTCAATCAGTTACACCAGGGCCACCCTTATTTTCGAGGTAGAAGGTTTCACACACCTTCCTCTGTTCCGGGGCCTTTTCTCCTTGTATGGTCTTTGAGGGGGAGCCCCTTAGTGAGGGTCTCCATGATCTTCTTTGTTCCCTATTATGTCCTCTTCTTTTCTTCTTGTCCTCTGTACCAATGTATAATTATTTTTTGTATTTTATAAGTGAAAATGAATGTGAATAGGTGGTAAAGGCAGTAGTGGTTAGTGAAAAAGTAAAAAAAAACCTCAGTGAGAGCGGTGCAGTCCATTTTCCAGTTGGTCCCCGCTCGGTTGCTGCCAGGGTGATGGGTGATGGATGGATGTATCTCGAATGGGAACCTCAAGAGGGATGAATTATGGCAGACTTGATGCAGTAGTGGTCGAATCAACACCCGCTAAAGTTTTGCCACCCCCTCTCAGGTACTTGCGCCATAACTGCATCCAACTACATAGAGACGAGTGTTACTTCCCTCTATGATGCTGGCTGGGTCACCCAGGCGATGAGGATCTCTCCTCCCTCCGGGACTCGCAGTTATGTCCCAGTTTCCAGATAATTTCTGACTTATGCCCGCGGCCGACTTGCTCGTGGAGATTCTCCCCACACTTCTGACTCTCAGTTCAAGTGAACCGATAGTGAAGTGCTTAATGGGAAGTCCGGAACAAGCTTTAGAAGAGGGTTTATAGCTGTGGGAGACGGAAAGTTTTGAGTTAAAAGAGGGAGGACAGATTGGTGAGGAGGCAGATTGAGCAACCTCGGTAGTCAAAAGTGGAAAGGGTGGAATACCCTTGCCCGAAGGACAAGGGGGACCTGCTGATTAACGTGGATTCCGAACCACCGTCATGCATTGACTCATCATTCTAACTTCCTTTCTCACACTTTTAGCACCTATGTTTCTCATACAGAAGCGGGAGGACTGCCTAATATCTGTTCCCTTATTCTATTCATCTTTCATTCATGTCTTTATTGTAGCATTCATGTCGTTTTGAGTTATCTTAGCTCTGAGCTTTGTTTATGTATTGTTATGTTACTTGTTTTTACTTTCCTTACTTTGTTTCACTTTCTCTTGTTGTTATCACTTTTTCACTATTTCACTTTAGTTTCACTTTGTTCACTTGTTTTACTATTAACTTTCACTTCACTATCATATTTGTTTAACTTTTTAATACTATAGTTCACTTATTACACTTTTAGTTTAAAATGGAAGGAATGAAAATTTGTTATGTTTGTAAGAGGATGAACGTAAATTGTTCCTAAAACCTATGTTAACGCTGATTGGTCAATTTTGGCGGCGCTTATGTGTAAAACATAAAATTTGTCTTAAAGCTGATAAAATAATTAAACATAAATTTGTTATCAAAATCTGCTCAATCCTGATTGGCTAAATTTTGTATAGCTTATGATTAAGTATAATAGCTATATATATAGAGCAGCATTATGGTGAAAAAATGAGTTATCGGCAGTTATTTTCCTGTAAATACTTCAAGATCAATCCACGCTCCCGCCAAATAAAGAAGTTGAATCCTGCCCCAAATTTCCTTTACCTTTAAAGGAATCAACGATCACCTGACTAGCCAGCCTACGAAACGACAAAAGAGAGAGAGAGAGAGAGAGAGAGAGAGAGAGAGAGAGAGAGAGAGAGAGAGAGAGAGAGAGAGAGAGAGAGAGAGAGAGAGAGAGAATCTTCTCGCACCCATAATACTATTAATTTACATCCTATTTAATATCTCATTGTAATAGCCAACAAACCATCAATTTACATCCTATATCTCATTGTGATTCGCTAACTTACTATTATCGTACATCCTAATTTATATATCATTTTGATCTACTATTATTTATTCCATTATTATTAACACTACTGTTTACCTCCAATTTAATATCGTATTGTGATCCTATTTTATTTAAAATCATAATTAAGTTCCTATTCAACGTCCTATTATCTATTAAACCATCACTCGTGGTACCAATTTGTCTAAAGTTATATTCAACCAATCCTGTTTTCATTTGTTAATACTTAAATGCATTTTATTTCGTTATCGTTCATTTTTCAATTCCTTCTAATTTCCCAACGCGTTAACTGTAGATCCACGCGCTGATTAGGCCTAGATTCATCGTTCAATCCTCTTCTCAAAATTTATTATGTGATTAATTCTTGTTCGTTACCTATGCTAAATAAAACACTAATTAGTTATATAATAATATCCTTTCTTTTCTAACCAACCCTTTGAGACTCTAGATGTGTGGCATGGAGCATTGTTTTGTTGGAAGATTATACCATCTGGTATGTCATCATCAAAAACACTACTGTGCGCATCAAAAGAACTATTCCGCAACTCAAAAATAAAACAAAATACAAGGTAACAATACATCAGAGCTTCACACATTAAAATATATGTATATTTTAGACTTTTTACCAGTTTCTCTGACTATATCACACAAAAATTCACTAAATCAAAAATATGACTTAAGTATTAGAGTTATTTAGTATTTAAACTGTATTTTACTGTACTGCACTGTATTTGACAAGTAGACACATAGTTTCTAAACATTTTCATTATTCATTCTTTTGTATTACAGTATTACACTAATTTATTAAGTTTATTTTACTTTAAATCTGACACAACGATTCAATTTTCGTTATTGTACATAAAGATTAAAGACATCTAGACAAGTTACAACACTTTTTAAAGTTTTTAAAGGATTAAAATTACTGCTCTTCCTCATCCACTTCCTTCTCCTCCTCCTTGTCCTGCTCCTGCACCTCCTTGTACCAAAGGAGGTGCATGTTGCCCCTCAAAAACACCAGCTGTTCAAAGTTAATGTTGCTCAGGCTAGACCTCTTTGCCCGCAAAATGTCTTCCGCTGAGCTAAACAGCCTCTCCACAGCAGCTGAGCTGGGAAGAGGAGTGTTGTATTTTTTAGAGAGGTACAGCCATGCGTCCCTGTAGTGGGTGGGGAAAAGAATGTTGCCGCGTAGTGAATGTCGTCTTTGTTGTTTCCATTGAAAACGTTTTAAAAAAAATTCGTTTCGTAACGCTCGGAACGCAGGAATCCTTTAAATTTTCGGGCCGTGCGTACGTACGCAAGAACGCACTAAAAAAGAACGCACTTACCCAGCTCTGGACTCATCATTGCAAATTTTACCAACGGAAGTGTGATAAACAAGGTCTAACATGCTGGTGTACGTGTTAAAATCCATTCTGCCCTCACAAATCAACAACAAACCTGAACCTGAAGACGATATGCAGCCCCAAACTATTACACTTCCACCTCCAAATTTGACTGTTGGGAAAACACATCTCGGGTCATAAGCTTCCCAAACTCTTCAACGAACATAAACATCTCCAGGGGCTCCAAAGATCTGAGGAAAAATATAAATTTTACTGATCATTTTTGGTATCTAATAAAAATCTTGGTATCCTTTAAAAATGTGTACAAGCGTAATAAATTGGTGGAAACTGATGTAAAGACATACCTCAAAGTTGCTTTCATCAGAGCAAACAACTCTAACCCAATCATCATCAGTCCAATCTTCATGCTCTTTTGCCCAAGACAATCGCTTCTTCTTGTTCAACTTAGACAGCCACGGTTTCTTCCTAGCCTTACATACTTTGAGCCCAGCTTCTAATAACCTTCTTAACATAACATACCATAATTTCACGGATGACAAAAATCACAAGGCCCTGTCAAAGATCATAAGCATCTGTCAAAACCCGCTCACAAAATACATCCAAAGGATTGTGTCAGATTATTTATCTACAATATACCATTTAAACCATCCACAGGAATGCGTAAAAAAAGGCATCATCGTCAAGTCTCGTCAAAATCCAAATCTTCCATAATATACAATAATAAAAAACTGCATCCACAAGAATCAGTCCAGACCCCCCCCCCCTTAAAAAGGAGTTAACTCCTACCTCCCCATATAATAATGCAATCTGTGTTTGAAAACATTCAAGTTTGGCCTGTCTACTGTCTCAAGTGGCAAACTATTCCAGTAATCTACCACTCTGTCGGTGAAAAAATATTTTCTAACATCCAACCTCTGTTTTTTTAATTTTCAAATGGTGACCCTTAGTCCAACTCAAATAACCGAGATTTGGCTAAGATCACTTATTTGGTGTCAACTTTGGGGCATGAAACTTAATGTTAGCAAAACGTATTATATTACTATCAGCAGATCCCCTATATTGGATTCACCTCATTCCTCTTTGCATATTTCTGGAGAACAGGTTGAAGAAGTTTCTAGTTTTCGTTTCTTGGGGGTATTTTTTTTACTCTAAGCTTACTTTTGAGAAGCACATCTGTTTCTTATCTTCTTCAATTGCTGTGCGCGGACACCGCCCATGGTCCGGACGATGTCCCGTACGCCATGCTTCGACACCTGGGTGAGCGAGGCATGGCCTTTCTGTTAGATCTGTTCAACAGGATCTGGGTGGAAGGTCTTCTCCCAGACTCCTGGCGAATCGCTACTGTGCTCGCCTTTCGCAAGCCGGGGAGAGATCACTCTACTCCGACCGGTTTCCGCCCAATCTCTCTAACCTCTTGCGTGTGCAAGTTGATGGAGAAATTGGTAAATGTTAGATTAACCTATTTCCTGGACAGCGGAGGCCATCTGTCTTCTGCACAGTGCGGCTTCCGCAGGTTTCACTCCACGTCGGATGCTCTGCTCCGACTGGAAAATGCCGTCTGCGAGGCTTTCCTTCGTAGACAGCACTACGCCACGGTGTTTTTTGATCTGAAGAAGGCCTATGATACCGCATGGCGATACGGTATCATGGAGACTCTCCACACGATGGGGGCGAGGGGACGCCTCCCAATGTGTATATCTGAATTTTTGCGAGATCGTTGATTCCGCGTACGGGTGGGGGGAGCCCTCTCTGCCCCCAAAGGAGCAGGAAGAGCGTGTCCCGCAGGGAAGTGTCCTCAGTGTCACACTCTTTGCCCTGAGCATCAACGGCATCACCTCGGTGCTGCCAGAAGATGTTCTCGCTACGCTCTACGTGGACGACCTTTCGATCTCTATTGGCGCGGCCCAGATGCCAACTCTGGAGCGTCGACTCCAACAGGCATTGAACCGCGTCTCTCGCTATGCCGAAGCGCACAGGTTTCGGTTTTCTTTGGCCAAGACTAAGGTGGTGCACTTCTGCCGCCATCCACGGCTTCACCCCGACCCAGATTTGTTTCTTAATGGGGTGCGCCTGGATGTGGTTGAGTCGCACCGTTTCCTTGGTCTTGTATTCGACCGACGCCTCACCTGAGAGGCTCATATTCGCAGCCTTAGGGTCTCTTGTACCCGCGCCATGGACATTCTCCGTTCCGTGACGTTCAGCGCTTGGGGCGCTGATAGGGCTACCGCCTTACTTTTTTATCGATCCTTTGTTCGCTCGAAGCTCGACTACGGATGCGAGTTTTATGCATCCGCAGCCGAGCGTTTATTGCGGAAGGTGGATTCAATCCACCACACCGGCTTGCGACCGGTGCCTTCCACACTTCTCCCATTGAGAGCCTGTTGGTCGATGCTGGGGAGATGCCACTCGCTCTGCACCGCGTGCAGTGCATCACTCGCCTGTCCGCGCGAGCCCGGCGCCTCCCTCAGTCGCCAACAGCTCTCACTGCATCCGCAGCTGATCTCGATGGTGCCTATGCCGCCGAGAGACGCCAGTCATACCCTAAGCCCTTTGGGTTTATGGCCAGGAAACTCCTTCGAGAGGTAGATATAGCTCTCGGGCCGGTGGCGCCCCTGGTTCTGCCCAGGACGCCACCCTGGAGGGTACCACATTTGGCTATTTGTCGCCACGCCTCTGCTCCCAAAGCTTGTACTGCGCCGGGAGTATTGCGTTCGACCTTTTTGGAGCACACATCGTGTCACGCTGGTACCGTGCCAGTGTATACGGATGGCTCCAAGTCCCAAGAGGGGGTCGGCTTCCACGCCGTATCCCCTCTGTTTCAAGTCAGCGGGGCTCTACCAGGCGCTGCGTCTGTCTTCACGGCCGAGCTGGTGGCAATACACCACTCGGTACGGGAGATTACGCGACGTGCCCGGTTCGGAGACCGGATTGTGATCTATAGCGACTCACAAAGCGCCCTGAGTGCTCTCGGGGCATTGGAATCTCCGCATCCCCTGGTTCGCGATATCCGTGACGCCACGGTTTTGGCGAGCCGGGCAGATGTCGAGATTATCTTCTGCTGGGTTCCTGGACATGTAGGAATTGCGGGGAATGAGCGCGCCGATGAGGGCGCCAAAGAGTCCGCGAGGACTCTGCGACCGGACCAGCGTTTCGCTCTTCCTCACACCGACTACATGGCAGGAATACGGGCAGCTCTTCGGACTGCTTGGCAAAGAAGATGGGAGACGGTCGAAGGGAACTTAAAGTTGCGTGCCATTGCGCCGCGACTGTTCCCATGGACCTATCCCCCAATGCCGCGGCGGCTTCAGGTTGCTTTCTGTCGTCTCCGAATCGGACACACTCGTGTGACGCATCGCTATCTGATGGAGCGCTCGCCTGCGCCCTATTGCAACGACTGCGTCGTCCCCCAGACTGTTCGGCACATTCTTGTCGAATGTCCCAGTGTGGGTGATCTTCGCGCACGATACCTGTCCCAGTACCGGGATGGGCGGGGTCGCTACTGCCTGTCCCTTGTGCTTGGGACGAGTGCGTGCACCATGACTGGTGGACTTATTGACTTTTTGGGGGAGGCCGGCCTTCTCCCTATTATTTAAGCAAGGTTTGTTTGTTTTTTTGTTTTGTTTTGTTGTTGTTTTGCATTTGTTTTGTTTTTTTGTTTTTTTTTGTTTTTTTTTTGTTTTTTTCCTTTGGTTGCACGCTCCTGCGCCGGGGGGACCTCTCCCCGACGCATCAGCTTGCTTCCTTTCCCCCTTTTGGGGTGTTTTTTTTTTTTTTTCTCTCTTTAATTTTATTTTAAAGTAGCCTAGAACTAGGCCAGTTTTAATACGGCGACTAATGCCCAAGTAGGCAGTTGCCAGATGAGCTCTTAAAAAAAAAAAAAAAAAAAAAAAAAAATTCTTCAATTGCTCAGAAGACGGGCTTCCTTCGAAAATGCTTGAAAACCTTTGGTCGTAACTCCACAGTAATCAATCTTTTTATGATTTCATCTTGCCTCATTATGAGTACTGTGCTCCTTTTTGGATGTCTGCGGCCAACTTCCATTTGACATTGCTGGATAGAGCTTTGAATTCACGTAAGTTCATCTGTCCTGAGCTTTCCCTTGATTTGTACCATCGGCGTCAAATTAGCGCACTTAGTGTTTTATTTAAAGTTTTTAATAACATTCGACATCCGTTACATAGTGTCTTGCCTGGACCTTTCAATCATGTCCGTGTGATAAGGTATACTCTTGTTCTTAATGATTTTGCTATGAATCCTTGCACTGTGCAATTTTCTCGGTGTTTTGTTCCTGCATTGGTCAAACTTTGTAATCAATTACCCAATGGTATTGTCTCTTCTCCTAACATCTCTACATTTAAGTCTCAATTAAATTTTTATTTATTACAGTAACTCCTCATTCATTATTTAGGCTTACTAAGGGCCTGTTTCCTTTTGTTGACTCTGCCTTTCTTCAGTCCCCTGGTATTTTGTGCGAATTCAATTCTGTTGCATCTGCACCCTGGGGAAAAGCTTTGGTAGCTTCATGATAATAATAATAATAACTTTCTAAAATTCAACTTATCCATCCCAGAACAGATTTTAAAAGGCTCAATCACATCTCCCCTCAAACAGCTTCTTTCAAATGAGAACATATTCAGTACCTTCAGTCTATCTTCATATCCAAGATGCTTCAAGGAAGGTATTATTTTTGTTTCCTTCCTCTGTACAAACCATAGCAAGTTGATATCAGGACTACAATTTGGTGACCATGCTTGTATACAGTACTCTTAAATGTGGCCTTACATACGAGCTGTAGAGTATAAGGATAGCCTCTTTACTCTTGTAGCTAACATTCATCTTAATGTATCCTAGCACCGTATTTGCTCTATGTTTTGCCTCAATACACTGCTTCGAAAACTTTAGTGACCTATCTACTAATACGCCTAAGTTCTTCTCATTCTCAGCTGAATTCAGCCAATGCCATCCATTTCATAGCAATTTCCCCATTATCCCTTTCCATGTGCCTAACTTTGCGTTTTATAAGGTTAAAAGTCATCTGCCACTTCTTAGAGTGGTAGACTTCTGGAACAAATTGCCGCGGAGGGTAGTAGGTAGTCCAAATTTAAATGTATTTAAGAGTAGGTTGGATGAGTTTATGGGGAGGGAAGGTTGTGATGGTTCCTAAGTTTTGTATATATTAATATTGTTTGTATATATCTATAGCTGCATGATTTAGTTCTTGACAAGCCTTGATTGGTGATACCCTTGTTTGTGGACGCAATCCTAGGGATATAGTTTTCCTGGGAGTTTGGCTGCCTTAAAAAAGAGGCCGTTTGACTCGGATGACCTATGATGAGCGCTTGTGGCTGTTGTCATCTGTTATATTATATTGTGGGGGACTTTGATTTTGTTTTCCCCTGGTGATGGTGCTTTTTGTGGGTGGGTTTTGACGGATGCGGATGACCTTTGATAGGCCCTTGTGGCTTTTGTCATCCGTGAAATTATGTTATGTTATGTTATGTTCTTAGCCCAAGCTAATTACTTAGTGTTATCAGCAAAAATTGACCTTTGCTATTTACAGCCTCCCCGAGATCATTTATATAAACTATGAATAATAAAGGCCCTAGAACTGATTACTGAGGTACGCCACTGATAACGTCCGTCCACTGTAACCTCACTCCATTTAGTACCACTCTATTTCCTGTCTTTCAGCCATTCAGCTATCCAATTCAAGACTTTCCCACATATCCCATGCATTTTTAACTTGTGAATTAGTCTCCTATGTGGAACCTTATAAAAAAGCTTTGCTAAAATCTAAGTAAATTACATCAATATTCTCTCCCTTATCTAATTGTTTAGTAACATAATCCATAAAATCCAGTAAATTTGTAATACACGATCTACCTCTTCTAAACCCATGCTGAGCATCATTTATTAACCTACTACGCACTAGATAGTCAAAAATTCCCTTCTTAACTATCTTTTCAAGAATTTTACAAATTATAGAAGTTAAGCTTACTGGTCTAAAGTTATTCGGGTCCTCTTTACTTCCCTTCTTAAAAATGGACACTACATTCGCTAATTTTCAAACATTAGGTACGTCTCCAAACTCTAGTGATCTTGTATACATCTTCTTAAGAGACACTGCAATACTATCTACACCTTCTTTGAGTAACCTAGAATGAATGTTGTCTGGGCCAGATGACTTACTAGTATTTAACTCCAATATAAACCCTTTAATTATTTCCCTATTCACATTAAAGGTATTCCACACTACTTCCCTTGACCTAGAATTATAATCAATTAATCTATATTGATTCTCTTCTGTAAATACTGAAGAAAAATGATCATTAAGAACATCTACTATTTCCTCATCAGATTCTTTCAAAACCCCTTCATATCTAATAGGCCCTATTTTATCACTTTCGATTTATTATTGATTCTATAATAACTAAAGAATTTTCTTGGATATTTATTATTATTTTGAGCAAAATTAATTTCTGCCGCCCTTTTGCTCTTCTTAATAATCTTATTTAGCTCGTTTCTGGTCGACCTATAATGATTTAAATTGTGAACAGTACTTTCTGCCTGTAATATTTGGTGTGCACGTTTCTTTTCAGAAACTTTCCTAGCTACCTCCTTATTCCACCACAATGACTTCCTACATTTCATCCAAAAAAAGCCTTCATTGGGATACACTGCTCCTGGATTATGTTCATGGCCGGATTAAGAACCTAAATCTTTTGGTCCCTCATACATTTGTAATTCAAAATTTAAATTATAAGGAACCCTAAAATAAAGTTTTATTTATCGAAAATTCGAAATTAAATAAAACGTACACTAAAAAGAAAAATAATATTTATTTCTGTATGGTTGCATTTTATTTATATTTCAATAATTTTCTCCTACTTTTTTTTCCTTGCAAATCAATCCTACGTAACACATCTGCTTCTATACATAATAGAGATAAGGCATCCGGCCTACCTTGTTGCATAGTTGTTCTGAAGGGATTGTTAATATATTTCAACCGTGAAATTGAATGCTCAGCTGAGCAATTTGTGAGCTGAGCAATTTGTGATCATTAATGTTAAAAATATACGGAAGGCAATGTTTTCAGCGGGGGCTTCCGGGATATCTCGTTTTCTATCGCGAAACGAAAAAAAATCACACGAACAAAATTGTTTTTTTTTTTAAATTCTCTATGAGTGCACCCCATCTCAGGACTCTAGCTTTAACAATAAAAAAAGTTATAAATAAAGGGGAACTTCCATTATGTTGTAGTACACATTGCCAGTTACCAAAAATGAGCTCGCCTGATTATTTTTTTCTCGAAATTTTCGTAGATATATATATATATATATATATATATATATATATATATATATATATATATATATATATGTTGCTAAGGATCCGCAAGTATTGGCCGTAGAGCAATGATTCAGAGTTCATTTGATTCATCTTTTCAAGATCTAGAAACATACTAAGGTGTTTTACCATATAATTTACAGTTTTTGAGAAAAAAAACATTAAACACAAAAAATCGGTATTGTTTTGATTTGGGGAAAAACTTTACAAAAGTAGCCATAAAATAATAATCTTTACTAATTTTGTAATAACATACGGCAAAAATTTAGTTTTTAGCCTTGTGTACATAATCCACCTTGCAGAATAAAGAAAAATATGAGAAAACTTCGGATCCTTAGCGATTTTAAAATACCCCATAAAATGCCTATTTTTCGGGTTTTATTTTTTATAATATTTCGGTTTC
Source organism: Ceratothoa steindachneri (assembly GCA_963969495.1). Classification (NCBI taxonomy): domain Eukaryota; kingdom Metazoa; phylum Arthropoda; class Malacostraca; order Isopoda; family Cymothoidae; genus Ceratothoa; species Ceratothoa steindachneri. Next base: position 119,589,136 of record OZ018328.1, read on the forward strand.
TGTCGAGAAGTCAGAAAAATTCATGGGAACAGAACAATTTCGATTCGTATTTCAATTATCTATGAGTGAGTACATATTTCATCATTCTAGCTAGAATAATAAGAAAGTTAACATTTTTACCGAAACCATCCCCTTAAATGATTTTCATGTTAAACGCATTCAAAATATATAAAAAGTACTTATATTTTAACAGATTAAACAGCCAGAGCTGAGTGAGCTATTGGAATCGTCAGTAAGAAACTTAAAGCAAGAATGAGGTAATTAATGCACATGTAATTAACACCATTGACAGTTGGCAACTAAACTAAGAACTTACGAGCTTCTACTTACTACCCGTCACTTGCGCTGTTTCAAACGCGTACAATGGAATTGCCGTGGACTCCGGGCCAACTGGGAGGAGCTGCGGAGGCTCGTCTCATCCTGTTCCCCGTTAGCTATCTTTTTGCAGGAGACCATTCTATGTGCGTGCCCCCTGCCTGCCCTCCTGGGGTATAAGGGTCATGTGACCCCACCACCTCGGGATGGCCGGGCTGGGGGATGCGCGGTTTACACCCGGCATGATGTCTCCGTTCTTCCTTTCTTTAGATACTTCCTTCCAGGCAGTGGCTGTGCAGCTGCCCCTGGATAGGAGGTATACTATCATTTCTGCGTACATTCCACCGTCAGCTGACTTCGACGCGGGGGACTTCCGCCGTGTCGTGGCACGGTTGCCGAGGGCCTATCTCTTGCTTGGAGATCTGAACGGCAGGCATCCTCTCTGGCGAGATTACTCCATAAATCCCAGGGGACAAGTCCTTGCCGATCTGATCGAAGAGCTTGAGATGGGTGTCCTAAACGTGGATGAGTTTACGCATCACTGTCCGAGAACCGCTTCATTTTCTTGCCTTGACCTATCTTTGTGCTCTTCGGATGCACAGCCTGATTTTGATTGGGGGGGGGGGGTCGATGACCTCCATGGTAATGATCACTTACCCATTCAAATATCTTTTTCAGGGCAACTCCTCAGTCGAGGAGTTTAGGTAGGTAGATGAGGCCATTGAGTTCTTCTCCGGCAACCTCATCGCCGTGGGCCTTACTATTATTCCTAGGACGTCTGGCCGTTTTGCACGCCGACCACTCCCATGGTGGTCGGCCGAGTGTGAGACGGCCCTGAAACAGAAGCGTTATGCCTACATGCGCTATGAGCGCCGCCCGAACGATTTCACTGTCGCTGAATTTCATCGGGCTAGGGCTAGGTTCCGGTATATTTCGAAGCACGCCGCCGCTCTTCTTGGCGGGCATACGTGTCTTCACTTAACGGGAAGACCCCTTCAGCTGAGGTGTGGAAGCGAGTCAGAAGGATTCGGGGCAAGTTCTCGCAGGACCCCCCTCCCGTTTTCCAGGAGAATGGGATCGCAATCTTGGACCCCGCGTCCGTGGCGGAATCCTTAGCGACCGCTTTTTCCGCATTCTCTAGCCGTGATGCTGCTCCACCAGCATTCAATGCACATCGTGATGTCGCGGAAGGCCGCCGGCTGGATTTTACCTCCAGAGGCAGAGATCCCTTCAACGACAAGTTTACTGTGAGTGAGTTGCGCTCCGCTCTCGCTTCATACGCAGACACCGCCCATGGTCCGGACGATGTCCCGTACGCCATGCTTCGACACCTGGGTGAGCGAGGCATGGCCTTTCTGTTAGATTTGTTCAACAGGATCTTGGTGGAAGGTCTTCTCCCAGACTCCTGGCGAATCGCCACTGTGCTCGCCTTTCGCAAACCGGGGAGAGATCACTCTACTCCGACCGGTTTCCGCCCAATCTCTCTAACCTCTTGCGTGTGCAAGTTGATGGAGAAATTGGTAAATGTTAGATTAGCCTTTTTCCTGGACAGCGGAGGCCATCTGTCTTTCGCACAGTGCAGCTTCCACAAGTTCCACTCCACGTCGGATGCTCTGCTCCGACTGGAAAATGCCATCTGCGAGGCTTTCCTTCGTAAACTGCACTACGCCTCGGTCTTTTTCGATCTGGAGAATGCCTATGATACCACATGGCGATACGGTATCATGGAGACTCTCCACACGATGGGGACGAGGGGACGCCTCCCAATGTTTATATCTGAATTTTTGCGAGATCGTCGATTCCGCGTACGGGTGGGGGAAGCCCTCTCCGGCCCAAAGGAGCAGGAAGAGGGTGTCCCGCAGGGAAGCTTCCTCAGTGTCACACTCTTTGCCCTGAGCATCAACGGCATCACCTTGGTGCTGAGAGTTGCATTCGACCTTTTTGGAGCACACATCGTTTCACGCTGGAACCGTGCCGGTGTATACGGATGGCTCCAAGTCCCATGAGGGGGTTGGCTTCCACGCCGTATCCCCTCTGTTTGAATTCAGCGGGGCTCTAACAGGCGCTGCATTTGTCTTCACGGCCGAGCTGGTGGCAATACAACACTCGGTACGGGAGATTACGCGACGTGACTGGTTCGGAGACCGGACTGTGATCTATAGCGACTCACAAAGCGCCCTGAGTGTTCTCGGGGCATTGGAATCTCCGCATGTCCTGGTTCCCGATATCCGTGATGTCACAGTCTTGGCGAGCAGATGTTGAGATTATCTTCTGCTGGGTTCCTGGACATGTAGGAATTGCGGGTGATCTCCGTGCACGTCACCGGTACCGGGATGGGCGGCGTCGCTACCGCCTGTTCTTTGTACTCAGGACGAGTGCGTGCACATTGACTGGTGGAGTTGTTGACTTTTGGGGAGAGGCCGGCCTTCTCCCTTTCATTTAACCAGGTTTAATTGTCGTTTTTGTTATTGTTATTTCTTTTTATTGTTGTTTTCTGTTTAAATTTTTTAAAGTAGCCTAGAACTAGGCTGTTTGTTTACGGCGACTTATGCCTAAGTCGGCAGTCGCAGATAGCAAAAAAAACAAACAAAACAAAAAACAGTGCAACTCTCTGTTTCCTATTTTTCAGCCATTCATTTATCCAATTTAAAACTTTCCCACATATCCCATGCAGCTTTAATTTGTGAACTAGTCTTCTATGTGGAACCTTATCAAAAGCTTTGCTGAAATCTATGTAGATCACATCAACTTTCTCACCCCTATCTAATTCTTTAGTTACATAATCCATAAAATCCAGTAAATTAGTTAAACACAATCTACCTTTTCTAAAACCATGCTGAGCATCATTAATTAACCTGCTCCTCTCTAGATGATCAGAAATTCTCTTCTTAACCATCTTAATAATTTTACAGACTATAGAAGTTAAGCTTACCGGTCTAAAGTTATTTGGATCCTCTTTCCTATTTTTTCCAACCTTAATATCTATCCATAATGATTCACCTTCTCCTTGCTTTATAGAGTTATTTAGATTTGAAGAAATGCTATTTCTGATATAAATAATCAACCCACCACCAGTCCTATCTCTCCTTTGACTAATGTACATAGTATAACCTTCTAGTTCAAATTCACTGACATTATCATTAAATATATTTTCATTAAGCATGATTCAACTATACATATTATATCTTAATGAATGATATAACTAAATAATTCATCCATCTTATTTCTAAGACTACGAACATTTGTGTAAAGACAACTCAGCACCTGAGGGTCTATCTTCTCTGCATCTCCTTTCTCTCCTTCCCTGACCCTGTACTCTGGTATTTCCCTGACCACTATCACTAAAGTAATTTAACCCTAAAGCACTTCCATTAGCCTGCCTACCTTCTACAAATCTGTGTTTGCTTCCTTTCCCTGCCTCACTTTGAGCCATTAAATTTCCCTGACCACTATCAAAACCTAGTTTCCCGCCTCTAAAGACCTAATAACACTATCTAATTCCCACCACAAAACCTCAACCCCATCTCGGCTCAGATGGAGTCCATCCATCGCATACAAACCCTTATTCCCATAAAACCCACTCCAAACATCTACAAACACCAATCCTGACTCCTCGCACAAACCTTTCACATATTCATTAAGCCCCATTGCACGAGACAACCATTCCATCCCCACATCCATTCTCGGAAGCACACCCGAAACAACGCCTTTTACTCTACTTTCACACATCATTTCAATCAGCCTTTTATACCGCTGTCGTAACTCACAAGTACCCACCTTCTTTACATCGTTTACTCCGATATGTGTAATCATAACTGCTTCCCTTTCACACCCAGACACCAACCTATTATACCTCTCACACACATCATTTACACCAGCACCCGGCAGACAAACTCTCACTTCCTTCCATTTACTTTCACTCAACTTCCTATCTAAATACCTAATCTGAGAGTCACCCATCACAATCACCTCAGTCATTCTCCTATTCTCTCTAGGCCTAGTATTACCCTCCCTCCTGCTCTCACTCACTTGACCTCCTATTCTACTTCCAGGCACAGCCACACCAGACAAATCTCTTTTAAATTCTTCCTCTCTTAGGGCATCAAATCTGTTAGTTAGCCTAACAGGTTCCATGTCCCTCTCATTCACACATCTAACCTGTCCTAACGTATCTATTCTGTTCACTTACACCCACCACTCATCATCACTTACTTTACTTACTGCTTTCTCTCCAGTCCCTGTTCTAGGCTTAACTTCCTCCCTCCTGGTCCCAATCTGACTCTTCAAACGTACACTTGCATAGACGGAAAGGTAGCCGGCTGGATCGAGAACTGGCTAAGTGGCAGACGGCAACGGGTGGTGGTAAATGGACAGTCTTCTGAGTGGGTGCCCGTTACTAGCGGAGTGCCTCAAAGTTCTGTCGTGGGACCACTACTATTCATCATCTACGTCAACGACATGGACGGTGACATGGTTGCCAAGATTTCCAAATTTGCCAACGATACCAAGCTTGGTAAAACGTTGCAAAGGATGGAAATACTGCCCGCCTGCAGGAAGATCTTGGAAAGATTGGGGAGTGGTCGGACACGTGGCAAATGCATTTTAACGTGAACAAATGCAAAGTGATGCATATCGGCCACAGAAACCCCCAATCTCAGTATATCCTTAAGGGCACTGCTATTGAATCCACCGACACTGAGAAGGACTTGGGTGTAACTCTTACTAGCAACCTCAAATTCTCGAAACAGTGCATCGAGGCAGAGAAGAAAGCCGCAAAGGATGTTAGGTTACATAAAGCGCCAGTTTGGATACCGTAACAAGGAGATAGTACTTTGTCTGTACAACTCCCTCGTTCGGCCGCACCTGGAGTATGCCGTACAATTTTGGAGTCCTTCGTTTCGAAAGGACATCGCAAGGTTGGAACGCGTACAAGCTAGGGCAACCAAACTGATTCCCTCTATCCGACATAAAAGTTATGAGGATAGACTAAGAGAATTAGATCTGTTCTCGCTGGAAACCCGTAGACTGCGTGGTCAGCTCATCGAGGTTTTCAAAATACTTTGAGGGTTTGACAATGTTGACTACCGGGATATTTTCACACTGAGTGAGAACAGAACGTGCAATCACGGTTTCAAACTTGAACTGAAGCGTTACAACCGCAATCTCTGTGGAAATTTTTTCACCTACAGTATTTGCGGTAAGTGGAACGCACTTCCAGTGGAAGTTGTCAACAGTGAATCTGTTGACCAGTTCAAGTCAAGACTAGACAAAGTCTTAAAAAGTGGCCGTTTAGGGACGCAAAACAATTGAGCAACCATGTGCCTACTCGATTGCTAGCCCAAAGGTACCCTCTTTGAATGGACCGTAAGGTCTCCTAGGGTACTTTCTTTCCTTGTAACTCCTTGTAAGACTTGTTCAAAACTTGTGTTACTTCCAATCTGCGCGCACTGTGTACTTATTTTGCAGGAAAAACATGACACAGAAGAGAATGCTTTATAAACAGGACTTATTTTTTTTTTCATTAAGTCTTGAAAATAGCTATAAATTTAATTAATTTAATAATTTAAATGGTAAATTCTGCTATGACAAATTTCTGAGATGCCCCTCCTTCCCTTGATGCCCTAAGCACGTGTTTATTTTGCTTATAGGATTAATCCACCACTGACTATGTTTAATATAGTCTTAAAAGTGTCCCGCATCTCATAATTATTATTTCCACTGAATTCTTTATCCCACTTGATCTGATTTAGCAAGTTGCGTAATCTATCGTAATCGCCACTATAAAAATTTGGAGTTTTCATGGAGTTTGTTGATGTTCTCCCTTTCATTATTTCCAAGTTAAAACGAACTTTCTGATAATCACTATTTCTCAATGCTTCCCGAACAGTCAATTCCTGAACCAAGTAATTTTAAGGCTCGTTCTATAAAATAGGTAGGCCTCTGGCACCAAATTGCAGGATTTAATTCGCCGAGTGAAGAACTCCGTAAATGGACGCTCGGGGGATTGATCAAATCCTAAAAGATGCTATGTGTATAAATTAAGGAAATAATATGCCAGGTCTAATAAATAAAGAACCAAAAAGAATTAGGAAATGAAAATATATATGTATATGTTAAACTGTACAAATAGATCTGAGGCAAACGGTCGTTAAAGTCGCGCGGAAAAGCACGAAGATACAAAGATATCAAAAGTGACCACCTGGACAAATACGAGGATCGCACACAAACAAACATACGCGTGTTGGGAAAATGTATCAGCAGCTAAATAAATATAGGCTCTGACAAGAGAAATTTCACAGAGATCTGCAACAAGCGATTCCCTATAATAAACTTAAGAAGTCTATGGGAAATATGTAGGCACAACTGGTACACAGTGCTGTCGGAAACTCCGCCCAAGGGGTGTAAATAACAAACAAACTAGATCACCTGATCCGCCCCATGGACAAGTCAAGGTCACGCCCCTTGGAGAAGGTGCTTCCAAGTACTTACGAGCTTTATTCAGTTCATTCTCAAGGATAACTACAAGAGAAAATATTATAATAAGGGTATATATAAGCTAGTAAAAGATAAAGGACCGCCTCTCTAAGACAAGAAATCACCAATGAGGAAGTAGGAGAGGGACGGGTAAATTCACATTAAGATTTAGCTATAACAGGTAGCAAGGACAAACAGAGAGGCAGAAAGAGTCAAGAACAGGGCCAAAAGTGTTAAAACGATTAACGGATAAAGCGATAGTCTAAAGAGGGAGATTAGGAGAGACACGGGAATTAATCAGATACGTAGGGGAGAGGGGCAAGAAGAGAGGAAGAGATATAAAATAATGCTAAAACAAAATCGATGCGATAACTAAATTGACAAATCGGGTGCCCATAAAAAATGAAAATTACAAAAGAATTAGGAACATAAGTCAAAACTATTTTTTTAAGAATGAGTTTCTTCATAACATCATAAATTTTAAAAAGGCAAAAGGGGAAATGTTAAAGTTATTAAATTGGCTTAGACATGAACAAGAGTTCTTTTAATTGAGTAATTTGAGCAAAAGATAAATTCTGCTGAATTAAAATTAATTAAGTGGTGATTTTCGGACACCTTGACCACAAAGAACTCGAGACCTTTCCGCTTGCTCCCTTTTAGTAGGCCATTTTAAGAATATAGTTATATTTTCTTTGCTGCGTCCTTTCCAAGTCCTTTACTTACCCCGATTACCAAGCCACCTTCGGTAAGCCGAGCCTAACGCATAACCCTCGTGAGAAATTATAAGGAGTCAGAACCAATTCGACAGAGGCTTAAAGTAAGCCCACTGCCTAAAGTCCTCTTCACCCGTCGAGCGCAATAGCAAGGAGGACTCTTCAATACACGCCCTTATAATTACCGACTACGATTCCACCAACCGGTAACATATACCACCCACATAAACCGGTAACCTTATTGGGTAACTTCAACGGTAACATCAACTGGTAATCTCAATGGGTAACAGCCTCCCCCTCTATAAACTGGTGACCCTCTTCGGCCGAACAGTGAAGGTGACGAGAAAATGGACGCATCAGACCATCAACAGGTAGGACAATAATAATAATAATAATAATAAGTCTTTTGTAATGCGCTCTTCAAGGCCTGGGGCCTTCCCAGAGCGCACGTTGTGCTGAGATGAGAATGGAAATTCAATGGAAATTTAAGAGGGGGGGAGAAGGCAATACTGAAAAGATGGGTTTTCAGGACAGGGAGAGACAGGATTCGTGAACGCCATCACCATCAAGCCACCCGTTTTTAACGAGGCTGCAGTTGCAGGCTGGTTCAAGATTGTGGAAACCCAGTTTCACATTTCGAGAGTAAGTAAGGAGGATACTAACTTCTCTCCTGTTTTGGCTGCATTACCCCTCGAGACCGTCGACCATCTTCCGGTTGCAATCCTGTCTACTCATAATTACCACCTCTTATTACATAACCTTTTCTATCCGCAGAATACAAGTATGACTTAAAAAAAGAAATATAAACATAAGCGGGTCTGAAATTTAGGGGGGCTTCAGCCCCCTAGCCCCCTCCCCCTGCTGGACCCGCCCCTGGTTATGATTGGCTGTACATTGTCTGTGTTGTTTTATATAGTTAATGCCGGGTATGGGGCCTGTTTGAATGCCGGGCATGGGGCCTGTTTGAACATTTCTGTTTCGGAAAATAATGATTGTTATTGTTAGGGGTAAAATAAAGGATTCATCGATTAAAGCAGAGGTAAAGTACGAAATGGTTTCATTATATCGAGGATTTTTATCTTTGGTCTGATAACCTCTTTCGGTTGTGCTGGGAGAACTATGTTGCGATGAGGAACACGGCAAATAATGTCTATAAAGAGGCTGAAGCTCAACATAATGCCCATCTGAAGAATATCCTCACAGGTGCGGCTCAGCCGCATATTTGGGGGTCAGCACTTAAATAGGCTTTGTTTGCTCTTGAGCCTCCTATTCCTCCCTTAATGAAGAACGGTGGTAGTGTTGCATATCATCCTCTTGATAAAGTCAGCATTCTTGCTGACGGTTTTAATTCCAAGCAAACTAGGGAAAAGATTCAGCTACCTTTAGGCTGTCACCTAATTTTAATTCATTTGTCTTCAGATCCTCTGAAATAAAATTTCTTTTATCTACCTTGGACGAGTATGGGGGAATTGATCCTATCGGTCTGTTTCCATTGAGTGTAAAAAGATTTAGCAGTCAGCTAACTCCCAAACTGGCTGTTATATTTCGTATTTTAGTTCGTCGGAGGTGATTTCCTGAATGCTGGCGTTCAGGCAACATTACCCCAATTCCCAAAGGAATTGGGGGCCCATTTCCATCACACCGATTTTATCTAAGACTTTTGAACGTCTGCTGTCCAAACGTCTTACTGTATATTTGAGACAGTTTCTTCCAGTGACTCAGTTTGGCTTTAGAAAGGGGCTAGGCACTGATGATGCACTATTATTGCTGGTACATGAAATGCAGTCTGCTTTAGACAATAATTGTGAGTCTAGGATTGTCTCTCTTGACTTTAGTGCCGCCTTTGACACTGTCAACCATAATGGTTTGATTTTTAAATTAAAGTCTGTTGGCATTGGTGTTGTCGATGGGTGTTTTAGTACTTATTCTAGAGTATATTCTGGAGTTCCTCAGGGTAGCGTTCTTGGGCCTTTGCTTTTTATATTTTATACTAGTGACATGTGGTTTCATATCACTAATAAGATTCTAGCATATGCTGATGACACCTCTCTCTCTTTGCTCAAGTTCCATCTTCTGCAATGAGTCAGTGTTGCAGACAGCCTCACTGAGGATTTGAATAGAAATTCATTCCTGGTGTCTTCAGTGAGATATGAAATTGAACCCTAATAAGTCTAAGGAAATGATTGTGAGTCGTTCTAAATCTCTCTTACCTGAACATCCCAATTTGTCAATAAATGGAGCTTTGATTAACAAGGCTGACCAGCTCAAGCTCTTGGGTGTAACTCTAGATTCGAAACTCATTTTTGATACGCATCTAAGATACATGTTCGGGATATTTCGCAAAAATTGGGCATTCTTCGTAAATCTAAGAAGATTTATGAGGATAATATTGTTCTCAAGTTTCTTTTCTTGTATTCTACCTCATTTTGAATATTGCTCTGCTGTATGGAGTTCTGCTGTAGACTCTCATCTGAGATTGCTTGATCGTGCATTTAATTGTAAAATCTTTACTATCAGATTTGGATTTATCCATTGGGCATCGTAGAGATTTTGGAACTATTTGTATTTGTAGTGAATGATGTGAATCATCCTCTGCATAAATATTTGCTGAGATTTTATCAACCAGCCAGAGTTACTAGGTATTCTGTGACTGTAAATTCCATGACATTCGAAATTGGTCGTCATTCTACATCTCAGTTTTCTAGGTTCTTTTTCCTGAGCATATGTAGATTGTGGAATACCTTGCCCACAAATTTGTGACTGCACCTACGCTTGTTAAGTTTAAAAGATTGGCTAATGTTTTTTTGTTGCGTTACCGTGGGACTGTTTAATTCTTTTTCCTTTCTTTTTTGCTGTGCTTTGATCTGCACTGACACTTCTTGGTGGTATAATTTCCAAAATTTTCAGTGTGGCTCTTTTCTTTGCATGATCTATATAATAATAATAATAATAATAATAGCGTTTGTGATGAGTCTATGGATGCTCTTGAGGAAGTGTATAAGTTGACTTCCAATAATGGGAGGGGAAGGGGGGCTCTAAGATCTACAAAAACGATCGCAAAGCCTTTAACTAATTTTCCATCTCCTAGTTTTTCAATTACCACACCGGTTGAGAGGATTGGAGACGGTGAAACATTTAAAATCAAGAATAAAATAAGAACAGTTATCTTAATAAGGTTTATGCCTTCGGAGAACATATTTGGGGGAAATTTTACGTCTTAGCGGGTAATGATGGTTTGTATGTGGGGTCGGATTTTCGGTCGTAATTGGGGATGGAGGTAATGAGGGAGGCAGGTATCGAACTTTGAGGAGGTTCCGGCTTTCATAGATCTATTTCACTTGGTGTTAGATCAACTGTTTCGAGAGGTTCTTCCTGTAAAGTTGAAGGTGATCTTACTATTTCCGGAGTGAGTTGATGGAATGGGGATGTATGGTTACCGATTGATTTGAGGTGCCAGAATTTTTACGGATCGGTTGGGTCAACTGGTAGGTTTGCTTCTGATGAGGCGGGTTCCATCATGGGTTGTTTTGTTTTTTTACTGAATTTGAAACTCTTTGGGGATATGTAGATCGAGCATTGGGACATTCCCTTTTGGAAATGCACGCTTCTGCGGCTGTTATAGGAATGGTCTCCATGTGTTAGTTTTGTGCATTTTAGGTCTCTTAGATCGAGGATTTCAAACCTGTTTCTTCCGACGTCTTTCATTATTCTATAGGGTCCATTCCATTTTGGGGTATAGTTTCGTTTTAGTGTTTGGGGGTAAGATGCTTTTAATATAGCATCGCATCCCGACGAAGATGGCACGTGGGGGTGGGGGATACTTTGATGTTGTTGCTGCTCCATTTGGGTATTCTGTTGCTTTAGTTCCCCTGAGCAAGATCAACAAAATTTAAAGCACGTTCTGTTAATTCATTTGCGAAGTCTGTGTTGAGGATCGTGCACCGTAGTCAGGGTTCAAACCGACCTATTAGTCAATTAGATCTTAGGGGAAGCGTTTGTCATCTAATATATATTTTCGATAGTCTGTTTGTATATATATATATATATATATATATATATATATATATATATATATATATATATATATATATATATATATATATATATATATATATTATATATATGACCGCTATAGAAGGCCACTTAAAGCGATCTTGAAGGCTAACAAAGGTCACCATTGGGGGTAACTTGACCAAGTGGCGCCACCTGGTTGTTAGGTTAGGTTCGAATTTTTACCCTCTCTAGTTTTTTTTAACAAGTAATCGCGGCTATGAGTTGCAATTAAAACATCAACATTAACGGTAGGCTAATTAAGGTTTGCCAGACCAATTATGCGACTGCAATGTTTAGAAAACACGATAATCGAAAACACGAGACTCAAATAATTTATATATTTAGTTAAAACTCGCGCCCATCTGCTTGAGGCACGCTTTAAAGTCTGTGGCTGTCACCCGCGTGCTCACGTTAGCCTGACGCCCTTCCACCCGCTTGCTCGCCCTGCCGTACTATATAAGCTACTATATAGTTTAGTTTTTCATGATACACTCCTCCATTACTCAAAATTAAAATAGACCTTACTTTCTTATACCTACCAACTTTTAATTGCGTAATTTAACTCAAGCAGATAATTTAATTTGTTCAAGGTAGTTTTTTATGCCCAGACAACGCTAGGTATCTTTGCTAGTCGTGAAATAATGCAAATGGGGGGTATTTCTTATTGCTATATGATAAGAGCCGTTGATCGCAATCTGGTGGAGGGCTAGACATTCATCTCAATGGATTGAGATGTCTACCATTGACCGGAGAAGGCTAAAAATATTTCGACTTTGTCAACCACTAACCAATTTGAGGCGGGGTGGTAGGGGATTATGTGCACCCTATTATGTTGCACAACCTATAGATTTATTCTAATAGTTTTGAAATACATTTAGTTGCGTTCTCGGAGATCCGTATGGCGGATGTGCTGTGAATTTGATGATGGTCAGGAATGGGTACCAATTCATTGTAGCGAGCAAAGGGGTCAGTAAATACTAATATATATTTATTTTTACTTGGTGTCTTCATAAGCGGTCCTAAAATATCCATGCTGGTCCTTTCCAGGGCTGTTGGGGAAGGGGAAACTTGTGCATATACGCGTTTTGGGGAGGACTTTCTTTATGTTGAAGACGTGTAGGGCATTCCTGGATGTATTGTTGAGTCCTGGTAACCATATTTGTGAAATGGTACCTTTCCTGCAGGTGCTTTACTGTTCTTTACGCGGTCATGTGGCTGAAGAGGGGAGTGTTATGGCTTTAAGCGATGCCCATCTCAACTAAATCGTCTGGGACTTGATTAACAGTCGCCCAGTCACAACTTTATAGCAGACTAATTTGTCATGTAGTAGGTATTCCTTGGTTAGTGGTAAGTTGGGTGTTGGCATTAATTGGGCGAAAATGTACTAAATCTACCTTCTAGTAATTTGTTTTTAAGCAAATACACAAAGGTTTGATGATCATTTCTCACGATAATATCATACCCGTATATTATGATTCTGAACCTTTTTTAAAGACAGAACTATAGCTAGCGCTTCCACTTCCATTGTGCTGTATTCTTTTTGTGGTCCATTCAATAGTTTACTAGCGTATGCAATTGGCACTTTTTTTCCATTTTTTTAAGTGCAGCAAAACGGCACCCATGCCGAAAGATTTTGCGTCAGTGACTAGAATGAAGGATTGCTTATAGTCAGTGTACAGCAAAATTAGTTCATGGATAAAATGTTCTATAAGATATTTAAATGCTTGCTTGTTGTTGGAATCCCATGTGAAGGTGGGATGTTTTCAAATAAGTCGGTGAGGGGTTTGGCGATCTTTGAAAAAATGGGGATGGGGTTTGGGCTTCTTTGACCGATTTTGGTGGGGGATACTTTTGGAATCCGTCTGTCTTCGTTGGGTCGGGTATGCAAGAGAATCTTGGAGAAAATTTCCCTTTGCTTGTTTTACTTGTAAGCTTGCCTTTCGCAATCTATCAAGTACATTTTTGATCCTGGTAAAGTGAGTTGATAGATCCTTATTAAAAATTATGATGTCGTTAAGATAGGATAGGAGATCTACACTCATTAGGTTAGAAAGGACTAGGTTCATTAGCCTAGAGAAATTAACAGGTCCGTTTCATATACCAATATGTAGAATGTTGAAATGGTAGTGACCGAAATTCGTAGTAAAAGATATATAAGGTCTGCCTCTGGAATGATCTCGTTTTGCCAATGGCCAAATCTCATGAGGTGAAATACTTCGAGTCTCCTAAATTCTGATTCGTTTCGGTCATATTCGGTATAGTAAACCAGTCCAGAAAAGTGACACTGGTTAAGCGTCTGAAATCATTGAATAGCCTTAATGGTCCATAATTCTTTGCTGTAACATGTCTTGGACTTGCTCTTTTACAATTTCCAACTGTGAATGGGGGAGCCTATAAGGATGTGTATATAATATAAGCGTTGTTCCTGGTTTCCATTTAATTTCAAGACACTAGTTTAGTTTGCCATAACCTATCTACGGATAAAGCAATAACATCTCGATTTGATATTAAGAGATCGAGTAACCCATCCTGCGTGCTCGTCTCTGATAACGCAAGTGAAGATTTGAAGTTATCCATTAGGAAGGATTAGTATTTTTCCCACAATTCGCTTTTATCCACGTCGCCTTGCTCGTCTGAGGTTTGTATCAGTCGTATTGGGGTTTCATTTTCTTCCTCTGTGATTTTTTATTGGGTAGCTTCTGACCCTTAACTAATTAACTAACTTAACTACACGTGAGCCACTGTTCATCACCTCAGCAAGAATTGAACCATCCTCGGTATGACCCATAGTTTCCTCAGGTTCAGTGGCAGGCATGGATCCAGGTGGGGAGGAGGCTTTAACCCCTCCCCCCTAATTGTCTTTTCATTAGCCCATTTTGAAGCAAGAAGCGACTTCATTAAAGTCCTCCACAAGTACATGATTCAGTCATTGTGTTCATCGAATTCCTTCCAGTTGTTGACATCTTCCTTAAAGATGAGAGCAGCTCGGACGAAAAGGCGGGACTCTTACCGATCTCAATCCGAGCACCACGTTTTCTGCTTGGCCCCGTCCTCGCTGAGTCAGTTCTAGCTCACACCGTGGAGCCGAGCCGAGTCCTGCAGTCTCTTATTGTCGATCTCGTCTCAGCATACCCTACGATCGGTGAAGTTGAGACGTATCTCAACAAGACCCGCTAAAGTGCAATGACCAGCTTTCACGACGTCTTCAAGTCAAGAAGGTAGAGGAGCTCCTACAAGAGATGTGCTCGTCATATGACACCATTTCTATGCCTCGACTTTGTAGGCCGCAAATGCAGCGAGCGAACGTACTCTGCTAGGCAGCCTAGGAATATTACCGCTTATCTGTCTAATTCTCATTCATTGACCAGGTGTTACTGATCTGCAGATCCGGTTCGGAGACGACACTATTCCGGTCGTCTACAAAATCAAACATCTCCTCAGCGGCGTCCATGGAGATGTTGCTGCTTTTCTGGATGTGGCAAAAGTCTACGAGGTTAAAATTTAGGTCTTCATCCTCATCAAGGCGGAAAGAGAGCAATGATTTTCGTCAACAATCAAGTTTGACTCCGTTTGAGATGTTCTTGCTCATGCCCAGACCCCAATGTATCCAAACCTAGCCAGGCTCCTCTAAGTTCTGATCACTATCCTAATCTCAAACGCGGAAGGCGAACGTTCATTTTCGGGCTTGAAACGACTAAAAACGTACTTAAGGAATAGCATGGGTCAAGAACGCCTCAAGGGCCTGCCACTGATCGATGTTCACAACGAAATTGATGTGGTGGTCTAGATGGAAACACCCTTGCGTTCTTCAGTGTTCGGCTGCAACGTTCGCATTTTTTTTTGTTTCATCCTTCATGCGTCCGTTCTCATGACATACAGAACAGTATGGGGTTGGGTTGGGGGGTTATCCACATTCAGCGCTATAGTGTCATTTGGCCTTACAAATATGACACCTAGTCCTTCCTCTTCATTGTATCATCTCTACCCTGATATTGTTTACATGTTTATCATGCCTAGTTAGATTAATTATCTATCCGCTTATCATTTCTATTGTTCGCAGATCTGGGTTCGTATCTGGTTTGGGTTTGTTTAGCTGGTTTATGAGCTTGTGCATGTATATATCGAGCACTTGGAGCTAGGTAGATTGGGCTGTTTGGTTCCTGTAGCCGTTGGTCAAAGGCCTCTAGTTTAGCCTATCTTATTTTGCTTTAGGCAATGTTAGCATCCTCATCTAACTTAATCTTATTCTGGAATTTCTTTGGGGCAGCAGGTGAAATGTTTGCGTAACTTGCAGTTGCAGCTAATAAATTCCATAGCTCATGCTTATAACTACAACAGAAGTTTAATGAGGTTTCTACGGCTTTAAGGGCTTCCCCGACTGTTTTATGTACCCTGCGTGTAAAAGTGTTTATATACTATTTCCTACCTTTGTTCCACTTTAGAGCGAATACCACAGCTAATCCAGTCAAGGGCTGTTCTTCATTAATTTATTTGTAATGATGGCGGAGCGCCTCTTTGAAAGCTTGCCATGTTGTGGCATTTTTTAAACTAGGTTGGTATTTAACTGCCAAATGGGCATTTTCCCCTCTGATTCGTGTGCAAACCGTTTTTCATCTTCCATTTTGTCTTGGTCAGTTGGAACTAATGTGGGTTCGGGGCGGAAGTATTCTTCTAGCTCATTAAACCATGTGTTTAAGTGAGGTTCTACCCATACACCATTAACTAGTTCCTTTAATTTACAAACTGGATTTGGTAATGATAGAAGACGTGTTATGTTCAAACTGTGTTGGTATCTTACAAAAGCTTTTGATACAATAAATCGGGACCTACTGTATCAGATTTGGATGTACACCCATATTTAGAGAAATTGTTCGTCAACTCCACGAAGGTACGCAGGCAAGAGTGATCTTGGGTTGCGATTTTTCGAGTACTTCCCAGTTCAAGTTAGAGTAAAGCAGAGATGTGTGATGGCCCCTGTTCCTTTTAATATCTACCTCGTGGCAGTCGCACATAATTTTACCAATCATGAACCACATGGAAATGGCATTACTATTAAATACAGGATGGGCGGGTGACTATTCAACATAAGAAAATTCAGTGCAAGGACAAAAACTACGCTAGCCTCAATCCAAGAACTCCAGTACGTAGACGACGCATCGGCAGTTGCTCACCACCCTTAATGAGGTTTACCAGCGAGCTGGACTAAGAGTCAATGTAAGAAAAACAGAGGTCATGCTACATCCCGCATAGCAAGAACATAAGCCGCCAGAGCCTATCAGCGGAGCAAGACTCGATGAAGCTGAGCACTTTACTTATATTGGCAGCATTATTCTAAGAACGGCACACTTGACAGGGAGATTGTAAACCGGATTCATCCTCTTCAGCAGCTTTTGGGCGATTACAATACACGGTTTTCTTAAACCACAACTTAGAGTTCTCTACAAAGGTAGCCGTGTACCAAGCTGTTTGCGTCTCAACGTTTCTGTACGGGGCTGAGTCCTGGACACCTTACAGAAGACATATAAGAATGTTGGAAGCTTTTCATATCAGTAGCTTCCAAAGAATCCTCCGAATAACTTAGAGAGATAAGATACAACACAATGAAATATTGCGTAGAACCAACTGTGATAGTATAGAAGCGCTTGTCTTTAGATGTACACTCAGGTAGGTGGAACAGGTGATAAGGATGCCAGACGAACGACTGACTAAACAAGACCTTTACAGTGAACTCAAGGAAGGTGCCAGTCGTGCCGGCGGACAACCCCTTCCCCCCCGGTATAAATAGCATATTAAAAGAATGTTAAAAGCCTGCACATAAACTCAACCCACCTTGAAGAATTAGTAGAGGACAGATCAACTTGGCGGCGTACTACCACGGAGGGAGTACAACTCCTGGGAGCAGAAAGACGAAGGAGAAGGGACCAGGCCTGAGTTGCAACACACCAGCGGCACCTAATCATTCCAGATGCAGACCATAACTGCTACGAATGTTGAAGGGGCTTCTTGAAAAGATAAGGTCTTGGGAGAGGTCGTTGTTGTGCCAACCGACATCTATAAGTAACAGTGTTTGCTGAGTTGGGTGGAAGTGTGGGACAGGAGAGATGGGAGAGGTCATCGTCGTGCCGACCGCCACCTATAAGAAACAGTGTTTGCTGAGTTGGGTGGAAGTGTGGGACAGAAGAAAAGAGAGAGGTCGTCGTCGTTCCTACCGACACCTATAAGCAACAGTGTTTGCTGATTTGGGTGGAAGTGTGGGATTTGGTGGGTTTGTAGGAGTTTGGTTCATCCTCTCAAAAAAGGAGTTTGTATCTCTGGTGTCAAAGGAAGGGAGAGTTAGGGGGAAATGTGGTACTATGGTATTGTCACTGTTACTATGATCACTGAGAGTAGCCAAGGGGAAAACTCAAAGATAAAAAAAATACTACTATTAATAATAATGAGATAAAGTAGTGCTGAGAGGGTGCGAGGGGAAAGCGCACCAACTCCTTCCCAGGCCACAACACCTAGTTCATGTCAACCAAATATCGGCTTTCATGATTTGCATTCCCCTTCCACAGGTCCCAAGTGTAATGGGCGAGATAAAAACAAAAGCTCTAAACTGGAAATGGGTAGGAGTAACGTGACATTCACGTGCCCTGGACCATGAACAGTGGAATCTTGTTGGGGGGCGGAAAGGTGTCTTTGCCCAGTAGTCGAGGGGGTGGGGTGAGTTAAGCCCAAGCTTCCCTCCACCCACGTCCGAAGTAGATCGAATGAATGTTTTTCAGCGGAACAGAACGCCCTTGTGGCGGGGTCAAAGTCCTGTCCTGGGGGAGAGGGGGGGGGGAGGGTCATTGGGGCAAACAAGAGGGAGATAGGTTTGTCGCCCTTCTCTTCCTCCTCCGTGCATTCCATTTATGTACACACAAATATGCACAGGACTCTTTCATAACACATTGTGTGTGTCAAGACAAGCCGTGGCTGATTACGAAATCTGCTCCTCCTCTCATAGTCAATGAGGGGGAGGGGGGGGGCAAGAGGCAAGCTGCGGGGAGGGGGGGGGGCAAGAGGCAAGCTGCGGGGAGGGGGACGCTGGAATAGGGGGAGGAATAGAGTCGGGCAGAAGGCGGAGTGAGTCAGGACGAAGGGGGGAGGGGGTGAGTCATTGGATTGGCGCTGCTTCCAGAATCCAGAATTCGCGATCGCATGACGTCATACTTCAGTCAGACGCGAGCTCTATTCTGTGTTGGTTGTGCTCTTGGTCGCTGCAGCGTTAATAGCCTTTGCGGATCGAGAAATATCGTATTTCAAGCGAGCACCACTGCCTTGCTTAAGTGCCGCCGTTGTGACTGGAAGAAATAACTGTTTTGCACCCCTGGGGGTGGATGCCAGAATCCCCGAGGGAGCGATTGGGGTGGTATAATTACCCCCGCCCGTGACGTAATACCCAGCGTGGGCGCGGGCGGGCCCCGACGCATGCCAGCATCGGTGAGTACCAGTGGGAGAGGGGCCAACGGTGCCTCATTCCTTCGGCACTGGAGGGACCGCTGTGCCAAGGTCGCGTTGTCATAGCAACATACCATCTTTCCCGGAAGCTCTAGGACTAGGCTTTTCCTTCTCACTCACGTCTTACCCTCACCTCCACACTCCGTGGGGTCAGCACCCCTAATTCAGGTGCTCTCCTCACAGCTGCGGCACTATCTGCCCTTGGCACTCATAAGGCACGTAGACGCCCCTTAGCATTCTTAGCTTTCCTTCCCTTTATTTCCCCCTCCATTTCGTTTCGTTCTGCTTCTACTTCTTTTATTTCCTCTACGTCTTTTCCTTCTGCTTCTCCTTTTCCTCGTTCCTCTTCTTATTCTTCCTCTTTAACTCTTCTTTTTCCTACTCCATCTTATTCTCCTTTTTCTTCCTCTACTTCCTTGCTCTTCTTTTTCTTCCTTCTCTTCTCTTTTTCTTCCTTCTTCTTCTCTTTTTCCTTCTTCTTCTCTTTTCCCTTCCTCTTCTACTTCTTCCCTTTCCAACTTCATCATATTTTCCTTGTTTTTTCTTCTTCTAATTCATTTATTCATCTTCTTACTTTTATTTCTAATTCCTCTTCTTTATCTTCCTCTTCTTCTACTTTTTTAATTCTTCTTTTCATGTAGCCAATTCACTCGAGTTAGCGGCACGTAATTCGGACCCCATTTTAAGCGTAATCCGGTTGCGGTGTTGTGATGCAGTTTGTTGTACTTTTCCACCTTCTCTTTTTTCTACTCAGATTTAAGTGTATCCTCGAGGCTCGGCCGACCTCACACTCTAGTTCAGCTTCTTCATCTTCCCACTTAAAATTCACCTCCGACAGACACGAAGCGAAGAAGCAGAGACGCATTTTACACAAGGCGTGGCGTGGCGACTTGAAACAATACGTAGTTTGTGCCAGACAAATACATATGAATGTTAAGATGCGTGAATGCGAGGTTTTACCCTTTACAAGTACAGGTCATCTAATGAACGGACAAGGTTCGAGGGAGCTTAACTTAACAATAGATCTATCAGTCATATTTCAAAAGACTTACAAATATCGAAAAAGTGTGTTGAAAGTGGAGAGAAAGAAAATTTGACCCAGAGATACATACATTGACAGCAATTTTGCTAGAAACGTGATGGTGAGATAGATAAAAAATAGATGCTGAGATATATGTTCCAGAACCTCATTTTTAGGTCGGAGGATATGATTCTGCCTCTATATAACTCCCTCCCTCGCCTGTCCTTATCTCGAATACGCACTCTACTTTTGCTTTCCATTCCTGAATATGGACGTAGCTCTGTTAGTACGGGTGTGTCCACACATTTTATTATTGTTTATATCTCTCTCGTCTTTTGTCTTGTTATCCATTCATTTATTGCATGGTCCATGCGGGTTATGGCTAAATTGCTGGCAACATATCTCAGCATAAAAATTTCGACAAGATATCCTATCTTTAAATTTCTGGCAACACATTCCAGCATTAAATTACTGATCACATATCTCAGCATCAAATTACTAGCAATATATCACAGCATTTAATTCCTTGCAACATATCCCTAAATAAAATTTCTGACAATATATCCCAGCAGCAAATTTCTATCAACATATTCGAGCATAAAATTTATGGCATAATATCTCAATATTAAATTGTGAGCAACATATCCCAACATAAAATTAATGGCAAAATCTCTCGGATTCATATTGCTAGCAAAATATCTCAGCATTAAATTTCTGGCAACATATGCCAGCATAAAATTTCTTGCACCATATCCCAGGATCACATAGCTAACAAAATATCTCAGCATAAATCTTCTGGCAACATAGGGCATTATAAAAATTGCTAGCATCATATCCCACCATTATATTTCTGGCAAAATATCCCAACATCAAGTTGCTAGCAACATATCCCAGCATTAAATTGTTGGCAACATATCCCATCATCAAATTGCGAGAAATAATTTTAACGATGCCACGTGGCCACTTGCTACAAGGGCAAAAGGGGCCCTAACCACATTACAGCCTAATACTAGGCTAGATTAAAAGAAACAATAAAGCAAAACCAAATGACAATAATACAAAAACAAAAAAACACAAATTCAAACAAACAACAAAATTACAATGAGCAAAGAAGAAAGAAGAAGAAGGAATCACGCCCCGGCGTCGGGGGGAGGCCGGCCTCCTGCCGGCGACTGACAAAAAAGAGAGTAAAATAGAATGGAGGATGCCAGCCGTGGCGAGCGGTGTATTACAACCAGCTCGGCCGTGAAGACAGAAGGTGCACTTTGTAGAGCCCCGCTGACTTCAAACAAATGGGATATGGCGTGGAAACTGAGCCCCCATCCTGGGACTTGTAGTCATCTAACATAGACTCGAAAGAATCTAACGTGACGCGAAGTGTGCACCCCCTCCCCTCTGAAGGCCCAAAGCAATACTCCCAGCGCTGTGGAAGCTTTGGGAGCAAAGGCGTGGAGATAAATAGTCAAAGGTGGTACTCTCCAGGGCGGCGTCCCGGGGAGAACCAGAGGCGATACCGGCCCGAAAACTACACACCAGGCTCTCGAAGGAGTTTCCTAGCACTAAACCCAAAGGGCTTAGGGTATGACTGGCGTCTCTCGGTAGCATAGGCACCGTCGAGATCGGCTGAGCATGCCGTGAGTGCCGTTGGCGAGAGAGGGCAGCGCGGGCTCGCGCATACAGGCGCATAATTCACTGTACGCTGCGCAAAGAGGCTTTCAATGGGCGACGTGTGGAAGGTACCGGTCACCAGGCGGAGACTGGTGTGATGGATTTAGTCCGCCTTTTGAAAAAAAAAC
The DNA here is from genome assembly GCA_963969495.1 of Ceratothoa steindachneri. NCBI lineage: Eukaryota > Metazoa > Arthropoda > Malacostraca > Isopoda > Cymothoidae > Ceratothoa > Ceratothoa steindachneri. Next base: position 119,610,993 of record OZ018328.1, read on the forward strand.
TCTTGGGTGTGGATGCATAAATCTCCGTAGTTAAGCTTCGAACAAACAAAGGATAAATAGAAAAGTAAGGCAGTAGCACTATTACCATCCCATGTGCTGAACGTCACATAATGAAGAATGTCCATGGCGTGGGTACAAGAGACCCTAAGTCTGCGAATATGAGCCTTGAAGGAGAGTCGTCGGTCGAAAACAAGACAAAGTAAACGGTGCGAATCCACCACTTCCTGGCGAACCACCTTTAGGAAAAACTCCGAGTCAGGGTGGGGCCGAAAATGACGGCAGAGGTGCACCACCTTAATCTTGGCCAAGGGAAACCGAAGCCTGTTTACTTTGTCATAGCGAGAGATGCGGTTTAATTCCTGCTGGAGTCGATGCTTCAGAGTTGACATCTGGGCCGCAACAAAAGAGATCGAAAGGTCGTCTACGTAGAATGTAGAAAGAACATCTTCTGGCAGCACCGATGTGATAATGTTGATGGTCAGAGCAAATAGTGTGATAATGAGTACACTTCCCCGTGTGACACCCTCTTCCTGCTAATTTGGGCCAGAGAGGATTTTCCCCACCCCTGCGCAAAATCGACGATCTCGTAAAAACCTCGAGATAAAGATTGGGAGGCCTCACAGACAGCATTTTACAGTCGCGGAAGAGCATCCAACCTAGAGTGGAACTTTCAGAAGTCGCACTCTGCGGAAGAGAAGTGGCTTCCGCTGACCGGGAAAAAGCGTAATCTAATATTTAACAATTTTTCCAACAACATACACCTGCTGGAGGTTAGAGAGATTGGGCCGAAACCGGCCGGGGTAGAATGATCTTTCCTCGGTTTGCGAAAAAGCAAGCACAGTATCGATTCGCCAGCAGTCTTGGAGGATACCCTCTGTCCAGATTCTGTTTTACAAATCTAACAGAAAGGCCATGGGTGGTGTCAGCGCACGAAGCGATAGCGGAACGTAACTCACTCAATGTAAACATTCGTTGAAGGGCTTTTCATATCTTGCTGTAAAGTCCAGCTGGCGACCTTCAGCGATATCACGACTTGATTTGAATGCTAACGGAAGCGGTTGGCGTGCAAAACGGCCAGACTTTCTCGAAATAGTAGCTAGGTCCACATAGATGAGGTTACAGGATGAGAACTCAACGGTATCACCCACCCACCTTTACACCTAGACTTAGTGAAATCAGCCATTTCCTCAAATACGCACCACCACGCCCGCACCAAGAATCGCCGGGGGGCTCTCGGGCGGAAGCTGCCCAGAAAATGATATTTGAATGTGAAACTGATCAATACCATGGAAGTTATCGACTACCCCCTTCCCCAAATCAGGCTGTGCATCCGGAGAGGTTCTCTGGCAGTGATGCGTATACTCATCTACATTTTGGACATCTATCTCCAGCTCGTCGTATAGTAGCTCGTCATCTTCTTTATATGGTGAGTTTTTAGGTTACCAGTTTATAGTGGTATGCCGATTGGTTACTTGTTTACGGAACGTGGTCACCATCTTTGGGGTGACGATGGGTTACCAGAGTGCGGGTGTCGGGCGAAGGCGGTTAAGGTCTTACCGTCGAGTTTTGGCCTGACTCCAAATGTTCTTAATAAATAATCTGCTCGTAGGCTGGGTACGAAAGGTAACTTGGTTATCGCTTGGTAAGAGGAAGAACTCGGAAGAAAAATGGCGATTTTTATCGGCTTTAATCTCGCCTTAGGACTACCTCAGTTTGGGCAAGCGAGATAGTCGAGTGTTGGCTATCAATTACAATTTGATGTAAGAGTGTAGGTGTGGGTAGTGTATAAAGAAAGGGTGTGGGGACAGATAGCGGAAAATAGGCAAGTGGTGAAAAGAGAAAGAAGTGTGGTAGGGTGCAAACAGTTGCTAAGTGCCTGGTGATCAGGCCTATTGCTTTTAAATATTTTCTTGTTTTTGTGGTTCCTTTCTTGTCTTTGGGATAGTTTATATTATTATGGCGTTCAAGCCATTTGTCTTCAAAAAACTTAATGTTCTTGGGTATGTTATGCGCATTTGCTGTTGTAGTAATAAATTACTTTAACCACTTTAGTATTATGCTTAGTGTCTTTGTTTTTTTGTATATCTTGTAGTGAGTGTAAATCGTCTTTTGTTTTTTCTTGGATGTCTTTTTCGGTATAGTTGGGTCTTCATCGGTATTTTGGGGTCTTCATCGGTGATTTTTTGTAGAAATCGGTGAGGTTTCATAATTGGGTAATCTTTTTCTTGGTCGGTTTCTTTGGTCTGGGTAAAAACATTTTTATTTTCATGTGTAGAACGGCACTTCTGCTAAAAGCCCAGCGGAGCTCGGAAATCTGGCGCGACTTATGCCTCTTTTGTTTTGGTTAATCATTTGGACGACAACATCGTTCAATTCACGAATAACCATTTCCTGCATATTCCTTGTCCGTGCTTCTATGACAACGTTAATGGGACTTATCCCCGCCTCCCCGTGCAGATCTTCCTGGCGTTTTCTCTCTCGCCTGTATGTACCTGTAATTAGGTACAAACATTTATTCTGCACCACTTGGAGTTTCCTCTTTAGTGTCTTCGAGACACATGAGAGGGCGGAAGCAGGGTATAGCAGCGTCGATCTTACAAGTGCATTGTAGATCTTTTTCTTATTGCCTACATGAACTTGGCTATCAGTGTTAAGTTTCAGTGTTTCCTGTAAGTCTTCCTCTGCTTCAGATTGTTGGGGCTATGGACGGGTGGATCGAGGACGCGAATAATATTAATGATACTAATGTACGAGTCAGAAACGAGAATCAAGAATTCTGAATCATGCAGTGTTTCTGCCCGTCTTATTTATACCAACATCAATTAAGGAGGGGGTGTGACTTATCTTCCCTAATCTGAACGCGAGGCGGAGCCTATCGGGTTAAAGTGTGTTCGTGCATTCTTTTGTAAGACTACTGGGAGTCAAAGTGTGTGTGCGTGTTCAGTATGGACACGTGTGTATTAAGAGTGTATTTGAATTTGGCGGCCTGATAGTGGCTTTATCAAACCGCCATTCATAGCAAGGTTGATTCCGCCGTTTCTCTCCACCGCCGGAAGGAGCACCTATGCTGGATGGACTGCGCTCAGCAAGATCCTTCCCAGAGATGGAAAAAGTCCCGGTCATCAAAGGGGCACCAGCCGAAGAGGAGTCACTCCTCTACCTGTGAGTCATCGGGGGCTTCAGCTGTTTGAGGTAAAGCTTGCACAGCGTCGTACTCAGGTTCAGTGTTTGGCAGCGAACCCGAGTTCGACTCCATGGGCTGGGGCTGGGTCACCTCCAGGACCATGTCCATCTCAAAGTGGGCATGCGTGTGACCATCACCCCCTCCCCCAAGGCATCGAGGTATCTTCTGTCGCATTCAAGTCTCTGGCCGGCGAACCGACCTCCATTGGTGAATAGAGGAGGGCAGTCACGCAGACACCCTGCAATATCAAGATGCCCCCTTGCAAGGCTGCAGAGGGCATCACCCGCACACGTAGGCCTAGATGAGGAATAAGCCTCCTCACCGGTAGAAGATAGTGGGAGGGGGCCAATGAGAAGTCACAGGGGGCAGGGGCACCTTTTTTCCGAGATGGAGCTGCCTGAGAGTTGCTCCAAAAATAGCAAAGGAAAAACCCCTTTGCCGCATGGTGATGGTGAGAGGGAAGTCCTTCCTCCTGTCAAAGGGGTACCTCGATTTTTCTTATCCTCCCCGACACTTATGGATGAGGAGGCCGCGCTTGGGAGCATCACAGGATGGCATGCAGTCCACCAAGGCACCACCGCTACCGGACCGAGATCCTTACATGTGGAAACACTCCTGCCTCAAAATGCTAGGAGAAAAGGTTGAGTTGATAGCTGTAATAATAGTAACAAATAATACTTATAATAAATAATAATAACTTATATTAATAATAATTAATACTAATCGTAATAATTATAACAATAATAATAAATAATAATAATAAATACAATTAAATATATCATAATAAATACTATTACGTTGAAAACAATGTTCTCGCAGAACTTTTATTGATAATAAATTACAACGAAAAATGCAGCAAAAGAAACATATCAATGAACAATGTAATCACCGTTATTTTTCGAGCACCTCCTTCCAACAACGGAATAGATCATGGATTCCTCGATATAAAATTCAACTGGTTTGCTATCAAAGAAGTCTCCAACTGCAATTTTCAGTTTTTCATTATTTTTGCGAGCCTTTTGCCATTCAAGAAGTTCTGCAACGTGTGGTCGGGATCATGAAGAGACATGACATTAGTCAATTCTGTTGGCTTCTGTGCAATTGCATCTGCCACCTATTGCATTTTTTATCTGTATAATTGAGCATCGCTAGACTGATTGCGTTACAACATTTCCCAGTAAATCACTCCCTTCGCATCCCACCAGACACAAACTTTAAGCTTATTTTGCTGTCGGTCCGCCTTTGCCTGAAATTGTGCAGCTTCACCTTTGTCCAGCTTCTTTTGCGTGCCATGTTCGAGTGTAGCCACCATTTCGCATCTACAGTAACCACTTTGTTCATCAAATCCAAACGACGTTTCTTGGACAGTGGTGTCATACAGGAGTCGATGCGAAGCTGACGGTCGAAGTCGATCAGTTTACGTGCAATCCATACGTCCAGTTTGCTAACTTTGCCCATTTCTTCTAAATGATGCAAAGTGGCATGGCTGACGCTAAACTTTTCAGCCAGCTCGTGTGATGTCAGATGTGGACCAGCTTTGACACGGGAGCACAAACAACCATGGATCCCTCGACTACTTCTTGGCTAATCATGGAGATCGAAGTGGCAACGCTGAAACTTCTTAAACCAATCGTAGGCTGTTCGACGACTTATTGTGTCTTCTGCAAATGCTTGGTTGATATGACTTTGGGATTGGGCAGCGTTTAGGCCGAACCTGTAATCATACAATAAAAGAGTATTGTATTTTTTGAAACTTTAGATATCATAAAAAGGGTGTCCAACTAATTACTGTGTAATGGACTAGGCTTTCCTAGGCCTCACTTAAAAGTTCATAGTGACCTAACCTAACCTAAGACTCAAGGTCACTGTGCATTTTCAAGCGAGGTCTAGGAAAAACTAAACCGCTACACATTAACTAGTTGTACACCATGTATAAATATATAAATAAATGGTTAAAAAAGGTTAAATTTCGGAAAATACCCGCCCTCGATTTTTGTGGGCGATTTGTTATATATATCTCCATTTTTTAAAAAAATAGGGAAATGCTATATAGAGCATATCGAAGATATGATGTTATGATGAAAAATAGATTGGCCGCCATCTTAGGAGCCACATTGTTAATTGGAATCTCATCATATTGTTTTGTTTTTTATTGAGTTAAAATGTGATATGGACATTTAGATTAATCAATTTAAATAGCATTCGGGAACGAGACTTATGTGTGAAGTCAAGAAAAGAAACAGTATAAAAACTAGAGACCTAACGACATTTTGGAATCGCCTTTGAATTCGAATATAATGTTAGGCTTTCGAATGATGAATACTACGAGTTTATTTAAAAATAGCGGGGATGCAAACCCCGATAATTAAAGGGGAGTATGGGGAGGGAAGCCCCCACTTCGAAATTAACTTAAAATGATATATAATATAATATGATGCGACAAAAACATAACAAAAAAAAACTCAAAAAGCACTTTTGAGGAATTTACCCAAGAAATAAATCGCTTTTAAATTTGATTTTTTACCACAAATATATATAGGAATAAGCCATAGCTTCGCTGCACTCGCTAACAACCTTTCGGGCGGTTGCCTCAGGCCTATTTGTCCTTTAAAACCTCTTTTTGCTACCCCCTTTCACTGTTTTTTTTTAAGTGAAAAAGCATCTTTAAATACAAAAATACTTATTTGTTAATTATTAACCCTCACCTTACAAAAAATAATTCATTCTGAATTTCTTTTTTTTACCAACTGGGAATTCTTCAATTTTTTTCTTCTCATTATTATTATTATTATTATTATTATTATTCTCTCCATCTTCTTCTCTCCTTTTCGATCTCTTCTTATCCTCCTCCTTCTCTTCCTCTTCTCCTCCTGATCCTATTCATTCTCTTTCGTCTCTTTCTTTTGTCTCCCTCTTTTTTCTCCTCTTCCTCCTGTATTTTTCTTTTCTTTTCTTATTCATCTTTTATTCCTTTCCTTCTCAACTCCTCCTCTTTCTTATTCCCATCATTATTTATTGTATTTTCTTCTCCTGCTCTTCAATCTTTTTTTCTCTTCAAAAATTTTATTCTATGCTTCTCCTCTTTTACTTCTCCTCCTACTCCCTTCCTTAACTTCTCTACTTCTTCTTCTTCTTCCGTCTCTTATTCTTCTCCAACTCTTCCTCTTCTTTTTTCACTTCTTTCTTCTCTTCTCCTTCTTCTTTCCCCTTTCTTATTCCTCTCCTCCTCCTCACCTTCCTTCTCTTTTTATTCTCCTACTCTTATTATTCTTCTTCTCCTCTTCATCTCCAAATCCCCTTTCTTAAAATATATTGTTAGGGACAAAATGAGCGGCTCTCCACTCCTCATTTGGCTCTACTCATTTTTAGGTGCCAGGAGCGATTTCCTCCTGATAAAGATAAAAATTTAAATCTATTTTAGAAATAATTTTGATAAAAATTTCGAATATACAAAAAAAAAAAGCAACCATGGTTAAATTTTTATAAATTTTCTCAACTTCACCAATGATAAAAAGAATAATAATTATATTTCGTTTTAGTAAGCTGCAAAAACATACCAGGTTAAATAAGCAAAAACATTTTTACCATTTTTTCGCTTCTTCCCCAAAAATCTCGTTCTAGAAATATAAATCCAAAACATTATATAATAACCTTATTTTCAAAAGGTTTTATAACTAACTCTAAATTTTGTATCGTTGATCATTTGAAAGCTTTTCTTAGAAGGATAGTTTTTTTCTCTAAATATTGATCCATACTTACCCAATAATATTTTTGTAAACAATCAAAATTTTCTCCCTTTTCTTCGAAAACAGTTTTTGAATTGCTTTGGTGTTTGAAAAAACAAAATGGTTTAGTTCAGAAAAATAAATATATTATCCAATGTTTTGGAATTAAAAAAAAAACACAAACAAATCCTGAAATTTACAAAATTGATTAAATTTAGGCATGACTGCTTTTTTTTATCGTATATTCGAAAGTTGTATCGAAGTTGCATCTAAAATTGATTTTTAATTTTAATATGAGTCATAAATTAACTAAGCTCCCCACCAAAAATATTTACTATTTTTTCACCCTTCTCAAAAAATCCCGTTCTTAAAATATGTATAGAGTTAGTGATTATCCAAAAAATCGAGGGCGGGCATTTTCTGAAATTTAACCAAATAAATGAACCTTTAAATATATCTACATCTACAAATATAAATCTACCAGGCACCAGGCAATGGCTTCACCCCCACCCCCCTGGTTCCGCTTCGCTACTAAGATTAAAATTTAAAATCTAAAAAAAAGCAGCCATGGTTAAATTTTATTTTATTTTCTGAACTTCGCCAATTATAATAATTTTAAAAAGGAACTCTAAACTAAATTTTCGCCTTTTCAAAATATCACGTTGTTAAAATAATATAGTTATAGAAGATATATAAAAATAAATTTTCTGAACTTCACCATTTGTAATTCTTTGGGTTTAAAAACCCCCCACAAAATTTCGATACTTATTTTTATTTCCGAACTTCATCATTTTGCTTTTTGATATTATAAAAGAATTATTAGAAATAACTTTGATAAAAAAACATAAGTCATAACCAAACTAAGATGAAATTATTATTCAAATACTAAAAAAAATATCCTCTTCTTAAATTATAGCGACAAGGCGCTTTTCTCTTCCTTAACAGGAAGAGCTTGGTTACACAGGCACCCCTGCCGGGTACGGCCTTATTTGCTAATCTTAACCGCTTTTTTAATCCCCTTTATAGACTCTTTATTTTAACACCCTGAACATCCTTTTCTTCATCTTCATCTTCTTCATCTTCATCTTCATCATCTTCATCATCTTCAACATCTTAATCTTCTTCATCATCTTCAGCTTCCTCATCTTCATCTTCATCATCTTAATCTTCTTCATCGTCTTCATCTTCTTGTTCTTCTTTTTGTTCTTGTTCTTGTTTTTCTTGTTATTGTTCTTGTTCTTGTTCTTCATGATTTTTTAACTATTTCAATCCTTTGATTTTCCAAAACCCCCCAAGTCATTTATTTGCCTACTAAGAAAAAAAAATGTATACATTTTCAAAAAATCCCCATCTTAAATTATAGAGTTATGGATGATGATGATGATAAAATAAATCAATTTTTAAATAAAGGTCGTGCGGGAACGGTTTCTAACTTAATAATATTAATAAAATACAAGTCATACTATATAATAATAAAGTTAATAATACTAAATAATATTGTAAATATGTAGACGAGCGGCCCGGCCGATAAGATGTACTATTTCGTCCGTGTTCCAAAATGTTTCACGTTTTTGGAGTACATTTATAGGCTCGTGGGGGGGTAAACACGATGCGTGGACCGCACCACGATGATCCTGAGTTTTATTAAATTGAGGGGGGTCTGGGGGGCAGAGTATATAATCCTATTTTTTATAATGTTCTGACGTTTACAGAGGTGAATGCTTTAACTACATGTCAGCGCCTTTAATCGTTTTGCGAATTATAATAGGGGTTCGGGGTGGGGTATGACGTCAGAAATGACACGGGTGAACGATAATATTTACACAAAATAATTTTTCTGGCCGGGCCGCTCGTCTACATGTTTACCATAAATAATGATAAATACTAATCCTAATAAATAATTATGGTAAATTAAGACGACGATAGCGCTGTAATTTCCAGGATTTTAAATCAGTTACGCTTTAAAACCTATATCTAGTTATAGAAATCAGTCCGCTCTTTATGAGATACTATTTTATATCTTAAATTTTACGAAAACTTTGCTCAGAGCCTATTCTTTACCTATAAAACTGTATTCACCAGACAAAATAGGCTTGCTGGTTCGTGTGCTTTCAATAACATACTAACTTAAGGCATTATTTACTCGTTTTAATTGGATGAAAAACGAAAAATAGAAGTGTATTTGGTAATTGTTAAGATTAGCGCCCCCTGATTTTATGGGCTACTTTTCGGCTACTTTTTTGTTGTCCCTAGAGGAGAATAAAATTAACCTTTTGTAGGCACTTTCGAACTGTGAATATTCCTAATTCGAAAGCAAAACATGAGATTTTAATGCAAAAGTTGAATACTAAGTGTCGAGAATAAAATAATACATTTTTTAGCGGTTTCTAAATTGGGAGCTTCGCCCACCATACCTCCGGTTTTTTGTGGGGGAGGGGGTTGCACCTCCCCCCCCCGCCAATTAAAAAAATAGTAATATTCCTAATTCAAAAGCTAAACTTGAGATTTCAAAGCGTATAAATTATTTACCTCAAGCCGGTTGATATAATTTTGCGACGGCGACCCAGAATGCGTAGAACCTCTCTTTTATGCAGGGATATTTTTGAATGAAAAGTTAGTTGGCGATATACCCGTCCATATGGGCCTCTCTCCGTCCATAGTGGGGCAGACGGTTTCTCGTATCCATCCAGACTCTCGATATTTTGAGTGTTGGCTCCAGTCTCGGTAACATATATTTACGACAACGGAAATCACTTCAGATTTACAAGTAGGGGGCACTTGGTCTTGCGTTTTAGTAATTGATGGTTAGCTAAAAAATCGTTGGTTTTCTCGGGATGAGTTAAAATCACACCTAGATACCTGGTGGACTGATAGTGAACATACACCACACAAACTAGCCATTTCGATAAAACGGACGCGTAACGCTTGCGTGTGAGTATTTATACGAGACACAATTAATAGTTTGCAATTCCTATCCAAGATGAAAAAGTTATTTATTTATTAAAAAAAAACTACGTCAAAAGAGAAAATATTGGCAGGCTTAGGGTATTTAGACAACATCGATAATAAACTTCACAAAAAAAGAAAATACCCCCCAAACAGAGTTTTTTCCCATCTTTACACACACGAAGGAAAGCTCAGGAAAAATAAACGGTTATAATTAGTCAATGACAGTGTATAATACAGTTCGCTGATTGGCCAGTCGGATAGCTGAAAATAAAAGAAATAAAATAGCAAAATTGCCCCTCCCCCCAAAAAATCGCGCACGAAATCAGGGGCTGCTAATCCTAACAATTACCGTGTATTTAACTCAAAAATAAAGAAGAGTCATCAAAAATGGCGTGTTTACACAGATGTGAGTAATAAATCAGCCTCTTTTGTGTTGTGGTGAGGTCTAGAACTCAGTCAAGCTCATTCATAAATCTCAGTTTACAAACAAAGAAGGGCTGACCTTAAGCAATTTATGTATTTTAATTAGATGATTACTCACTAACATAAGAGTTTGACAAAAAAAATGACAAATTATCATAATTATCAGGGCAGATAGGAGTCTATAAGTGAAAGGCCACAAAAGGTCCTCGGGCGATTACGGAGCACTGAATCGAGGACTTATAATAAAAGTGATAGAAGAAATATTATTTAGCTCATCAAATTACACAGGAATACCAGTTTCGGTGCAAAAAAATAGATAGGCCGCCATCTTGGGAGCCACATTGTTAATTGGAATCGCATTATATTATATCATTTTAAAAGGGATTTTTTTCTTAATTAAAATATGATATGGAGATTATAAATTAATCAATTGTAAAGAAAATATGAATGATTTAAATAGGGTTCGGTGGTGAGGCTTATATGTCTGATGTCGATAGCCACGGTTTAAAAACTAAAGACCTAACGACATCTGGTGTCGTGGTATTGCAAGGACCGAGTGGTGGTTTAAGTACCTATAGGTTTGTTACATACTTCAAAAACTCCTTGATTACGTTTTTTTCTAACAGTGCTATATTATTATTATTACGTTATTTTAATCTTTGAGGATTTCTAGTGCCATGCTCAGCGTTTCGAGGATTGAATTAAATAATTCTAAGAAAATAGATCTTAAATTACAACATAAAAAAAAATGAAATCTAACAAAACAAACTATACAGCTATGAATTAAATGAGTTTAATTGAGACTTACTAATTTAAACAAATGAATACAAAGTAATGGTTGGCCCAAAGCTCACTTTAATATTGGATGCTAATTGACCTTCAAAAAAAATACTGGAATTTATTTACCTTTAAAATAACCACACTTGAATCCAGCTGGGGACTGACTTTGGCCTTAATTTTTTTTATTTAGACGCAAGAATTTTTTTTTGCAGCCAGACGCGTGTACGCGTTCACAGACACTCCAGATGTTTGTCTGGCGCGGGGATAGTATTAAAACCACTTGTGATTTCGGTGCGGGCGACGGATGGCGTTAAGCACGTTGTCTTGGAAAGATGATTTCCACCACGGGGCCGGGAAAGTATACTTCTTTCAATCTTCTGGTTAATATTGGAATGATTAGCACTGACGAGCGATGAACAAACGAGTGAATCCTTTGACGAATGGAGAGTGTTTGAGGGAGTTCACTTTGGGGTATTCCTCAATGGCGAGGACTATCTCTGAGTTTTGTTGTAAACCAGGATAGGAAGTTTCTCTGGCAAGAGAGGATTGAGCTTGTTTCTCAATCCAAGCTAAACTAAATTTCGGTGTGATCACCAGGAACTGGCTCAACATGAGCCGCTTCTGTATTCCTTTCGTTGGGTTGCCGGGCACTCTAGCCGGACTTCGTCGTCTCGATCGCTAACTCGATCTCTCCTCAGACACGATGCTAATTTTCAAAGTGACCATCATGAACTGGCTTAGGATGAGCTTCTTCTATGTTCCTTTCGTTGGTTGCCCGGCACTCTAGCCGGACTTCATCATCTTGATGACTAACTCGATCTTCCAGGTTCTTCTACAGTTATCAGGATATATACTTCACTACCCCACTGGGGGGTAGGGGAAGGATTGTGGGAGATCTTCGGAGTTGAGCCTCCTCCTCTAACGGTGCGTCTCTGAGCGTCTTTCACTTAGCCCTAAAGGCACCTTATGGCTTTTGGTCGACGCTCCTCTAATTTCGTCAAGAAGTGAAATTAAATACCAACTCTTAGGGGAAATATTGCCGGTTCAAACAATGTTAGGGTTGCCGAAACCGAAATGTGATGATTAGTGCATGTCGTGGTTGTGCGAAGGCCCTTCGGGTGGTCCTCGAGGCGAGGGGAGAGATGGGGAAGTTAAGTAATCGGGTTACGCCGCTCAAATGCCAGGACATTGCGGTTACCGAACAAGGCCTCTGTTTTTAGGGTAGGATATCGATTTCCCTACATCTGGCAATCGCCTTTGAATTCAAATCTAATGCTAGGCTTTCGCATTAGGAATACTACGAGTTTATTTAAAAATAGCGGGGCTGCAGCCCCCATTTCGAAATTACGTTAATAATGATAATTTTCGGCGGAAATAGCTTACCATTATAGTAAATCATTATAATAGAATAATATATCATAATGGATATTACTAATAGATAATATAAAAATTATTGTAAATAATCATAAGAAGAAGCCTAATAATAATAATAACTAATAATACTAATAAAAAGGTAGAGTACTGCTGTGTGGGCGAAAGCAAATCGCACCAACAAAATTCCCAAGCCCCATGAGGGTTCATGTCAGTAGTAGCATTGAAGCGTGTACCCCGAGTCTACATCCCCTCCCTCTGTTTGGTTTGTTGCCAAAATGTTCCCAACAACCCCTTCCCCCTCATCTACGAGTTTTTATTATTCAGGTTTTGTCTCGTATACACTCGCACGCACATACAAACACGTACACACATACACGAGCATACATACACACACAACGTTGCATCTCGAGTCTACACCCCTCCCCCTAGCGTTATTTCTGTCTTCTCGGTAAAGGATTGCCTTCACTGTGCCACCCTCTGCTCTCTTTGATTTTGGGTTCTTCTAATGTCCCTTTCTCTTGCCTATAAAATACTTTGGTTTCTTGTCTCATTGCTCATTCACGTCCAATTTTCTCTTTATCTTGTACTATATATATTTATAGTCAGCTATACAAGGTTTCTGCATCTTTATTTCTGTCTTCAAATTTATTTGTAAGGCAGAAAATAAAAATGGCGTAGCCCTGTGGTGGTTGTATTATCACCCGCAGAGTCTAGATTTGCTCTTTATATATATATATATATATATATATATATATATATATATATATATATATATATATATATATATATATATATATATATATATATATATATATCAGAACAATTGTTAAATCCAATGACAAATTCTAAATATGTTAATAAAACCACTGTGGATGAGCGTAGTATTTATTATCTCGAGACCAGTTTCGGCATGGAGTTTGTCATGCCAGCCTCAGTCGAACACTAAGGATGCCCTGACAAACTCTATGCCGAAACTGGTCTCGAGGTAATAAATACTACGCTCCTCCACACTGGTTTTATTAATACACACACACACATAATAGCTGACAGAGATTCAATGTATAGTAATTTTTTTTTTATAATGTCATATAAGATCCTTTCTGGAACCAAAAAGTAAGTATGGTTCGATAACTTCCTGGGAGTTCAACTCGTTTACGAAATGTTTTTCTCAAAACCTTTTCCCCTTTCACTTCTTTCATTCCACCGTGTTCCTCAGCTCTGAAACCCATAAATGGTACAGGAATATGACTATCAGCATTTTCTCTATCATCATCGGCTACAACTAGGCGTTTCATAATATCGTAGGTTATTATATCCTTCGTCTGAAGGGTAATAGTTAATCCTTTAGCACGAAGTATGTTATTCACCCCACTCGTCGTTTGGATACGTACTGAATAGGATTTAGGATCCCTAGAGCAGAATGAATCTCCATACGCATCAACACCGTACACATCTTTGATTTCACCGGTGAGATCACCTAGGAATTCTCCAAGTCGAAGTTGTGGGTCATCCTTCCTAGCAATGAAGATGGTACTGTCTGTGTCACCATTCACTCAACGAGTCTAAAAGGCCATGGAGCTTGATTTGAGTAATAAGCAGCTGTGAATACTGCAATAGGAAAATTCGTTACGTGGGAGTCAACTTCTACATGTTTAGCATTCTCCACTTTCGCTATGTATACATTGCCAACTACATCCAAAGAGTTCACAATGTAATCGTGGCTTTATATTAGGTCTATAACATCATGGTCCGAACCACAGATGACCGTTTTTATAACGCGAATCCTCTGAGCGAACTATCCCAAGAGACTGTAAAGGAAGAAAATATGATCAGGTTAATGTTTTTTTTGTATTATTATTATTATTATTTTCGCCTTCAATTTTTAGAAATTATTGACTTGATATTCGTTGCACAATGTGTTAATATTTATAAAAATTAAATTTGGAATATAGTATATCAATGCAGAAAAACTAATCGCAGGAAGAAATCCATACTTGTTTAGACAGAGCTTTGCTCTAATACGCTTTCCAGGATTTCTTTCAATTTTAACGTTTAAAGTTTGCTGGTTTCAGTCCTTCTATCAAGCTACATATGTTGCTTCTCACAGGGACGTCAGCCAGGGCAAGCTCCAACTCCCCACCCTGATGCCCAGTCACTATGGTAACCTCCCTAGTAAATAGTGTCAGCTTAAAAGGAATCCGGACGGAGATTCGAACTGCCGACCCAGCGTAATGTTGTATATTTGTATGTTATCCCCTCAGCCTGATTCACCCTCTTCACCTATTCTATTTTTTCCTTCTCTCCTTCCACTCCTCGTGTGAATCCAGAAGCTGTTATTTTTTTCTTCTAGAAAGGTTTTATATACTCTGCGAACAACCCATCCCTCTTTTCAAACTCCCAAAACTCGTAAATTTTCTTGATCTTATACATCTTTTCCGGCCCAAGTTTCAGTTCCGGGGTTGTGTACAATCCCCAAATAATACGTTACTTTTCGGAGTGATCGCACTCGCGTAAGTTTTGCTGAGCGCATGTGGTGCAGAGTGCGAACGTGAGTTTACCATCTATGGATAGGGGAAGAACTGGAATATACAGATAATTAGGAGGGAGAACATCAACTTTCGCGATACCGAAATATGTCTTATTCACACCTCGGGGAATTCTTGAATAAACGGAATTTCTCGCACATATACGCAACGTCGAGGTGATCCTACGGGATAGGGATTGTTTTTTATGCAGTACGAATGGAAGGAGCAAAAATCGACGTAATAGATTTTCACACTTTCGGTTGGTGGGGAGAATAATATAAATGGGTTACATCTGTCTCCAAAAAGTGCACTCTCCCCATTCAATACACCATTCACTACATCGACCAAGATTCTATTAACCATCTCACATCGTCCTGGAATGGTTTGCATCATGGTTTCAAATTCACACTCCCAGAGAAGGATAACCTTGTATTTGCTACCGAGAATTCGATCACTCTCTACTGTGTGATAATAGCGGTCCAACGACCCACATCCATCAATGGAAACATCTTGTTTGATAATACAGTCCTCTTTCTGACACCTATGCCAAAAACATCGGTTCCTCCTCCTGATGGTGAAAACCCATCAGGAAAAAATTCTCTTCCACCAACGATGGTGAGCGAAGCCTTAGCTCACTACCGTTTCTTGCATGGAAAATCGGGATTCCTCTAACATGTTCTTCAAACATAAGCCAACGTATAGCTTATAAGAAAAAGCTTTTGATTTCTTCCTGTCGATAATTGCAATCGAATTTTCTGGTAAGAAAATGCATAGGATCAATGTTAAATCTTCCGATGAAGGAACACTTAAACTTCTCAAAACACAGGCGAAGGATAGAAACATGTTCAATGCAATACCTAATACACTTTGTACGAATATTTTATTCTTCTTCCTGAAAATTCAGGTAAAATTTTTTGTCCAAGTATACTTTTTCCTCATTGTTCATTTTCTCAGTTAAAATACATTTTTTTCAGGAATCGGCCCAATATAGTTCAAGGTTTCCTCTGAAAGAAAATCGTAAGTAAAAATAACCTTTTTCCATTTCGAGGATTCCTTGTTGTTTTTGTTATTTTTTTCAGCGATGAGGGCATGAATAGGAGTGTAGCCTTAAAAATTATGTCATAAACGAGCTCTATCTTAAAGATTTTTTGTCCCCGCTTCATTGGATTAGAAGTAAAGAAATTCGTCATAGATGAATTGGCCATCGAATTTGGCATTATTATGTGCCATCACATATGTTTTCACATTTTCTCTCGATCCTCTTATTCGTATTATCACTTCTATAAAGGGTTTACAAGGGGTGTTTTCACCATCTCTTTCCAAAATCAGTGCTCGTGGACCACAGTTTTTACATTTGTCATATATTTCATCCTCATTATCAAAACAGAGTTCACAGAGTATCTGCATAACCAATATATAAGGAAAGAGTGTGAATGATCCCACTTTTTTATAGGTTTCAATCTAATAATACACGGCATTCCATTTCTTGACTATCGACTTCTTCGACCTCTTCATCCAGCATGTATGCTCTGTTCCATCTGCTTTATAGTATGTATAACATTTAGAACAGAACAACTTCTCACACTCGTGTCGTCTCTTTTCGTTTGCACTCAGCATGATTATACGATTACATTTACGACACATGCAAATCTTCACACAAGTATAAAGCTTCTTGTGCGTGTTAAAACACGATTGGTTGTAGAATGATCGATTGCACTCATTACATAAAATCCCTCGATTTCTTTCTCCATCACAATGCCCAAGACACTGACTGCTCACTCCTTCACAATCTTTAGGATGGGCCGTTACGTTGTCATGGAACGTATAACAAGAAAAACAGATGCCGTGATTAAAAGGAAGTATCTTGTTTTAATATACGAATCGCTAATGTTTCGAATTGGATAGTAGGTTTTACCTTCAAGACCAATGAATAGGAGTGGGGCTGATTTTTCAGGATATGTTGGTCAATGAAGTAATTTGAATTTTCGTTCATCTCCTCTAGCTGTAAATACGAGGATCCCGCATCTCTGATCACGTTCTATCAAGGAGAACTGATCTACAATGATAGCATCTTCGTACACAAGATTACACTTTCTTGCCAACTCCTTAGATTCTTTTATTATTGTTGGAAGCCAGAAGTTTTTTGAAGAAACATTCTCTTCAATTTTTTCGCGAGAACTGAGGAAATAAAGGCGCAGCCCAGAATTTATATGTCTTCTATATATTTTATTTCGATCAAATCGCACATTAGATGGTATAGTTGCATGGCCTGCAGGAATCCTATAAATACGAACTACGAGATTGAAGATTCTAAACTCAATTATATCCGCAGGCTGGATACTGTCTCGAATCATCCCATGATATCATGGAATAGTGTTGATTTACGCAGTTGAACGAATGGAATTTCAAAACTTATATTTACACGATAATCACCCTCCTCAAGCCATTGCAGATTCAATATATGCCGTGAAAGCTCATTCACTACTTGACCAATACCAGCTTCTGGTTTCCCCACGATTACACAGTATAAAATGATGAGAAGGTTTCCATGTCTGTTTTCTCTGAAGGCTATAATTTTTACACGAGAATGATTTTCCTTTTGCTGTAAAGGATATTCTTTCGTATGAGGGTACGAAAAAAGAATGGTGTTGTTACATGACCTATCTTCTATGTTTGAACGTTCATCTTCGATTGCGAGTTCTACATCTTCATCGTCGGAGCTTAGTGTAATGAGATCGTAGGTAATGTTCAGAACGTCAGGTATTCTTTGTCGATGACACATTTCATCCCCATCATCATCATCGTCTTCATTGTATTCATTAGGCACACTAGTTGGAGCAGAATTAGCTGTCTGTAAAATTTCGCCGACGACACCTTCACTTGATAATGGGTTGGATAAACATGAAAAAGTTGGCTTGTTTCGGTAGATCCGCTTTCATTTTGTAGGAGGAGCAAACATCATTTTGTATTTTGATGATCTAAAAAAATGGAGAAAAAGATTTTGTATATAGTTATCTGAAAGAAGTTGCCTCATTCATTATAATAAAAGAAAAGCATGAGTGAAAGAAGTATGAAAAAATGAAAATGAAATAAGTTGCCTCATTCATTATACAAGAGGAAAGTATGAGTGAAAGAAGTGTGAAAAAATTTAAATTTTTGTCCCCATGGACTTCATCCATCATTGGGCCGACGCCTAGAGGAAAAACCACTTCCTCTTTCAAGATTTACTGTTTCAATCTGACAAAACGCAACGGAAAATGTATACTGAATATGTGTTAATGCTCACTTCACGTTTATTGTTCAATGTGAAAAGGAAAGAAAATCTATTATTTCATCTGTCATAAGAATTTTCCAGTATAATGAAAAGATCTATCATAGATGATATCGCAAAAATAAATAATTATATAATGTTTTATATAGATTTTCCTGTTCTTATATCTAATCCGAGATCATGTTACATTTACTCTAACCTTGTAGACTATCATTTAGTAGGCGGGACAGAGTTGAGGCTGCTGCGAATTATTCACCTTCCTTTCAATGATGGTTCATTCAGTATAACTTTTGATAATCCACACTATCTGAATCTAAGCTCTAGGGACTTGAGATCAATTTAAAGCTATATATGAACGGTTGAAGGTGAAAATTTCCATTCTTTCTTGCTCATTTGATGATAAAACTACACATTAGGAGCAGACATTAAAAAAATAATTGAAAAATATTGAATGGCCCACTCATGTTTAAAGGGTTAAGAGCTCAGAGAGGACATGGTCTTGGATCCCTATTCTCCTCCCTACTCTGAAATACAGCGCTCTATCTAAAGAGTGGTGCTCGCTATCTAGGAAAGAAAACCATTTCCCCGGGTTTCGATACCGTTCAGGATATTACGCATGGAAAGACCGCAAAGCAAGCTTTGAAAGATCAACTGAAAAGGAAGAAAAATAATATTACTAAAGATAATATACGATATATTAAAAGAAAGTTAAAATCTGAGAATGATAATGAGTGGAAATCCGAAAAAATCGGTGTAATAAATAAGCGAAAATGGATGAATATGAAGTTTAAGAATAGAAAAAAAAGCTGAAAATAGATGATGAAGAGGATGGGGATTTTTTTTCATAATATAAACAAGAACACATTTCATATATGTTCTCATAAAGTTATCATCGGCGGTAAATCATACACGTATAAAAATGAATACTCTTTATCCAATAAGTTATTTTTGTTCGAAAACAGGACTTGATTTGTTAACCGATCCACCGACCTAAACTTCCATCATTGAGGGCAATTATTAGTCTTACTCTCCACTTAGCAATATCACATCAGATCTCACCCCGGTTGAATATTATATATCTGGTAGTGGACAGTATTATATATACCCAAGTGAGGTTTATCTGTATATTAAAGCAAGAATTGTGAAGGAAAATGGAAGCGAACTTAAAGATGGAGAGAATATTTTACCGGTAAATAATATTCTTCACACTTTGTTCAGCAATGTTGATATATATTTAAATGAAATATTTGTAAATTTCATTGGAAATGATTTCCCCTATCGTGAATATTTAGAGACCTTGTTGAACTATACTGAAGAAGAAAAATCTTCATTTCTTTCCACTGCAGGATATTACTCAAGTAAAGAAAGTTTAGAAAAGAAATATAGCAGATTGAAGAAAAACTAATTGATGTATATGGAAATCTGCACGCCGGTTTCTTCTCGCAATATAAGCTGTTGATGAGTGGAGTCTTACTAAATATAGATTTATTCAGAGCACCAAATTCATTTACACTATTTAGAAGCCAGACCAGTTTAGAAACTAAAATAGAATTATTAGTGTGTATCCTTTACCTGAAAAAAGTCTAAAATGTTACAATGAAGAATATAGAGGTTGTGATTGGTATGGTTGACCATTGGGCATTTTCTGGTAGCTATGAATTTAAACCTTATAATATGAATCGCATCACTATCTATATAGACGGGAATGAAGTTGAAAGACCATTTGAATTAGACTATTCGGACGATGCAGATCCAGTTGTTTCAAGGTCTTTTTCTCTTTATATAACGGAATAGGGGGTATTGGAGGTGGGCAGAGTATTAGACTTACGTATGAACAATTTCTAAAGAGTAAAAATATTTATTGTATTAACCTAAATCAGGACGAGAGGACTACTTGTCTTGGAGAATGCTCCAATCCTATACAACAGGGCACATTACCAATACAGTTACAATTTAGATCTCCATTAATAGAGCCGGTCTCCCTTGTTATACATATATATATATATATATATATATATATATATATATATATATATATATATATATATAGAGAGAGAGAGAGAGAGAGAGAGAGAGAGAGAGAGAGAGAGAGAGAGAGAGAGAGAGAGAGAGAGAGAGAGAGAGAGAGAGAGAGAGAGAGAGAGAGAGAGAGAGAGAGAGAGAGAGAGAGAGAGTTTCAGTCTGTTATTGAGATAGATAAGTCTAGAAGCGTACTAGTTCATTCTCAATAAAATGAATGCAATAGAAATAGAACTATTGTATTAAAATATAACTACAAACCGAGTTTTTCATGTCTGTTTTGCGAGAAACACTCAACTATGTCAACCTTTTATACTGCCAGCAGCCATCGACCTGGGTTACATTGGGTAGCTTTGTTTGTTGACACAAATTTTTGTTATTTTGATAGCCTATTTCTAGGGTTCCAGAACGATATTTATATACGTAAAAACTTAGTAAAAAGGAATAAAATTATTATCGCCAATCAATTTAGAGTTCAGAGTTACTTTTCAGACTCTTGCGGTTGTTTTGTATCTATTTCATTCAGCTGATTACATTCTGTGAATCATATCGAGCTATTATTGAACAATTTGATTCTTATAATGATAAAAAAACGAAGAAATCGTAGTAAGGAATACTTGTAGTAGAATGTAAAGAAAATTCATATTATACTCTCAATAAATATTAATTGTTAGTTGGAAATGTGTAATTATGTAGTCTATCTATTAAATTGTATATACTATATGCCACTATATAATCTGATTAGTATCAATTAAATATGTTTTTTTCAATTTATTACTCTGTAGAAAATGTATGCATATTTGAATTCAAATGTAAAATAAATCATTATATCAACCTTGACATTTTTAAAAAACAAGTTACAAAAAAGGAAAATGACTTACTCTGTAAACGAAGCTGTAAACTGTGAAACGATGAAAATGTTCGAGAAGATCGGATATCTCCCCTCATGAACTCCATTCATCTTCTGTTAAAGGCTCGATATTCTTATGTTTAGGTAAAAACTACAAGTTCGATCAGCTAAACAAAAAGGAAAAAAGGTCTTCTCAGCAAAGCTACGAATTTTTATGATAAATGAGAAAGGTTTCGAATGGGTGTTAATACCTCTATAGATGAGGGGGGTGGGGGTGGGAGGCTGGGAACATTTTGAAGTCAAACCAATCGGGGGGGAGGGGGCTAGTAAATTAAAAAGGTAATAAGTAAGTATGCTCATGTTTTTTGTGTGTTTGAAGAAAATCAGTATGGTCACTAAAAATAGTTGAAAAGCGATGTTTATCTCCTTGCCTGATTAAACAGTCCAAATTATTCTTCAAGTATTTTCTCTCGAAAAACAAACAACTGTAAATGCCAGATATGTTAAATATGGTCAATACATTATATTATTGGATTAATCTTCCGATATTTACCAATGTAGAATGTGTCGCAGACGGTAGAAACCATTCCTCGAAAAAAGGTCACTAAAATATATTTACTGTGGAATGAAACGAGACAATACCTAAATATTTAAAACTCGTAAGTAAGTGGGGGGGGGGCTGTAAACATTCTGGAAACAAACCAATAAGGGGGGGCATTAGAAAAGGTCGTGTATGTGTATGTTTTTGTATGTGTATGCGTTTGTGTGTGTAGACTCTAATTCCCTCGAAATTAATATCATTGACCTAGGGGTGGAGGTGGCGGTTTTGGGAACATTTTCACCACAAACCAATAAGGGGGAAGGAGGAGTGTAGACTCAGTGTGCAAGGTCAAGTATTTATGTATGCTCGTGTATGTGTGTACGTGTTTGTATGTGAGTGCGTGCGTGTAGACTCGAGTTACACCCTTCAATACTAATACTCAAGTCAACCCAATGACAGGACTTCTTAAATTTGCATTCATGCCGGAAGCATGTGCAGCTCCTCCAGGTATCAAGTGTATTAAGCTACATCGGGTACCCCCCTGATGGGTTGCGAGTAACATATCCTAACATAAAATTGCTGGCAAAATATCCCAGCATTGAATTGCTAGGAATATATCCCAGTATAAAATAACTAGCAACATATCCCAGCATTAAATTGCTGCCAAGATGTCCCAACATCAAATTTAGACCAACATAACCCATCAGTAAATTTCTGGCAACATATCAGGGCATCAATTTGCGAGCAACATATCGTCGCACTAAATTGCTAGCAACACCTTAGTCTTCCGCTTGTTTCACCTAGCCTTTATCGCCCCTTCGAAAGTGATTCAAAATTGGAATAAATCGTTTAGTTCAACGGAGGGAACCTGTCTCTGCCCCCGCAAATGGCTGCCCTCCGGGGTCACTACCCACGGTAGTCTCAAACTAGATTGAGAATATCTATTCTTTATCCATAACACTATATTTTAAGAATGCATTTTTTTTAACAGTTTGAATTTTTGTTTGAGTCACCTAGGTGTATTTGAAGATTTTATCCAAGTTCGTTTTTTAAGATTTCCTTCACAGTTCGGAAAAATGTCGGCAAGGCTGTATTTTCGTATACCGTGTTTGGTAAAAGTTCTGTTACACTCATATTTTTTCACAAGGTTTACGTATATAATAGAAAAAGTTCTGTCAAAAAAACTTAAAGTTCTACTTTCCATCACGTGTCATTAAAACGACATTTCCAGTGTGCATGTGTGTCGAGATGGAAGTGAAAAGAATCGAGATCTGTATTTTCCTACGGGCGGGCCACAAACAAGTCCGACATCGTCAAGTAGCTAAATGTCACCCGGATAACCGTCCACAAAGTCGCGGACAGGCTCAAGAACGGGGATGAGCTCAAAGATCGACCTCGTTCCGGCAGACCTTAAGTTCAACATTTTGGCTGTGAGAAAGCCTTCGAAAGTGCTCCCAAGCACAAAATGGCTAAGCTCCCGAAGAAGAAGAACATCTTGGTGGCCAAGGTGTCCAGAACCGTCAAGGAGAGGGTGACAAGAGCTTGATGTGCGTGGAAAAGTCTCTGCTCAGCGACCGTATGCGAGAACAACGTTGGGAGCGCTTTCGTCGCCTTCTAACCACTTGATCAGTCATGACAATCGAAGTGTCACTTTTTTCTGATGAAAAACCTTCACGGTCGATCCGGTCATCAACAAGCAGAACGAACATGTTGTAAGCTTCGGCCAGGACGTCTTCTAAGTCAGCTAATTGTCCACGACCAAGCACCAGACATCAGTGATTATGCTCGGCATCGGGGCTTCGAATGTCGAGAAGATGCCTCTAATTTGGTTCCTGGCCGGTTATAGGGTCATTGCGGCCGTTACAGGTACATCTCGGCCCCGAAAGTCCTGCCCTGAGTTAGAAAGATGACGAAGGAGGTGGACTACAACTTTCAGTAGGACAGTGTCCCGGACCACATAGTCAAGGCAGTTCAAGATTGGTCGGGACATTTGGCCGCTGCAGTAGCCCGACCTCTAATCCCCTCAAAACAGCGTGTGAGCGCATGGTGAAGGCAAACTCCGCTACAGCAACTTCGGTGAGCTGAAGTCCCCCTAAACCGTGTGTGGGACAGCATGATGAAATACTTCCTCCGCAACGTTTGCGTGGTCTCAGGTCTCGCCTGGAGTGCGTATTCGCCGCCGAGTATGGCCACATTGGTTAATATTACAATTTAACCACATATTTATATGTCAAAATAAAAAAGGGTCTAACTGTATCAAAACTATAATTGTGTCCTTTTTTGTGAGGGTCGTAACGAGTGTAACAGGATTGGGATAGAGATTAGGGTGTTTAAAGAGTGAATTTGATGTGGGGATAGATGTAAGAAAAATGGATAGAATATGTCTAATTTAGAGAAAGAGAGAAATGTGCCAATCGTCTGGTAAACTCAGTCTTTTCAAAATTTTTAGTTCCTTTTGTATTTCCTCACTTTAATAAGTTTAGCATTCAAGCATTTGTTTCTAACCATACAGTTTTGTCGTCACCGGAATACTTGACAATGGATTTATTCATGTTTAGTTTCTTTCTTCTTTCGTTCATGAATTTATAACTTATGTGTCCACTATGAATCTTTTTATTTTTTATTTATTAATTTATTTTGTCAAATTCTGATCTATTTATTGTTGTAGGTGTTTTGTTTTAATATGTTCACTTCTGATCTTTTTATTAACTTGTATCTACTTGATTTATTTTTCAATATGTCCACTTCAGATCTTTTTGTTAATTTGACTTTTACAGAGTTAATTTCCATTGTACTTTCTTTTCCTCATATATTTTTTCAGGGCAAGTTAGGGTAGGTAATAATTTCACTTAATTCATGTTTAGTGGTTGGCGTCTATCGGTAGGATGTCTTTTTTTATCCTTCCATTAATATTGAAGGAGATCTTCAAATTTCTAATATACCTTATTCGATTTCAAGGTTCAAGGTTCTAGCATAGCCTTTGCTGTGGCGCTGGATTTGGTCAATGTTTCTTCTTAACAGATGTTTTCTTGTTATCCGATGTGTCTTCTTGTTATCCGGTGTCTTGTTTTCAATGTCTTCTTAACAGATGTGTGTTCTTATTAGCTAATATTCTTCTTTAATTAAATGTTGTTGTTGGTATTTGTTTTCGTCACATTGTCCAGATGGGTTCAATATATTTCTTCCCTTTGTTTACTTTAGTTTCATTCTTATTTTAGAACAAAAGCTTATCGTTTATGTTTAGGCCGTTTACTTTATGTTGCACCCTGAAGGTTTCCAGTTCTTGGCACTTTATCAGAAAGTGTTCCAGTGTCTCTTTCTGCTCTCCACATATGGGATAACTTGTATCTTTGTGTGACTAGACATTATGCCAGTTTAGTTGCAGGGTCTTGGAGCGGCATCTATGCAGCATAACTGAACTGAAATCATTGCTCTATATGTCTGATTCCTCTTCGATTGTGGTCTTATTATTGTGATAAAGAGTTGCTGTGGTTTTCTTATTGAGTTTTTCTTTCCACGTTTCTGTTTGTAGATTGTTTATTCTCCCCTTGATTGTTTCAATTATCATGTCCTTTTGTCTTTAAACTGTCTTATGTCGATTTCTTTATTATATGTTTTAACAGTGTTTATTCATTTGCTTTATAGGCGCCTATATTCCATCCCTCGTACTATTGCTCTCAGTAGATCATTTTCTCCTTCCATTATATGTTTCACATATTTTCTTTTCGATACCTCATGAACAAGGTTAAGGCCGGACTCCTGGCGGATCTCAATTAAACCTTGTCTTAAAGCCACAACAAGTCAACTTCACTTATATTGGCGTCATAGTCGTACCTATACTTCCCTTTAAGTCTTGGAGCGGCATCTATGCAGCATAACTGAACTGAAATCATTGCTCTATATGTCTGATTCCTCTTCGATTGTGGTCTTATTATTGTGATAAAGAGTTGCTGTGGTTTTCTTATTGAGTTTTTCTTTCCACGTTTCTGTTTGTAGATTGTTTATTCTCCCCTTGATTGTTTGAATTATCATGTCCTTTTGTCTTTAAACTGTCTTATGTCGATTTCTTTATTATATGTTTTAACAGTGTTTATTCATTTGCTTTATAGGCGCCTATATTCCATCCCTCGTACTATTGCTCTCAGTAGATCATTTTCTCCTTCCATTATATGTTTCACATATTTTCTTTTCGATACCTCATGAACAAGGTTAAGGCCGGACTCCTGGCGGATCTCAATTAAACCTTGTCTTAAAGCCACAACAAGTCAACTTCACTTATATTGGCGTCATAGTCGTACCTATACTTCCCTTTAATAACTCCTAATATGATGTCTGCGGTTTTGGATATTTTCAGGACTGGTTCAGATGGAGATCCGTAAATCCTCATACATAGATTTACTGTGGTTCTACAAGTTTTGGGAGGCGCGGCATGATCCACTGGCACGGTCTTTCGTTCACTTCTCATTTGCATGAGTGTAATAGTGTCTCCGTATCTGGTCTTGAATATGCTTTAGTTTGAGAATCTTTAGGTTCCAACGCTGTTGGCTTATTTATGCTGGGCTCTCTGGACGTGGCTCGAGATCTTAATATAGTTTCCTTCATGGTTTGTTTTGTTTTGGTGCCTGGAACAGCTCTCCTGGTGCATGATTGTCTGGGAACCACATTGGTTTGAAGCCGTTGTGGGGAATTCTTGAATAAACGGAATTTCTCGCACATATACGCAACGTCGAGGTGATCCTACGGGATAGGGATTGTTTTTTATGCAGTACGAATGGAAGGAGCAAAAATCGACGTAATAGATTTTCACACTTTCGGTTGGTGGGGAGAATAATATAAATGGGTTACATCTGTCTCCAAAAAGTGCACTCTCCCCATTCAATACACCATTCACTACATCGACCAAGATTCTATTAACCATCTCACATCGTCCTGGAATGGTTTGCATCATGGTTTCAAATTCACACTCCCAGAGAAGGATAACCTTGTATTTGCTACCGAGAATTCGATCACTCTCTACTGTGTGATAATAGCGGTCCAACGACCCACATCCATCAATGGAAACATCTTGTTTGATAATACAGTCCTCTTTCTGACACCTATGCCAAAAACATCGGTTCCTCCTCCTGATGGTGAAAACCCATCAGGAAAAAATTCTCTTCCACCAACGATGGTGAGCGAAGCCTTAGCTCACTACCGTTTCTTGCATGGAAAATCGGGATTCCTCTAACATGTTCTTCAAACATAAGCCAACGTATAGCTTATAAGAAAAAGCTTTTGATTTCTTCCTGTCGATAATTGCAATCGAATTTTCTGGTAAGAAAATGCATAGGATCAATGTTAAATCTTCCGATGAAGGAACACTTAAACTTCTCAAAACACAGGCGAAGGATAGAAACATGTTCAATGCAATACCTAATACACTTTGTACGAATATTTTATTCTTCTTCCTGAAAATTCAGGTAAAATTTTTTGTCCAAGTATACTTTTTCCTCATTGTTCATTTTCTCAGTTAAAATACATTTTTTTCAGGAATCGGCCCAATATAGTTCAAGGTTTCCTCTGAAAGAAAATCGTAAGTAAAAATAACCTTTTTCCATTTCGAGGATTCCTTGTTGTTTTTGTTATTTTTTTCAGCGATGAGGGCATGAATAGGAGTGTAGCCTTAAAAATTATGTCATAAACGAGCTCTATCTTAAAGATTTTTTGTCCCCGCTTCATTGGATTAGAAGTAAAGAAATTCGTCATAGATGAATTGGCCATCGAATTTGGCATTATTATGTGCCATCACATATGTTTTCACATTTTCTCTCGATCCTCTTATTCGTATTATCACTTCTATAAAGGGTTTACAAGGGGTGTTTTCACCATCTCTTTCCAAAATCAGTGCTCGTGGACCACAGTTTTTACATTTGTCATATATTTCATCCTCATTATCAAAACAGAGTTCACAGAGTATCTGCATAACCAATATATAAGGAAAGAGTGTGAATGATCCCACTTTTTTATAGGTTTCAATCTAATAATACACGGCATTCCATTTCTTGACTATCGACTTCTTCGACCTCTTCATCCAGCATGTATGCTCTGTTCCATCTGCTTTATAGTATGTATAACATTTAGAACAGAACAACTTCTCACACTCGTGTCGTCTCTTTTCGTTTGCACTCAGCATGATTATACGATTACATTTACGACACATGCAAATCTTCACACAAGTATAAAGCTTCTTGTGCGTGTTAAAACACGATTGGTTGTAGAATGATCGATTGCACTCATTACATAAAATCCCTCGATTTCTTTCTCCATCACAATGCCCAAGACACTGACTGCTCACTCCTTCACAATCTTTAGGATGGGCCGTTACGTTGTCATGGAACGTATAACAAGAAAAACAGATGCCGTGATTAAAAGGAAGTATCTTGTTTTTAATATACGAATCGCTAATGTTTCGAATTGGATAGTAGGTTTTACCTTCAAGACCAATGAATAGGAGTGGGGCTGATTTTTCAGGATATGTTGGTCAATGAAGTAATTTGAATTTTCGTTCATCTCCTCTAGCTGTAAATACGAGGATCCCGCATCTCTGATCACGTTCTATCAAGGAGAACTGATCTACAATGATAGCATCTTCGTACACAAGATTACACTTTCTTGCCAACTCCTTAGATTCTTTTATTATTGTTGGAAGCCAGAAGTTTTTTGAAGAAACATTCTCTTCAATTTTTTCGCGAGAACTGAGGAAATAAAGGCGCAGCCCAGTATTTATATGTCTTCTATATATTTTATTTCGATCAAATCGCACATTAGATGGTATAGTTGCATGGCCTGCAGGAATCCTATAAATACGAACTACGAGATTGAAGATTCTAAACTCAATTATATCCGCAGGCTGGATACTGTCTCGAATCATCCCATGATATCATGGAATAGTGTTGATTTACGCAGTTGAACGAATGGAATTTCAAAACTTATATTTACACGATAATCACCCTCCTCAAGCCATTGCAGATTCAATATATGCCGTGAAAGCTCATTCACTACTTGACCAATACCAGCTTCTGGTTTCCCCACGATTACACAGTATAAAATGATGAGAAGGTTTCCATGTCTGTTTTCTCTGAAGGCTATAATTTTTACACGAGAATGATTTTCCTTTTGCTGTAAAGGATATTCTTTCGTATGAGGGTACGAAAAAAGAATGGTGTTGTTACATGACCTATCTTCTATGTTTGAACGTTCATCTTCGATTGCGAGTTCTACATCTTCATCGTCGGAGCTTAGTGTAATGAGATCGTAGGTAATGTTCAGAACGTCAGGTATTCTTTGTCGATGACACATTTCATCCCCATCATCATCATCGTCTTCATTGTATTCATTAGGCACACTAGTTGGAGCAGAATTAGCTGTCTGTAAAATTTCGCCGACGACACCTTCACTTGATAATGGGTTGGATAAACATGAAAAAGTTGGCTTGTTTCGGTAGATCCGCTTTCATTTTGTAGGAGGAGCAAACATCATTTTGTATTTTGATAATCTAAAAAAATGGAGAAAAAGATTTTGTATATAGTTATCTGAAAGAAGTTGCCTCATTCATTATAATAAAAGAAAAGCATGAGTGAAAGAAGTATGAAAAAATGAAAATGAAATAAGTTGCCTCATTCATTATACAAGAGGAAAGTATGAGTGAAGGAAGTGTGAAAAAATTTAAATTTTTGTCCCCATGGACTTCATCCATCATTGGGCCGACGCCTAGAGGAAAAACCACTTCCTCTTTCAAGATTTACTGTTTCAATCTGACAAAACGCAACGGAAAATGTATACTGAATATGTGTTAATGCTCACTTCACGTTTATTGTTCAATGTGAAAAGGAAAGAAAATCTATTATTTCATCTGTCATAAGAATTTTCCAGTATAATGAAAAGATCTATCATAGATGATATCGCAAAAATAAATAATTATATAATGTTTTATATAGATTTTCCTGTTCTTATATCTAATCCGAGATCATGTTACATTTACTCTAACCTTGTAGACTATCATTTAGTAGGCGGGACAGAGTTGAGGCTGCTGCGAATTATTCACCTTCCTTTCAATGATGGTTCATTCAGTATAACTTTTGATAATCCACACTATCTGAATCTAAGCTCTAGGGACTTGAGATCAATTTAAAGCTATATATGAACGGTTGAAGGTGAAAATTTCCATTCTTTCTTGCTCATTTGATGATAAAACTACACATTAGGAGCAGACATTAAAAAAATAATTGAAAAATATTGAATGGCCCACTCATGTTTAAAGGGTTAAGAGCTCAGAGAGGACATGGTCTTGGATCCCTATTCTCCTCCCTACTCTGAAATACAGCGCTCTATCTAAAGAGTGGTGCTCGCTATCTAGGAAAGAAAACCATTTCCCCGGGTTTCGATACCGTTCAGGATATTACGCATGGAAAGACCGCAAAGCAAGCTTTGAAAGATCAACTGAAAAGGAAGAAAAATAATATTACTAAAGATAATATACGATATATTAAAAGAAAGTTAAAATCTGAGAATGATAATGAGTGGAAATCCGAAAAAATCGGTGTAATAAATAAGCGAAAATGGATGAATATGAAGTTTAAGAATAGAAAAAAAAGCTGAAAATAGATGATGAAGAGGATGGGGATTTTTTTTCATAATATAAACAAGAACACATTTCATATATGTTCTCATAAAGTTATCATCGGCGGTAAATCATACACGTATAAAAATGAATACTCTTTATCCAATAAGTTATTTTTGTTCGAAAACAGGACTTGATTTGTTAACCGATCCACCGACCTAAACTTCCATCATTGAGGGCAATTATTAGTCTTACTCTCCACTTAGCAATATCACATCAGATCTCACCCCGGTTGAATATTATATATCTGGTAGTGGACAGTATTATATATACCCAAGTGAGGTTTATCTGTATATTAAAGCAAGAATTGTGAAGGAAAATGGAAGCGAACTTATTGATGGAGAGAATATTTTACCGGTAAATAATATTCTTCACACTTTGTTCAGCAATGTTGATATATATTTAAATGAAATATTTGTAAATTTCATTGGAAATGATTTCCCCTATCGTGAATATTTAGAGACCTTGTTGAACTATACTGAAGAAGAAAAATCTTCATTTCTTTCCACTGCAGGATATTACTCAAGTAAAGAAAGTTTAGAAAAGAAATATAGCAGATTGAAGAAAAACTAATTGATGTATATGGAAATCTGCACGCCGGTTTCTTCTCGCAATATAAGCTGTTGATGAGTGGAGTCTTACTAAATATAGATTTATTCAGAGCACCAAATTCATTTACACTATTTAGAAGCCAGACCAGTTTAGAAACTAAAATAGAATTATTAGTGTGTATCCTTTACCTGAAAAAAGTCTAAAATGTTACAATGAAGAATATAGAGGTTGTGATTGGTATGGTTGACCATTGGGCATTTTCTGGTAGCTATGAATTTAAACCTTATAATATGAATCGCATCACTATCTATATAGACGGGAATGAAGTTGAAAGACCATTTGAATTAGACTATTCGGACGATGCAGATCCAGTTGTTTCAAGGTCTTTTTCTCTTTATATAACGGAATAGGGGGTATTGGAGGTGGGCAGAGTATTAGACTTACGTATGAACAATTTCTAAAGAGTAAAAATATTTATTGTATTAACCTAAATCAGGACGAGAGGACTACTTGTCTTGGAGAATGCTCCAATCCTATACAACAGGGCACATTACCAATACAGTTACAATTTAGGTCTCCATTAATAGAGCCGGTCTCCCTTGTTATACCTATATATATATATATATATATATATATATATATATATATATATATATATATATATAGAGAGAGAGAGAGAGAGAGAGAGAGAGAGAGAGAGAGAGAGAGAGAGAGAGAGAGAGAGAGAGAGAAAGAGAGAGAGAGAGAGAGAGAGAGAGAGAGAGAGAGAGAGAGAGAGAGAGAGAGAGAGAGAGAGAGAGAGAGAGAGAGAGAGAGAGAGAGAGAGAGAGAGAGAGAGAGAGAGAGAGAGAGAGAGAGAGAGAGAGAGAGAGAGAGAGAGAGAGAGAGAGAGAGAGAGAGAGAGAGAGAGAGAGAGAGAGAGAGAGAGAGAGAGAGAGAGAGAGAGAGAGAGAGAGAGAGAGAGAGAGAGAGAGAGAGAGAGAGAGAGAGAGAGAGAGAGAGAGAGAGAGAGAGAGAGAGAGAGAGAGAGAGAGAGAGAGAGAGAGAGAGAGAGAGAGAGAGAGAGAGAGAGAGAGAGAGAGAGAGAGAGAGAGAGAGAGAGAGAGAGAGAGAGAGAGAGAGAGAGAGAGAGAGAGAGAGAGAGAGAGAGAGAGAGAGAGAGAGAGAGAGAGAGAGAGAGAGAGAGAGAGAGAGAGAGAGAGAGAGAGAGAGAGAGAGAGAGAGAGAGAGAGAGAGAGAGAGAGAGAGGAGAGAGAGAGAGAGAGAGAGAGAGAGAAGAGTTTCAGTCTGTTATTGAGATAGATAAGTCTAGAAGCGTACTAGTTCATTCTCAATAAAATGAATGCAATAGAAATAGAACTATTGTATTAAAATATAACTACAAACCGAGTTTTTCATGTCTGTTTTGCGAGAAACACTCAACTATGTCAACCTTTTATACTGCCAGCAGCCATCGACCTGGGTTACATTGGGTAGCTTTGTTTTGTTGACACCAAATTTTTGTTATTTTGATAGCCTATTTCTAGGGTTCCAGAACGATATTTATATACGTAAAAACTTAGTAAAAAGGAATAAAATTATTATCGCCAATCAATTTAGAGTTCAGAGTTACTTTCAGACTCTTGCGGTTGTTTTGTATCTATTTCATTCAGCTGATTACATTCTGTGAATCATATCGAGCTATTATTGAACAATTTGATTCTTATAATGATAAAAAAACGAAGAAATCGTAGTAAGGAATACTTGTAGTAGAATGTAAAGAAAATTCATATTATACTCTCAATAAATATTAATTGTTAGTTGGAAATGTGTAATTATGTAGTCTATCTATTAAATTGTATATACTATATGCCACTATATAATCTGATTAGTATCAATTAAATATGTTTTTTTTCAATTTATTACTCTGTAGAAAATGTATGCATATTTGAATTCAAATGTAAAATAAATCATTATATCAACCTTGACATTTTTAAAAACAAGTTACAAAAAAGGAAAATGACTTACTCTGTAAACGAAGCTGTAAACTGTGAAACGATGAAAATGTTCGAGAAGATCGGATATCTCCCCTCATGAACTCCATTCATCTTCTGTTAAAGCTCGATATTCTTATGTTTAGGTAAAAACTACAAGTTCGATCAGCTAAACAAAAAGGAAAAAAGGTCTTCTCAGCAAAGCTACGAATTTTTATGATAAATGAGAAAGGTTTCGAATGGGTGTTAATACCTCTATAGATGAGGGGGGTGGGGGTGGGAGGCTGGGAACATTTTGAAGTCAAACCAATCGGGGGGGAGGGGGCTAGTAAATTAAAAAGGTAATAAGTAAGTATGCTCATGTTTTTTGTGTGTTTGAAGAAAAATCAGTATGGTCACTAAAAATAGTTGAAAAGCGATGTTTATCTCCTTGCCTGATTAAACAGTCCAAATTATTCTTCAAGTATTTTCTCTCGAAAAACAAACAACTGTAAATGCCAGATATGTTAAATATGGTCAATACATTATATTATTGGATTAATCTTCCGATATTTACCAATGTAGAATGTGTCGCAGACGGTAGAAACCATTCCTCGAAAAAAGGTCACTAAAATATATTTACTGTGGAATGAAACGAGACAATACCTAAATATTTAAAACTCGTAAGTAAGTGGGGGGGGGGGGGGCTGTAAACATTCTGGAAACAAACCAATAAGGGGGGCATTAGAAAAGGTCGTGTATGTGTATGTTTTTGTATGTGTATGCGTTTGTGTGTGTAGACTCTAATTCCCTCGAAATTAATATCATTGACCTAGGGGTGGAGGTGGCGGTTTTGGGAACATTTTCACCACAAACCAATAAGGGGGAAGGAGGAGTGTAAGACTCAGTGTGCAAGGTCAAGTATTTATGTATGCTCGTGTATGTGTGTACGTGTTTGTATGTGAGTGCGTGCGTGTAGACTCGAGTTACACCCTTCAATACTAATACTCAAGTCAACCCAATGACAGGACTTCTTAAATTTGCACTCATGCCGGAAGCATGTGCAGCTCCTCCAGGTATCAAGTGTATTAAGCTACATCGGGTACCCCCTGATGGGTTGCGAGTAACATATCCTAACATAAAATTGCTGGCAAAATATCCCAGCATTGAATTGCTAGGAATATATCCCAGTATAAAATAACTAGCAACATATCCCAGCATTAAATTGCTGCCAAGATGTCCCAACATCAAATTTAGACCAACATAACCCATCAGTAAATTTCTGGCAACATATCAGGGCATCAATTTGCGAGCAACATATCGTCGCACTAAATTGCTAGCAACACCTTAGTCTTCCGCTTGTTTCACCTAGCCTTTATCGCCCCTTCGAAAGTGATTCAAAATTGGAATAAATCGTTTAGTTCAACGGAGGGAACCTGTCTCTGCCCCCGCAAATGGCTGCCCTCCGGGGTCACTACCCACGGTAGTCTCAAACTAGATTGAGAATATCTATTCTTTATCCATAACACTATATTTTAAGAATGCATTTTTTTTTAACAGTTTGAATTTTTGTTTGAGTCACCTAGGTGTATTTGAAGATTTTATCCAAGTTCGTTTTTTAAGATTTCCTTCACAGTTCGAAAAAATGTCGGCAAGGCTGTATTTTCGTATACCGTGTTTGGTAAAAGTTCTGTTACACTCATATTTTTCACAAGGTTTACGTATATAATAGAAAAAGTTCTGTCAAAAAAACTTAAAGTTCTACTTTCCATCACGTGTCATTAAAACGACATTTCCAGTGTGCATGTGTGTCGAGATGGAAGTGAAAAGAATCGAGATCTGTATTTTCCTACGGGGCGGGCCACAAACAAGTCCGACATCGCCAAGTAGCTAAATGTCACCCGGATAACCGTCCACAAAGTCGCGGGACAGGCTCAAGAACGGGGATGAGCTCAAAGATCGACCTCGTTCCGGCAGACCTTAAGTTCAACATTTTGGCTGTGAGAAAGCCTTCGAAAGTGCTCCCAAGCACAAAATGGCTAAGCTCCCGAAGAAGAAGAACATCTTGGTGGCCAAGGTGTCCAGAACCGTCAAGGAGAGGGTGACAAGAGCTTGATGTGCGTGGGAAAAGTCTCTGCTCAGCGACCGTATGCGAGAACAACGTCGGGAGCGCTTTCGTCGCCTTCTAACCACTTGATCAGTCATGACAATCGAAGTGTCACTTTTTTCTGATGAAAAACCTTCACGGTCGATCCGGTCATCAACAAGCAGAACGAACATGTTGTAAGCTTCGGCCAGGACGTCTTCTAAGTCAGCTAATTGTCCACGACCAAGCACCAGACATCAGTGATTTATGCTCGGCATCGGGGCTTCGAATGTCGAGAAGATGCCTCTAATTTGGTTCCTGGCCGGTTATAGGGTCATTGCGGCCGTTACAGGTACATCTCGGCCCCGAAAGTCCTGCCCTGGTTAGAAAGATGACGAAGGAGGTGGACTACAACTTTCAGTAGGACAGTGTCCCGGACCACATAGTCAAGGCAGTTCAAGATTGGTCGGGACATTTGGCCGCTGCAGTAGCCCGACCTCTAATCCCCTCAAAACAGCGTGTGAGCGCATGGTGAAGGCAAACTCCGCTACAGCAACTTCGGTGAGCTGAAGTCCCCCTAAACCGTGTGTGGGACAGCATGATGAAATACTTCCTCCGCAACGTTTGCGTGGTCTCAGGTCTCGCCTGGAGTGCGTATTCGCCGCCGAGTATGGCCACATTGGTTAATATTACAATTTAACCACATATTTATATGTCAAAATAAAAAAGGGTCTAACTGTATCAAAACTATAATTGTGTCCTTTTTTGTGAGGGTCGTAACGAGTGTAACAGGATTGGGATAGAGATTAGGGTGTTTAAAGAGTGAATTTGATGTGGGGATAGATGTAAGAAAAATGGATAGAATATGTCTAATTTAGAGAAAGAGAGAAATGTGCCAATCGTCTGGTAAACTCAGTCTTTTCAAAATTTTTAGTTCCTTTTGTATTTCCTCACTTTAATAAGTTTAGCATTCAAGCATTTGTTTCTAACCATACAGTTTTGTCGTCACCGGAATACTTGACAATGGATTTATTCATGTTTAGTTTTCTTTCTTCTTTCGTTCATGAATTTATAACTTATGTGTCCACTATGAATCTTTTTATTTTTTATTTATTAATTTATTTTGTCAAATTCTGATCTATTTATTGTTGTAGGTGTTTTGTTTTAATATGTTCACTTCTGAATTTTTATTAACTTGTATCTACTTGATTTATTTTCAATATGTCCACTTCAGATCTTTTTGTTAATTTGACTTTACAGAGTTAATTTCCATTGTACTTTCTTTTCCTCATATATTTTTTCAGGGCAAGTTAGGGTAGGTAATAATTTCACTTAATTCATGTTTAGTGGTTGGCGTCTATCGGTAGGATGTCTTTTTTTATCCTTCCATTAATATTGAAGGAGATCTTCAAATTTCTAATATACCTTATTCGATTTCAAGGTTCAAGGTTCTAGCATAGCCTTTGCTGTGGCGCTGGATTTGGTCAATGTTTCTTCTTAACAGATGTTTTTCTTGTTATCCGATGT